>JAPPVO010000014.1:26157201-26501723 GCA_030407325.1 Camellia japonica
GAATGTTGGACCCTCCAAAGCCAAGGGCAAGCAGAAAATGAGCTAGCATACATAAGTGTAGACGTCCCCGAACGTCCCGGGAGGAGATCCCGTTTTGTTCATTTGGGCTTGTGGGGGCCGAATATACGGAAAAATCAGAAGGCGCGTACCATTAGAAGACTGATGTTAAACGGCTGTATCCTACGAGAGTGGGAAGCCGAATATGATATATATGCCGAATAAGTGTAAGTCCGTAGGGCCGAATAAAAGAAAGGACAATGATTAAAAAGCAGGCCCTGGCCCCGAGGATTGGAAGGAACGAGTATAAATACAGGAACAACGGGTATAGAAAGGTATGTAAGAATCACTTCACTTAACTTAGTAAACAAGCTATCCTGAGGGCCTGAACTAACTTGTCCGTCGGAGTGCTAATTCCGGCATCCCCGACCGGAGTGTTTGTATCTTTTCAGGTGACTAGCTGAGGATCACTAGCGTCTCCCAGGATCTGAAGAGTATTTCCAAACCACTTCTCCACAATTGGCGCCGTCTGTGGGAATACTCAAATACATCCATGGCAGGCGTGACTGAAGATCCTCCGGTAGCCATTGACGAGACCGCACAGGGAGATGACCTCACTCCCCCAAATATGCTTGGAAAAGAAACCATCGCTGCAAGATGCGCCTTGAACTTCGATTCACCAACGACTTTAGCGCCAGAGACAATGTAGGCGATCATGGAACAAGCAAAGCAGAATGAACAAAGGCTGGAGAACATGATCGCTGAAAATGAACGTCTCCGTTAAGATTTGGCCCTCGAAGTCGCAAAATCGAGAGAAGCCATGTGCCAAGATCCCGAACGACCTCCGAAGGCTGGTGGACAACGACCTCGAGCCCGACCAAAGGACATCGATAGCGACTCCAACTCATTACCCACGGAGCTCACCAACAAGGGACGATCCGAAACTTCCAGCTCCTCCGAAAAGAGTCTACATACAAGGAACAAGCGCAGGAGGAGCAGTTCAGACGAAGAGGACCAGCACGATCCTTTTGTCCGACGGATTGCAAGGGCGGCCCTGCCCAAGAAGTTCAAAGCTCCGTCATTCACTCTTTACGATGGAAAATCAGACCCCACTGATCATATCCGTCACTACAAGCAGGCTATGACATTGCATGCAGACAACGAAGCCCTCATGTGCCGAATATTCCCCAGCAGCCTCGGGCCATTAGTTGTCAGGTGGTATTACAAGCTGGAGCCGGCCTCCATCAAAAGCTTCCATCAATTACCGAAATCCTTCAGGGCCCGGTCCATCACCAACGAGGTACAACCAAAACAGGCCAACTCTCTCTGGGCTATGCAGATTCAGTCAGGAGAAATGCTCAGAGCGTATTCGGCGCGCTATTGGGAGTGCTTCAACCTCGTTGACGACGCTTGCAACGACTTCATGGCCATCACCGCCTTCAAAATGGGACTACATCCTGACAGTCCTCTTCGCAGTTCCTTGACCCGAAGACCCTTCAAAACAGTCTGGGCGTTGATGAAGAAAGTTGAGGAGTATTGCAAAGTGGAAGATGACGCCTTGAGAATAAAAGCCGGCTAAATGACCAACAAAATGGCCCCCCCTGAAATTGCTCAACCAATAAGTTCCGTGCCACCTCCTAGCCCAGAGCCTCGACAACGCGCTAAACGAAACAAAAGGCGGGATACTCACCGATCAAGCGATCAATGCTCCCACCGGACGAATGAGCAACTGCAAATCGACAGCAGGCGTTCGAGGCGTGCCGACAAGAAGTACACGGAGTTGTCAGAACCAATCGTTGCAATAATGACCAAAGTCCAACACCTTCCATTCTTCAAATGGCCGTCAAAGATGGTGGGGCCGCCCGACACGCGAAGAAGGGATAGGCGGTGCGAATATCACAAAGATCACGACCACGAAACAGAGAGTTGCTACGCATTAAAAGATCACCTGGAAGAACTGGTGCAAGACGGCCGACTGCAACAGTATGTGAGAAAGGGAAAGCCAACCAAGGCACTAGCCTTGAGGCAGGACTCTCCTCCACTTGGCGTGATCCATGTGATCTACAGCCTGCCTGCACCCCCAACCGTGCACACAATTCAATTGCATCCAATCCCCCAGAAGCAACGTATTTTGACTGAATGGCCCGAAGAAGCTCCGACAATTGCTTTCAATGACTCCGATCTTAGCAGCACAACAGCTTCCCACATTGATCTGTTGGTCATTAAATTACGCATAAATCGGTTCACCATTGAACGCATTCTCATAGACCCGAGGAGTACTTCAGAGGTTATGTATTACCAAACTTTCATCAAACTTGGCCTCAACGAGTCAGATCTGTCTCCGGCGCCTCACCCATTGTTCGGCTTTAATATGAATCCCGAATACCCATTAGGGAAGATCATACTACCTGTTCGAGCGGGCTACAGAACGGTCGAAGTAGAATTCCTGGTCATAAAGCTCCCTTCGCCGTATAATGTCATAATGGGGCGAACCTGGATACATATTATGAAGGCCGTTCCAAGCACTTATCATCAGCTTGTGTGCTTCCCGACAGCCCATGGCATTGAAGAGATCTGTGGCTCCCCCAATCGGCACAAGCAAAGATTTTATGAAAACCCTATCACTGACCCGACCTGTGGGCTTTGATACTTGTATATATTTCACTTCTGCAATGCAAACCATTTTTCTTTGTCGCTCAATTCATTTCACAAACCCCATTGTGACGCTCGTCATGATGACAATTCGGAGCCCCCTTTGGTGCATGACACCTTAGGGCCGATTAAGTCTCCGGATTTGGAGCCCCCTTCGGTGCATGACACCTTAGGGCCGATTAAGCCTCCGGATTCGGAGCGCCCTTCGTGGATATCACGATTGGCCACATTAAGTCTCCGGATTCGGAGCCCCCTTTGGTGCATGACACCTTAGGGCCGATTAAGTCCCCGGATTCCGAGCCCCCTTCGGAGCATGACACCTTAGGGCCGATTAAGTCTCCGAATTCGGAGCCCCCTTCGGTGCATGACACCTTAGGGCCGATTAAACCTCCGGATTCGGAGCGCCCTTCAATGATATCACGATTGGCCACATTAAGTCTCCGGACTCGGAGCCCCCTTCGGTGCATGACACCTTAGGGCCGATTAAGTTTTCGGATTCAGAGCCCCCTTCGGTGCATGACACCTTAGGGCCAATTGAGCCTCTGGATTCAGAGCGCCCTTCGTGGATATCACGATTGGCCACATTAAGTCTCCGGACTCGGAGCCCCCTTCGGTGCATGACACCTTAGGGCCGATTAAGGCTCCGGATTCGGAGCGCCCTTCGTGGACATCACGATTGGCCACATTTAGTCTCCGGATTTGGAGCCCCCTTCGGTGCATGACACCTTAGGGCCGATTAAGTCTCCAGATTCGGAGCCCCCTTCGGTGCATGACACCTTAGGGCCAATTAAGCCTCCGGATTCGGAGCGCGCTTCGTGGATATCACGATTGGCCACATTAAGTCTCCGGACTCGGAGCCCCCCTTCGGTGCATG
Source organism: Camellia japonica (assembly GCA_030407325.1). Taxonomy (NCBI): domain Eukaryota; kingdom Viridiplantae; phylum Streptophyta; class Magnoliopsida; order Ericales; family Theaceae; genus Camellia; species Camellia japonica. The sequence goes on from JAPPVO010000014.1 coordinate 26,160,725, forward strand.
ACACCTTAGGGCCGATTAAGCCTCCGGATTCGGAGCGCCCTTCGTGGATATCACGATTGGCCACATTAAGTCTCCGGACTCGGAGCCCCCTTCGGTGCAGGACACCTTAGGGCCGATTAAGCCTCTGGATTCGGAGCGCCCTTCGTGGATATCACGATTGGCCACATTAAGTCTCCGGATTTGGAGCCCCATTCGGTGCATGACACCTTAGGGCCGATTAAGTCTCCGGATTCGGAGCCCCCTTCGGTGCATGACACCTTAGGGCCGATTAAGCCTCCGGATTCGGAGCGCCCTTCGTGGATATGACGATTGGCCACATTAAGTCTCCGGATTCGGAGCCCCCTTCAGTGCATGACACTTTAGGGCCGATTAAGCCTCCAGATTCGGAATACCCTTTGGCACGAACAAAACAAAACTCGCTAACATCAGAAATAAGGTGCTTGACTGAGCATATAAAAAATTCAGAGCAAGATGCAAATAAGGTGCTTGACTGAGCATATAAAAAATTCAGAGCAAGACGCAAATAAGGTCCTTAACTGAGCATATCAAAAATTCAGAATAAGACGCAAATGTTTGAAATAAAGCTTTTTATTCGATCAAACAATTGTTACATAAGCGCAACCCGCATTCAGGCATTACAATTTTTATTTAGTCGTTACATAAACGCAACTTGCATTTGAGCATTAAAATACCCATTTCCAGTCTCAAAAGCTAAAAAGGGGAGAAGACGCATTGGTAAAGCGGCAGCGCCGAATCAACTCCCGTCACCCGGAAGTCCTCCGCGGTTTGCAATGCCTCGAGCCAACTGTGCCCAAGTCCTCCCCTGATACCATTGACAATGTCAAGGCAAAGATCCAGGACAAGGGGGGACAAACCCAACGGTCGTTGCCTTTCCTTTCGGGGTGATCTGCTTCGACGACTTGAAGATTCATGCCAACTTTTGGACGCCCTACTTCCCATACGGATGGATCCTCTGCCGCGCTCCATGGCAACACCAAGTTCGGCTGAACTCCAGCCTCGAACTAACATCCCCACTTATCTCACCTCACATAAGCGATTGTTTATCTGCGCAAAGCGCCCACTCCTTTTATTTTCAATACTGGCAGCGATCTCGAGGCCCCAATCCCGAGGTGATTTCGCTAACACTAAATTCCATGAGAAAAACGTCGGTTGACATTCGCCGCGGCGTAGTTATCCAAACGACTTTTTGAAGCACGTGCACTGGCCAAAAATCTAGGCCCTGAGACGAGTTGAATTTGCCGCAGCCACTCTACCCACTAGCTTTCGGCTTCCTCAGGTTACAATAGCCTCATTCAGGAATAAACGGCTATCAAGTATGGATTGAACCTGCCGGCCAACGTTTATACATTCATTCAAACACAACAAAACGAAACACATACATGCCAAATACGCACTGCAATAAAATATTTGTAATAGAACATTTTTTATTCGATAAAACAACCAATAAATTACATAGTTTTGAATGTGATCTGCGCTTCAGCCTTACAATAAATATACTTATACGGCGTCACCCTCATCATCACTCTTCTCGACTTCAAAAGCAGAAAATGGAAAATGTTTACTGTGGTAGAGTGGCGATGCCGAATCAATGCTCGACGCTCGAAGAGCTTCTGCGGCTTGAGATGCCTTGATCCAACCGTGCCTAAATCCATGATTTTCACGTCGGCAAACTTCTTCGGCCAGTTTTTCCTTGGTCTTTTCGATTCCAACTTTTCGGCCTTCATGGAAACCTTTCTCATAGGCCCTCCCCTTCACGTTCTCTATTGCGAACATACTCGCTGTCTCGCGATCGGCAAGCGCGGAACTGATGAGCCGACTGGTAACCCTCTCTTCCACGATTGGGTTTCCCTGCCCGGTGGGTTGTGCCTGGGCCGCTTTGGTCTTCCTTAACTCGCGCTCAGCCGCCTCCGCGTGGGCCTCCAAACTTCGAATACGTTCATCCTTCTTCTCCATTTCTCGGCGGGGAGCGCGCAACCGCATGCCGATTTCATAGGCAGTGTATAGCCCCTTCATCGCCCCGTGAACGCCTTCGCGAAATACTTCGTAGTCCTGACGACCTACCATTGATTGCTGAACCTCCGGCGAAAAAATTTGTCGAGCAAACTCGACCGCTACATTTGGGTCCCGAACGATCGAGTCCGCCTCTGTCATGGGTCTATTCCCCACAAATACCGCGAAGCTTAATGGGCACGAATTCGAGTCAGCTCCCTTCTCGACTCGAGGTTGAGAAGATCTGCCCTGCTACTGCTTGTCACGCCTGGGCAACCTGCTTCGACGTCAAGGAGACTGACGCCTCTCTCGATCCCTAGAACTCCTACCCCCTGTGCGCGAAGGGTCACCACTTCGATTCATGTCTCCACCCAGCTCAGCTAGCGTCATCGCTTCCCCTCTGCTGTTAAAGAAGAGTCTGTTCGACATGCATACGATATCTTCAAAAGCTGGAGTCAGTCGTTTTCTATATTCATAAAAGTTGTACCCTTCATCATTTATCCTTTACAGAGGCAGCACCCTCGAGGCAATCTCATTAATGGTGAAAACCTTAATCACCCGGCGCCGATTGGCTCGACCTCCAAACTCCTAAGTTCGTCTTTTTCGGCGCCTGAATGATCATGCATGGGCAGATTAATCTATCTATTCGGCTTAAGTGCCCCAGCCGGCCCATGAATCGACTTCAGAATGATCATGCACCGCCTGGGGCAAGGGCAGATTAATCAATATATTCGGCTTAAGTGCCCCAGCCGACCCATGAATCGACTTCAGAATGATCATGCACCGCCTGGGGCAAGGGCAGATTAATCAATATATTCGGCTTAAGTGCCCCAGCCGGCCCATGAATCGACTTCAGAATGATCATGCACCGTCTGGGGAAGGGCAGATTTCTCAATATATTCGGCTTAAGTGCCCTAGCCGGCTCATGCGTCGACTTCAGAATGATCATGCACCGCCTGGGGCAAGGGCAAATTAATCAATCTATTCGGCTTAAGTGCCCCAGCCAGCCCATGAATCGACTTCAGAATGATCATGCACCGCCTGGGGCAAGGGCAAATTAATCAATATATTCGGCTTAAGTGCCCCAGCTGGCCCATGAATCGACTTCAGAATGATCATGCACCACCTGGGGCAAGGGCAGATTTCTCAATATATTCGGCTTAAGTGCCCCAACCGGCTCATGCGTCGACTTCAGAATGATCATGCACCGCTTGGGGCAATGATAGATTTCTCAATATATTCGGCTTAAGTGCCCCAACCGGCTCATGAATCGACTTCAGAATGATCATGCACTGCCTGGGGCAAGGGCAGATTAATCTATATATTCAGCTTAAGTGCCCCAACCGGCCCATGACTCGACTTCAGAATGATCATGCACCGCCTGGGGCAAGAGCGTGGTAGATTAATCAATCTATTCGGCTTAAGTGCCCTAGAGTAATACCAACGAACTATTTGGCATACGAATGATAAGTCAATATTGCCAAGATACCCAATCGTAGAAAGCTCAACAGAGTAATCATTCTATCTAAGGTAGTGAAAGGCAAAAATTCTTAACCAACATAACATCACAAACTGCGCCTAAACAGTAGTGAAACAACACGATAATTTTCATTAATAAATTGAGACAACAAGATAATTTTCATTAATAAATTGAGCTCAGACAGTAGCCAATTTATACATGAAAGCTACTCAGAACCAACAAAAGTCCTTAAAACAAAAACGTACAATTAAAAGTAAGAGCATTTCATAAAATTTGAATGACTCTCAGATTACTCCTTGGGGTCAGATTCAAGTGGCTCAATGTCTACCTGCTCATAAGGAATTGGCAGACCCAATGTAACCCCAGCGGCATCAAAGGCCTTGAGCCACCCGTGTTTGAACCCCCGATTCTCAAACTTGGGGACTTCATCTACGTATTCTGTGAAGGCGGTGCCTTTTCCTGCTTCGAATGCGGCAGAAGCCTCAGATTCTGCCTTTTCCTTGGCTGCCTTCAACTCTGCTAACTCAGTCTCCATCTTCTTAAGCGCCTCCTCGGCTAGCCTGAGCGATTCTTTGCTCGCGTTCGCCCTATCTTCGGCATTAGAACGGAGCTGATCGGCAGCCCGAGCCCTTTCCACTTCGGCTTCGGCTCGTGTAGTCTCCATCGCGGCTCTCATCATCTCAAACTCGGCCCTGCTCTTTTGATTGACCACTTCCGACTGCAAACGGTCAACCCTCTCAAGGGCATCGTGTAGGCGGTGTCCCAAGTCGGCAATCCTGCCGACCGTCTGCAAAACGAGTTGGGATCGTTAGATGCCATAGGCAACTAAAGTAAAAAAAAAGTCAAAGTTCACCTACCAAAAGAGCTGACTGCGTAGATAGGGCTATGGCCACCAAATTCGACACGGCATGAAAGGATGCCTTATCAGCCGGTAGGGAGATTGACGCCGCCAGACTCAAGGCTACCACCGGGTCGTTAATGATCGATGCGTCAGAAGGAATCGGCGTGTCTCTGATCTTTGGCTGAACAATAAAAGGAACGACTACGTCCGATTCTTCTACGCGAGGCCTTTTGTCGGCAAGACTCTTCTAAAATGGCCTCTCCGTCGGCGCTACGTTTCTTGCCCCGCTCTTCCGGAATCAACCGTTCATCAATGAACGGTTGTTCAACCTCTTTCACCATTTCGGCCGCAACAGTCTTAGCCGGCTTGTCAATAACGTGTTCGAAAGACTCAACCAAGGCAGGCCCAGAACGGATGGCCTCGGCCTTTTTCCGCGAGGCCATACGCTCGGCATTCTTCTTTCGAGCCATCTGCGTGAGGCTTTCCCCAGCCATACCTTCAAAAAAATCGCCGGGTAGGTCTCCCAAACCTCCAAAGATATCTCCAGAAGAAAACTCCGCCTGACCTGAAGTGGACGGCGAGGTAGGCTAACTATGTCTGGCTGCCTCAAATGTCGAGTTTAGGGCCTCGTCAACCTCTTCGGCCTCCTCAGCGAATTCTCTGCCTAGTTCGGCGACTACCTCTACCACCGGCTCGACGTCTTGCCCCGAATCAGAAGCCTCGAGACCAACTTGCCTAAGGCTCTTGAAGCTAGAGAAGATAAGAACCGCAAGCTGTTGATTGCCGGATAGAATTGGAAAGTTGTCAGCAGCCGAAAAGGTAGTGTAAGTAGGCTCATACCGAAGAAGTATGTGGGCCGCCCTCCCTTGCTTCTGAACGTTTGGACGGCCGAAGTATCCGAGTGCAGTCGCAATCTGCGCAAGGACCACGTCGTCAGTAGAAACCAGAATCCTCTTCAAATTACTGCCTGCAAAGACAAAGGGTTAGACACGGAGGGAAGGCCGAGTAAAAGAAAAGTTCAGTAAATACAAGGAGACACGCGGCGACCTGGTTCACCCCTCTGTCTGGGAATAGGGTCTAGGCGACCCTCGCCTTCGCCAAATTTCCAGTTCCCTCGGATATTGACCATTACGTCATCCACACGCTTGCCAGAACTGGCGAGCATGCTTACCAAATGATGGTCAATATCCTTGGCCCTAAGAAAGTACCGCCCAAGCCAACCGGAAGATTTGGCTAAAGCATAGTAGTGCCGAATGGCCGGAATCCCAAGATCGATCCTGAGGCGCTGGTTCAACTCTATGATCCCCATTATGATTCGAAAGAAGTTCACGTTGGGCTGAGAAGGGATCAGACCCCAATAGCGGAGGATGGCCCTAAGGAATGGATGTAGGGGAAAACGGACCCCGCCCTCTGCAATGGATAGGAGAGGGAAGACGATTGAATTTTGGTCCTCTCTCTCCATATCTAGAGTGTTGTCCGTCACTAGAGATAGGTGAACATCGTCGGGGATGGAAAAGTGTCGCCGGAATTAGGAGACACGACCCTCAGAAAGGAGGTCTTTCAAGTGTTTGGCCATTTTCACCGGAAATAAAGGGTGCGCCAAAATGAAAATAATAAACAGAAAGTAGGATTGCAAAGAAAAGAGAAGAAGACTTACGAGGAGCAAGGGAGACGAGGGTAGACGGAAAAGAGTTGCAGAAAATGCGAGTCAGAGAAGGGATATCCACTGGCGATCCAAGAGTCTCGAATACTCGACGAACCGTGCATTCGAAAGGACTTAAATTTCAAATCACAATAAATGCGAGACGCACGAGTGAGGCGGGAAAGCGTAATGATGAACGAAAAGGTGTGTGCGTCCTGACATCTGTATTGGGGTACGTGAAGCCGCCTGACCTATTTTAACTTTTCCAATTCGAGACCAAACACGCCGATTAACTGCTGTCAATGGGGAGTTCGGGGGGCAATTGTGGTGGCCGAATATACGGAAAAATCAGAAGGTGCGTACCATTAGAAGACTGATGTTAAACGGCTTTATCGTACGAGAGTGGGAAGCCGAATATGATATAAATGCCGAATAAGTGTAAGTCCTTGGAGCCGAATAAAAGAAAGGACAATGATTAAAAAGCAGGCCCTGGCCCCAAGGATTGGAAGGAACGAGTATAAATACAGGAACAACGGGTATAGAAAGGTATGAAAGAATCACTTCACTTAACTTACTAAACAAGCTATCCTGAGGGCCTGAACTAACTTGTCCGTCGGAGTGCTAATTCTGGCATCCCCGAACGGAGTGTTTGTATCTTTTCAGGTGACTAGCTGAGGATCGCTAGCGTCTCCCAGGATCTGAGGAGTATTTCCAAACCACTTCTCCACATGCCTCACTACCGTTCAGGACTCAATGTCATGGTCTTGTATCTAATCTCGCAGAGTGCAATGTAAGACCGATGAATCATCAAAGAGTCCAAATCCGGCAAATCGTTTTTGAAAACAGATTTTTTTGAAAGAAGTGCCAAACATGGACTGCTTTGCCAGATATAGAGTCGCCACCTAAATATTTATTTTGGGGGAATTTAGGAAACCCTGACTCGTTGCTTAAGGCCACGTGTCCGTCATCACCAAAGTTGCCTCAGCTCGGGAACTTGGGTACGATTGGGGAAGGTCACTTCGTGAGCACCCCCGCTCACCCAATCAAAGATCGGCCACTACTAAACATGATATCTTATTTTTGAAAACACATGTGTTCTTATTCCGATTAATTAGCTAATCTTTACTACGTGCTGCGCACAGCAAAACAATTATAGACTAGATCACCTAATTTGGAACAAAGCATCGCATATCCGTTTGTTTGGAAAATGTTTTGAGGTTTGCTACTCGCAAGTAGGCTAAAACACGAGTTTCGATGAATTGTTCCAATTCAAGCAACCCAACCCTCACCCACAGGCATTCAGGCAGTCATATCACATAAGCAGTTAGCCTCATGGTAAGCATGCTATCATGGCAATCACTCACACATATGCAAGGATACTAAAGCATAAACATTTACCGAGTACTTCGAGCCAAAACAAAAACTAGTTAGTAATCAATGCATGATCCTAGTTCATGTTAAGATGGCTAATGCAACACATGCAATAATGCAACTAGAATAGGCTCGGCTACTCTAAGATGGAATATGAGATGCAACATATAACATGTATTCAATTTGGAATTGAAATACAATGCAGTTAGCATGATGCGCCGAGCCCGGTGCATGCAAGACTGATGAATGAATGCAAATATGCGAGCATAAGTATGCTAATTGAAACATGCCCTAAAACTAACCATCACAAGCTGGTAAATAAAAGGGAGAAAGAAGTGGGGTTGGAAGACATGCATCACACACACGCACACTTATTACAACGTTGCCCTCTCGCGGAGGGTCCAAAAGAATAATACAAATCACCTAATTAACTAACTCACAAGCTAATTAATTAATTACAAAACCACTTAACTAATTAACAAATCAATTAGTCTACCAAAGCAGTAAAACAGCCTCGGGAAGAGGGATGCACGCATGCTCGGTCGGCTTTGTAGGAAATCCATCGCCATGCCACAGTTGCCTCTGTTTACACTGCTCTGCACCTCTGAAGACTGCACAAGTCCTAAGGCTACTTCTGGACCACCTTTTGAGCACTGTGGAAGGTCACCGGCCAAGAGAATAGTCACCAGCCATGGAAAAGTGGTCATCGACCAGTTGTATAGCTCTCAGCCAGAAATGAATAGCCGGCCGGCACTGAATGTGGGTCGGGCCAACTCTTCCTGCAGAATCCTGTTTTGCAGCAGCAGAGGGCAAACAGAGCATGGCAATGCATTTTCAAAGCAATGTGTGGACGACCACCCTCCTTACCATGTTATGAACTCAAGGGAGGATGGTCCTCGACCCTCGGGCCACCAATCACGCATTTCCATGCATGATGGCCAAAGAGTCAAGTGTGCAACTCAATATGGAATGAAATGCACAAAACACATAAAGGTCCCCAACCTCTATCATGATTGATCAAGAGGCAAGAGATGCACACACAATGCAATGCAACCTAGGCAAGCAAGCAAGCATGCAAATAACTCAAGTGGGCAACAAATCTAATGCAACATGAGCATGTTAACATGCAATATGCAATAGGCATACAACCTAAACATGTGGACATGTATAGTATGCAACAACATGCAAAATGAAACAAGCATGCAACAACATGGTAAGATGGACTTACACTAACATGGGTAGCTCTCAAGCATGCCAAAATCAGTGGCCAAATGTGCTAAAATGATGGCTTGACATGCACCAAAATGAAGCTCATGTAATGGTCCAAAAATGAGGTATTCATGCATAACTCTTAAACGCATTTAAAGAGTGGAAAACATGGGAATATAGCATACATATAAGCTCTCAAAATATGATGCACAATGGTGCCAAAACATAGAAACACCTCAACATAGGCATGCAATAGGCTCCAAAACTCGAAGCTAGGCAAGGGTATTGAACTACAACCATACATAGCAAGAAACATTCGACCATGAGGCCCCAAAATAGAGCTAGGGCAGTCCAAAATACGCACAAAATCAGTTTATGGCATGGTCAAAAAGTTCTAGAATCAAGGGTCACCAAAGCATGCAAAGTAAGCTAGTGAACCATGATTTGCACTACAACTATATGAAGCATATGAGAGGTCACCAAACCAACCAAAAACAAAAGTATGCCATGCCAAAATATGCCCAAATGACCACTAAAACTCAGTCAATACATGTTAGAATGAAGTGCTCCCTTGGAAGGCCATGCAAAGGGTTGTTCTACACATACATGATAGACATACAAAATGGCAAAACCACATCTGGAAATAGGTTATGACAGCCCTAAAACTCACTGAAAAGGGCCTGGAATGAGCCAAGGAAACATACAAGTAAAGGCCCCTTTGAAAGGCCTTGAGGAGGATTACTCTACACATGCATAATAGACACTTTATATGGCAAAATGGGCTCTGGACAGAGCCTATGCAGACCTTAAAACTCACCAAAAAAAGGCCTGAAATATGGCTTTGAAACATGCAAATAGGAGCCCCTTTGGAAGGCCAAAAATGCTAGAAAACAAGACAACAAGGGAGAGGGTCACCCCTCTCCTTCTTAGGACCTCAAAACACCATCCCCACTACTAAAATCCAGAGGGATTTCAGTGGTGAGAAGGCCAATACAAGGTGGTCCCGAAGCTCACAAAAAAGACACAAAAATGAGGCCAAACAAGGCCTAAGAGGGGGTAAACAACCCCAAACACAAAAGTGATCTTAAACAAACTTAAAAAGGAGCTCAAAATAAGACTTTTTTTAGTTTATGACAAAGCTCGAAAATGCTTACAAGTAAGGCTAAAATATGAAGCAAAATAAAGACCAAAAGAGGGTAAAGTGTGTTACCCTTGTAGCCAAAAGGGGACAGCAGCTTCTTGATCCAGAAAACCAGTCCCTTAGCCTTTGAAAATGGCTTCCAAGATCCTTAGGTTGATGATGGAGGTGTTAGGCTAAGAGTTGGTGTGCAAAGGGGCCAACAACTATGGACTTTGGAGCTCAAAGTAGTGAGATATGTATGGGTTTTGCCTTAGCAAAATTTTTTGGAACCCTTGCAATGGAAGAGGAGCTCTTCTTTTATAGAGGAACAAAGGTGCAAGCTTCTCTTAGAAGCTTGAGCAAAGGGGCCAAGCTTCTCTTAGAAGCTTGGAGCAAAAGGGCCAAGCTTCTTGAGGAAGCTAGAGCAAAGGGGTCAAGCTTCCTCAAGAAGCTAAGAAAGGGTCAAGCTTCTCTTAGAAGCCTGGAGCAAAGGGGCCAAGCTTCTTGGAGAAGCTAGGCAAAGGGTTCAAGCTTCTTGGAGAAGCTAAAAAGGTTCAAGCTTCTTGGAGAAGCTAGAACAAAGATTCAAAAGGTTTAAGCTTCCTCAAGAAGCTAAAACCAAGGTTCAAAAGGTTCAAACCTCCCCAAGAAAAGGTCTCGGCCAGAAAAAGTGGCCGACTGACCAAAATCAGTGGCCGGCCGACCAAACACAATGCTGACCGGCCAACACCTTTGGCCGGTCGCGAGAAAACAAGGCCGGTGGCCTCAAGCCATGGCCGGTGAGGTGTGTGGATGGCCAACAAGCTATTTCCCACCCTCAGAAGCAAAACAACAAGTGTTTGGTGCGAAACCAAACACAAAACAAACAAGTTGAGAGGTCTTGAGGCAAGGCGCGCGGCCGAAACCTCCGAGAACTCTAGACGAACACGAATATGGATGATCATCGAGTGTTCAAACAATGACGTCCAAGTCTTGAGGACGGTCAAAAATGGGGTGTCTACAATAAGCAAAGGGCATGTTGCCGAAAACTTTGCCAAAAGTGCGCCGCGGTCACCAGCATCAGAAAACCGATGAATCAAGTTGGGGACATCCAACTCCCTGTTGTGCACCAAAGATTGGGCATCCTGTGAAGTGAGCCCGCACATCCTTCCTAAAGCTTGGATGTGGCCAAAACGAGACTGGGGCAAGATCTCCTCGTCACGCCAAGATTCCATCAAAGCTTGGAACTCTTCAATTGTGGGGCATAGCTCTTGTCCGCCAAAGCTAAATACGTGCGTAACCGGGCTCCAACATCTTGCCGCGGCATGGAGGAATGGAAAACACAGCGGAGTACGGCTCAGCGGGAATAGTGCATTCAGCCCGAAACCTCAAAAATTTAACTTTTCCGAGCTATCCAAGTTCGCAATCCAAGTCGAGAGTTTTTCGGGGAAGAACGGTTCCATTTGGAGCAAAAATAGAGTAGGAATGAAGGAACCATGGAGCTGGAACCTTTATAGAAGATAAGGTACTAAGTGGAGGACAGATGGCAGCAATCTGGAGCTTCTCAAAATAACTGGCCGACCGGCCAATTCAAGTAGTCGACCGGCCACCTTTACTGGCCGACCGGCCACTTAAGTGGCCGACAGAAATAAAAAGTGGCCGGCAGCCACCCCTTGTCTCCAGCAAAGAGCCTTTAGCCTTTCTGTGTGCTGAGGATACTGAAAACCTGAGTTTGATTCTACTTCGGATGCGCCCTGCTGTTTTGTTTAATAGTTGTATTTGTTTATCGAATTGTTGCAATTCGTTTATCGAGTTTGTTGCTTACCTATTTTGTTTGTTATGTCGGTTCACTACCTAACTGTGCAATAAACAAATGTTCAACTTCCTTCAAATCCCATTTTTGTGCAAAATGGTGCGATGCGTTGCTAGAATACAAATGTAATACTTTTTCAATCAAAAGTTGTTTTCATTTCATCATGGTTTCTTTTACAAAAGTACAAGTTTTAAAGAAAATAAAACTGCCTAAGGCTGTATAATATGCTAACACTACTAGCAAAAAGGAAAACAAAGCAAAAAGCATCTAGATCGGTGCTATCTAGCTCAGGTTTGAGAGGCCCTCTTCATCCTCTTCCTCGGCTGAGCAGAATCTGCGCCATCGCTGTCTGCGCCATCGTCCGAATTTGAGCCCAAGCTGGAACTAGAGTCACCTCTGCTTCCATCCTCAGAGCCCTCCTCAACATCGTCGCCACCCTCAGAACCTGAGCTGGTGCCATCGCCTCCATCCTCAGATGACTCTAACTGGGGACTCGCCGGCTCCTCCTCCTCGCTGGACTTGCCATCGTCATCGTGCGTGGCAGGCTCCCGACGTCTCCCTCAGTTGGGCGCCGGAATCTCTCTCGCTGCCGCTCGAGAAGGCTCTGAGGGTCCCGTCTGCAAGGGTGTGACTTGAAAAGGCAGTTTGAATTTATCAGCAAGTATTAAGTGCAAATGCAGTATGCAGAGTATATGCAGAAATTAGATACAGTATGTGCATGCAGTGGGTTGTGTCAGATGCGATCTATACATGCAGTGCATCAGTGCAATGAGGTGTCAGTTTCCATGTATCAGCAGAAGTATGATAAATGCAAGAAAACTAAAAACTTACCGGGATCCCGTGGGAGGTCAACATCATCTCTCTCCTTAGGATCATGCTCTCGAATGAGGCCATCACCTGGAGTAACCCCTCGACGTACTCTGCGGAGGGCTGCAAATGCAAGTTGAAATCATGAGTACATGAATGAATAAGAATCTAAGTAAGACTGAAATGAAATGCATAAAAGCTGTAAAGTATACTGGTGGTGAGCTAGGTGTCCTGACGTATCGGTGATCAGGCAATAGAGGCTCGAGCGGAATCTGATAAGGCACTCCAGAGAGCCGCCAACTGGTCAGCTCAATCGGGGGATCCGGCCATCCAACACACTGCCTAGTAGAAGGCATCCCTCTAGTCTCACCCTTCGGTGCCCGAGCCCTGCTTGTCGAAGGGGCATTTGCTGCCCGGGCCCTACTTGTCGAGGGAGTGCCTGCCGCCCGAGCCCTGCTCGACGAAGCAATATCAATTGTCCTCCCTGTGGGAGCACAAGCGCCTGCCAATGGAGGCATGAGGTATGCCTGGATGTAAGTCGCGTAGTCCCCCTCCCCAATGAATCGGTTCGTATCTGAGCCTCGTATGACGTTAGTAAGCTCTCTGTGGCTTGCATAGACGATGGAGGTGGCAAAGGGACCGACTGTAATGGCAAGCCCAATGTCTGGCGCATGAAACGCTTACCTAAGAACCAAGCTCGGCCCACGGGTCCCTCGAGCACAAGCCGATATCGAGAGGCGCCCTGAGCTCCGGCAAAATGAAATCGGGCAAACTCTGGCATCGCCGCTGTAGACACCCCAGTTTTGACCATCCTCAAGACTTGGACGTCATCGTTTGAACACTCGATGATCATCCATGTTCTTCCATTTTGAGTTCTCGGAGGCCTCGGCCGAGTGCCCTGCCTCAGGATCTCTTAACTTGTTTGTTTTGTGCTTGGTTGGACCAAACACTTGTTGGTTTTTGCTTTGGAGGGTAGACTGTAGCTTGTCTGCCATTCCTTAAACCCATCGGCCATGGCTTGAGGCCACCGGCCCTGTTTTCTTGCCACCTGCCATGGACGGTCGGTCGGCACCATTGATGGGCGGTCGGTCGGCATCATTGATGGTCGGTCGGTTGGCACTATTGATGGACGGTCGGTCGGCACCATTGATGGTCGGTCAGTCGACACCATTGATGGACGGTCGGTCGGCACCATTGACGGTCGGTCGGTCGGCACCATTGATGGACGGTCGGTCGGTCGGCACCATTGATGGATGGTCGGTCGGCACCATTGATGGTCGGTCGGTCGGCACCATTGATGGACGGTCGGTCGGCACCATTGATGGTCGGCCGGTCGTCACCATTGATGGACGGTCGGTCGGCACCATTGATGGACGGTCGGTCGGCACCATTGATGGTCGGTCGGTCGGCGCCATTGATGGTCGGTTGGTCGGCGCCATTGATGGACGGTCGGTCGGCACCATTGATGGACGGTCGGTCGGCCGTTTTTTTTTTTTCAACTGAACCTTCTGTTTTAGCTTCTTGAAGAAGTTTGATCCTTTTGCTCTAGCTTCTCCAAGAAGCTTGAACCCTTTGTTTTAGCTTCTTGCAGAAACTTGATCCTTTTGTTTTAGCTTCTTGAAGAAGCTTGATCCTTTTGCTCTAGCTTCTCCAAGAAGCTTGACCCTTTTGCTTAAGCTTCTTTGAGAAGCTTTGACCCTTTCTTGAGGCTTCTCCAAGAAGCCTTGGCTCTCCTCCGCTATAAAAACAAACCCTCCTCTTCATTTGCAAGGGTTAGAAAACGTTTTGGCTGGGGCATACATACAACTCCCCCTATCTCTATACTTCAAGCCTCCAAACCCTAATATTCTTGACCATTTTGCACTACACCTCATAGCCTACCATCTCCACCACCCATTCCAGCACCTTGGAGGTCATTTTCAGAGGTTGAGAGCCCACCTTCTTGGTCCAGAAGTTGCTGCATTGTTGTGCTACAAGGGTAAGTCCTCATTTCCCCTTTTCTTGCATTCTTTTGCTTCATACTTTAGCCCATTTTGCTAGCATTTCTGGGCTTCGACCTAAACTCTGAAGTGTCTTATTTTGAGCCCCTCTTCAACTTTGTTTAAGGACACTTTGCTGTTTGAGGCCATCTACTTCCTTGTTTGTCCAATCTCTCTTTTAGGGCTATTTTTGCATCCTATTTTAGCCTTACTTGTGAACATTTTCGAGATTTGTCATAAACTAGGAAAAGTCTTGTTTTGACCTCCTCTTTAAGTTTCTTTGAGGTCACTTTTCTGTTTGGAGTCATCTCCTTCCTTGCATGCTTTATTTCCTCATGCTTTGAGCCATACATTTGAGTATTTGCATTGGCCTTGTTTTGGCCTCTTAGCCACTGAAATCTAGTGGATTTTCAGTGGCTTTGATGTGCCTTTAAGCTCCAAAATCATAGAGGGATGACCCTCTCACCCCTTATTCTCTTTACTAGCATGATTGGCCTTCCAAAGGGGCTCTATTTTGTATATTGTGAAGTCACATTCCAGGCTCTATTTTGTGAGTTCTAAGGTCTACCTTGACTCTGTTCGGTTCCCCTTTGGTCATATTTTATGTCCCTTATGCATGTGTAGAGCAATCCCATTCAAGGCCTTTCAAAGAGACCTTTCTTTGCATATTTCCGAGACTGATTCCAGGGCCTATTTGGTGGGTTTTAGGGCTGTTATAACCCATTTCCAGAGTTGTTTTGGTCTTGCTAAGTGTCTATCTTGTATGTGCTTAATAACCCCTTGTATGGCCCTCTAAAGGAACCCATCATTTGTGCATGTGTTGGCTGCATTTCAGAGGTTATTTGGGCATATTTTGACATGTTTTATTCACTGATTTTGGCTGGTTTGATGAGTTCTCTTGTGCTTCATATATATGCCGTATAAACCATGTTTACTAGCCGTTGTTGCATGTTGTTTTAGGCCATCATGTTAGCACTTTTTGGCCATGCTTTAAACTAGAAATGTGCATGTTTTGGGACTGCCTTGGCTCTGTCTTTGTGCTTCATATTCAAATAATGCTTTCTTTACATAGCTATAAGTCAATACATGTGCCTAGTTTTGAGTTTCGGGGCTTATTCCATGCATTGGGTGTCATGTTTCCATGTTTCGGGACTACTTTGCATACTGTTTCAGAGCTGTCATTTATGCTATTGCATGCCATCTTGCATCGCTTTCCATGCCTTGTTAGAGTTGCATGTTGTGCCTTAGATTCGGTCCTCGGTTTGCGTGCATGTGTGCACGCATTTCGGTTGTCTCATTTTCATCTTATGGCCGCTGATGTGAGTGTGGTTGAGGTCCATTCATATTGGTTTAAGCCCATATTGCATTGTGTATGCCATCTTAGTCCATAGCATTGTGTATGCTAGGTTGTATGTTAGAGCATTGTGTATGCCATGTTATATCGAGCATTGTGTATGCCAGTTCATAGCATTGCGTATGCTAGGTTGTATGTTAGTCGCATTCATGCATGTCATGCATATTGCGCATCGTGTTGGGATAGTAGTTAGCCCAAGCACGGGAAACCAGAGACGTTTTGTACTCCGAGTGACGGAACGTGTCTCAATTCCCAGTCACTGACACTCCGGATTAACCATGATGGAGTCTCGGTCTTGTTGTGTTTTCATGTGCATTCATTTCACATTGAGTCGTGCAATTCGACTCCTCGGCCATCATGCATCGAGATGCGTGATTGGTGGCATGAGGATCGAGGTGTGCATACATATGTGAAAATACTTTGCCATGCCCCTTTCTTGCTCTCTGTTGCAGCAAATCAAGGATCAACATCCTTCAAGAGCTTTGCACAACATTCCGGGATTAATTGCAAACAAAGGCGAATCGAGGCATCGCAATGGATTTCCGCGCAAGGCAACTCGAGCATGTATCTTCCATCATTCGGAATAGAGCTGAGGCGGTCATGAATTTGCATACTAGTTTATTTGCTTTCCTAGTTGATTTGTTAATTAATTAGGGTTTTGTAATATTTAATTATTTATTCGGACTGTAATTATTTATTCGGACTGTATTATTTATTCGGACCCTCCGAGCGAGGGCACAATTGTAATAAGTGTGCGTGCGTGTGATGTATGTCTTCCAACCCCACGTCTTTCTCCCTTTTATTTACCAGCTTATGATGGTTAGATTAGGCCATGTTTCAATTAGCATACAGTATGATAGCATGTTTGCATTCATTCATCTGTCTTGCATGCACCTGGCTCGGCGCATCATTCTAACTGCATTTGTATTTCAATTTCGAGTTGAATACTTGTTAGCTGTTGGATTTCACATGCCATCTTTAGAGTAGTCGAGCCTGCTATAGTTGCATTTTTGCATGTGTTGCATTAGGCATTTCTGTATAGTTAGGATCATGCATGGATTTCTAACATAGCTTCTTTTTTGGCTTGGAGTACTCGGTGAGTTTTATGCTTTAGCATCCCTGCATGTGTGTGAGTGACTGCCATGATAGCAGCTTACCATGAGGCTAATTGCTTATGTGATATACCTGTCTGTATGCCTGTGGGTGAAGGTTGGGTTATCTAAATTGGAATAATGCATTGACTGTGAGTTTTAAGCCCACTTGAGAGTGGCAAATCATCTTGTTTTCTAAGCCCACCTGAGGGTGGCAAATCCACATTTTAGCCTACTTGCGAGTAGCAAACCGTCTTTCAAAAACAAACATGAGATGTTTCATTCCAATTCAGGCGATCCAGTCTATACTTGTATGCTGTGCGCATCACATAGTAATTCTAGGCTAATAACCGGAATAAGAACGGATAATGTTTTCAAAACTTGATATCATGGTTAGTAGAGGCCGATCTTTGATCGGGCGAGGGGGTGCTCACGAAGTGACCTTCCCCAATTGTACCCAAGTTCCCGAGCCGAGGCAACTTTGGTGATGACGGACACGTGGCCTTAGGCAATGAGTCAGGGTTTCCTAAATTCCCCCAAAATAAATATTTAGGTGGCGACTCTGTATCTGGCAAAGCAGTCCATGTTTGGCACTTCTTTCAAAAAAATCTGTTTTCAAAAACGATTTGTCAGATTTGGACTCTTTGATGATTCATCGGTCTTGCATTGCACTCTGCGAGATTAGATACAGGACCGTGACATTGAGTCCTGAACTGTAGTGAGCCCAATTGAACAAAACGGGATTCCCTCCGGGGACGTTCGGGGACGTCTACAGTTTCGACGACTCTGCTGGGGATTTAGAGAACTTGACTTGAACTCATGATATCTGGTTTTGACTACACTTATGTGTTTCTTTGCATTGCATTTGCATTGGTGCGCCTAGGACACCGTGTTTACCATCTGCTATTCCTGAGCGGTTTGCCAGTGGCTGCGTGCCATAAGGCTTACCGGTTACGGGCTCTGCCAGTATGGGAACACAAACCCCGATTTTACCGGGGCACCCTTTTGACCATTCGACCTGGTGCATATTCGGAATCCATAGTGACCATTCCAAACTAGGACAGGTTGCTTACCCGATATAGGTTGTTTGAAACCGCTGCGTGCGTAGTGAAACCCTAGCTCCTGACAAAATAGGACAGGGAAACCCTACCCCAACATAGGGGTGTTTTGGCTCTCACTTATCTGTTATGTGCTTTTAGAGTGCGTCTCTACAGGGAAATGCATGTATCAATTTACGAGTTTGGGCATCAGGCTTGAGGGCATCAGTCAGTGTTTGAGAATCAGTTATCTGTGGGTATCAGATTCAATTTTCGGGGACAGTGATTCAGTGATAATGATCAGTGTTTGAGGACAGTGTGTATTCAGCTTATCGACTGTGTGTTGTTATGCCCAACTGTGTGTTGTGTGTTTATTTTAAAGCTGTTATGCTGTTCGTTTATCTGGTTATTTATTTCCTTATTGCTTTATTTATCTTTTTGCTAGGGCAGTTTTAGCACAATTGCTTCAAACCAAGCAGATATTCCCCAAGCACTCTGGACAAGAGGTCGTCGGCTCAATTGATCTGAGGATCTGGTTGACGGACAACCAGTGTTTCATTCTCTACCCCCGGTTGTCAGACGGAGGCCGAGAAAGCGTAGTGTGTCTGAGCAGAGGTTACCAGAGCAGTGGTCTACCATAGCAGTGAACAGTCGAGCTGAGGTCTCAGTTTCTGCCATAGAGATACACATACCAGTCAGTCAGCAGGATCAACAGAACATGGCCGGAATGGAAGAAATGATGCGCCAGCTCCAAGAGAGTATGAAGCAAATGCAGGAGGACGCTATCCGCCAAGCGGAGTTCTCTAAACAGCAGGCCACAATCATGGCCCAGCAGGCGGAGCTAATTGCCCGGCTCGAGCAGCAAGCCGGAGCATCAGCCTCACATCCAGTTCCTCTCCCACCAGGGGTCCCAATACCCGAGCAGACACCAACTACCCAGAATGTCCTGCCAAATGCCCAGAACATTTTGCCAAATGTCCATGCTGTTCAAGAGGACACAGACATCCCAACGGGGCCGGCTCCGCCCCCGCTTCCACCTCAATTATCCAAGGTACATACACCCATCAACCACCCAGACTCTCCCTTCGAGTTCGAAGTAGACCCTACAACACTGAAATTGAGCAAGCTCGAGAAGCTATTCAAAAAATCCCAAGGGGTAAAGGCTATCCCGGATATCGAGGACGGATATACCGATGTGGCTGTGACGTTGCCAGATAGATTCAAAATGCCGCAGATCGATCACTTCGACGGATCTGGGGATCCCATGGTCCACCTCCGGCTATTCTCAGATATACTATGGCCGATGGGCCTAACCAGACCGCAGAAGCTTTCATTATTCGGCCGGACCCTGTCGGGTGTGGCCGCTATCTGGTATGCGAAATTGGAGGATGATGTCAAGCGAAGTTAGGATGAAATGGCCGAGGCCTTTGTTGCGCAATACTCTTACAACACCTAAATCGAGATTACAACCCGTGATCTCGAAACAACAAGGCAAGAGCCCAAAGAGAGCTTCTCGGATTTTGTGACCCGGTGGAGGGCGAAGGCCTCGATGATGACTCTAAGGCCCACCGATAAGGACCAAATCAGGATGATTGTGCGCAATCTCCAGCCAAAACTGATGCAAAAAATGATTGTGCTCCCCTTCCCCACCGTTTCGGATCTGCACGAGATGGGGGTACAAATTGAAGAAGCAATGAAACAGGGTCTGATTGACCAAGACAGGGAGCAACCCCACAGAACCTTTAACTGCAACAACAATGCAGGCCCGAGTGGCGCTGCAACTGCAAGAACTTCTGAGGTAAGCATGGTCGCCAGCATTCCCCCTCCCCTTCCAAGGCCCATGGCAGCCACACCCTTCTCCGGTGCATCCGGAAGCAATACACAGACCACCAAATACCAACCCAGAGGCCAAAGAACCTTCACTCCATTGTATATGCCCCTGTCCAAGGCTCTAGGGGTCTTAATCAGAAAAGGGCATCTAAAACCCCTGGAGCCTAGGTCGTTGCCAAATCCACTCCCCCCCACTCACAACCCAGCCAAATATTGCGCATATCACCAACAACACGGTCATGACACCGACCAATGTTTCAGATTGCGTCACGAGATTCAAGACCTCGTTGACAAACAGGTGATTTTGCCACCAGAAAGACCCAATGTCACAACCAACCCGCTCCCTACACACAAGCAAGCTCCACCTCCCAAAAGAATCAACTTTATCCAGACTGGGGTCATGTCTTACGATCCTAGCATCTATATCACTCCTTCCCATCTACCTAAGCCGGAGGTGCTCCTTCCTGACTGCACTGACTTTTTGTGCATGTTGGATATCTCCATAACCCAACCTGAGCCAATCGTGGTGGCTGTCGAAGACAGAACAGGGGAGGTTGCAGAGGAGGATGAAATTGTTGAGTCAGGGTTTGAGCAGTCTGGGAATTTTGCTGGGGAAGCCTACGATCCGAGTGATTACATTCTGTCAGTGGGCCAGGTTGAGCCAAGTGTAGAATTGCCAGAGAGGGTAGAACTGTGTGTGATCCAGGGGGATAGATTTGAGCAGGGAACAGATGATTTGACGGCTGTAGAAGAGGACTTTGCCAACCTACAGTTTTCGATGACCAAGAATCAGGGGGCGCGGCAGTCAACTGGTTTGATTATGAGGAATCGGCAGAGGCTACCGGATGGCTGGATGATCAACCGGATGTGGTGGAAGAGTTCCAACCAGAACAGGGCCCGATAGGGGCCAGGGTATCAGTTGTGGCCGGAAGGGCCGGAAGTCAGAGTACATTGCCGGAGAGCGCCGGTACGAAGAATTTCGTTCAGAACAGGGGCATTGTGAATACAGGGAAAGCTGAACAACAAACTGCGCCGACGCAGCTGGAACAAGAAAAGTTTTGGGATTCTGAGAGAACCAGGAAGGCCAAAGCCCATGAGGGGACTGAAAATGCTGTGGGCACAAGGACAGAAGATGCTGCGAGCATGTGGGCTGAAAGTACTACGAGTACAATCATGCCGCAGCCAGACAGATGTCTGTTGGCTGCCCACGAGATGTGGTGGAAGGACGATGATTTATGTCTTGCCCACACAGACGAGGATTGGGGGAGCAATCAACCAGACGACACCTGGTATCTCGATGAGGTTGATCACATGACAAGAAGCGGGCGGTATTTCAAGCCCCCGTACCTAGACCAGCCAGAGGCATCTGGGAAGGATAAGGAAGCTGAGAGACATAAGGAGAAACAACTTGAAGAGGAGGCTGTGCTCAAATAGTTAAAAAAGATACAAGCAGACATCTCCATCTGGGGACTGCTTATGGCATCACGAGTGCACAGACAGGCTGTCCTATCTGCCATGGACAAGGCTAAACTCTCAATAGAAACCACGCCGGAGCAACTGGTGGGATTAGTCTTTCCGGGAGGAGCTGCCCTGATGCTGACTTTTTCTGACAAAGAACTGCCACCTGAGGGTGCGAACCACAAAAAGCCACTCTACATCTCTGTGGAGTGTAGAAATAAATGGATACCGGTGGTTCTTGTTGATACCGGATCCGCCATCAACGTGTGCCCGGCAAGGACAACGTATGCAATCAGTGTGAAGACCGCGGACTTTATACCGACAGCCTAGGTAATTCGGGCATATGACAACACGAGCCGAGAAGTCATGGGGACAGTAAAGATCCAGACCAAAGTTGGGCCGGGAGAGCATGAGATAGATTTCCATGTCTTAGAGGTTCCTGCAACTTTCAACCTGCTTTTGGGACGGCCATGGCTGCACCAGGTAAAGGCAGTGTCGTCTACCTTACATCAGATGGTGAAATACCCCCATGGGAAGGAAGTAGCCATTGTGTTCAGGAATTCATCGATCCATCCATCGCCGGAGGTGTCTACACCAGTCCTGGAAATTGAGCACGGCATGGAGGATGTGTTTATGTCAGGTTTTACCTTAGCTGAGGCTCGGGTTGTGCAAAACATCATGGCTGTTAATGAGGGAGTGTATGTCAGTGCTTAATCTGTATACCTCATGAACAAGCTACAACACATCCCTGGGATGGGATTGGGAAGGAGCGGCCGGAAGGGCATCGTAGCATTGGCCGAAGTGCCACACAACCCTCATACCTTTGGCTTGGGTTATCTGCCCACCAAAGAGGATTGGATAAGGAAGGGAAAGGAAATGGCTAGAAGAGCCAGAGCAAAGCAGGCTGGGAAGCCTTTTGAGCTGATGCATAGGCCCATTCAGGGTACCCTAAACGGATGCTTCATCCGGGAGGGGGAGGACTTTCCGTTTTGTGGCTTCCCAGAGCCGTGGCTGAACGCGGAGAAGAAGCATGTGCCAGGTTTCGAGATCTTCTTCAACCTGCAATTATCCGGGGATGACGTTGCCGAAGAGCAGACAGACCCATCAGCTAAGGTTGAGCCGTGTAAGGAAATGGATTCCGAGGGCGCTGAAATTGAAATGGGGGTAGCATTGGCTTGTCTACTTTCAGATCCTCCGATCGACCAGAAGTGCTTGGGGGATAACTTCTCGGTTTCCATGATTGGGAATGAAACGGCTGCGGGCCTACCAGTAACTATTTTGGATGCATCTATCGCACCCTCTCTCACTTGGCAATACGAATAGGGGTTTTTGTCCAGCAGCACCGGGTCAGGTAGTGAGCCGGAATCTGATTCCACCGAGTCTTGTGAGTCGGAATCAGGTTCCAGCTCGACTGAGTCTGAGTCTGGTAATCCTGGGGATGATAACCCGGATGCCACAGTTTTGTCCAGGTCGTCTTTTTCTTTCTCTTTTGAGTCTGTTGTAACCGAGAGTTCGGACGATCTGGATGTGCTTAATGAGAATCAAGTAACTGTGGTTTCTGAGTACTTTTCTGTGCCCTTGATTTATTGCATTAACTCAGACTTTCAAAATTTTGATGAAAACGACGAGGACGAAATTCCTCCGGTTTTGCAACGCTTAATTGAACAAGAGCAGGAGAGATTTGTTAAACCCTTAATTGATGAAATCACTACTGTGAATATTGGTACTGAGGAGGACCCGCGGCTGGTCCAGATCGGGTCCACGTTGTCTTCGGAGGAACGCGAGCGCTTAGTCGCTTTATTAAAAGATTTCAAAGATGTTTTCGTGGTCCTACGAAGACATGCCTGGGATCGATCCTGAAATTGTACAGCACCAGATCCCTCTTGACCCCGAGGCCCGACCAGTCAAGCAGAAACTCAGAAGGATCCGCCCGGATTGGGCCCTCAAGATCAAGGAAGAGGTCACCAAGCAAATCGACGCAGGCTTCCTGCTGGTATCCGGATACCCGACTTGGTTGGCCAACATCGTTCCAGTGTCAAAGAAGGATGGCAGGATTCGGGTATGCGTGGATTTCAGGGATTTGAACAGAGCCAGTCCGAAGGATGAATTTCCCTTGCCGCATATTGATGAGTTAGTGGACTTTACAGCGGGGCATGCTTTGCTTTCGTTCATGGATGGCTTCTCCGGCTACAATCAGATAGTGATGGCACCTGAAGACCGGGAAAAGACTACATTCACCACCCCGTGGGGGACATACTGCTACAAAGTAATGCCGTTTGGGTTAAAGAATGCTGGAGCTACTTATCAACGGGCCGCGACCACGATATTGCATGACATGATCCACAAAGAGGTTGAGGTGTATGTGGATGACATGATTGTCAAGTCCAAAGATAGAGAGGGCCACTACACTGCCTTGCAAAAGTTCTTTCAAAGGATCAGAGAATTCTGGTTGCGGCTGAATCCTCAAAAGTGTATGTTCGGTGTTACAGCAGGGAAAATGTTGGGGTTTCTGATTACACAGAGAGGTATCGAAGTCGACCCTTCCAAAATCAAGACCATCTTAGAAATGCCACCACCAAGGACTGAAAAGGAGGTGCGAGGCTTTCTGGGTAAAATGCAATTCATAAGACGGTTTATCTCAAAATTAACCTTGACTTGTGAACCACTCTTTGGTCTCCTCAAGAAAGGAAATAAATTCCAATGGGACGGTCGATGCCAAGCTGCTTTTGAACAGATCAAGGAATATTTACAAAACACCCGTGTTGTCACCTCCAGAGCTGGGGAGACCGTTGATATTGTATCTTTCAGTAACTGAGACTACAATGGGCTGCATGCTCACGCAAGAATCTGAAGAAAAAGTGGAAAGAGCCATCTACTATCTGAGCAAGAAGATGCTAGAGTATGAGACTCGCTATACACCGTTGGAGAAGGCTTGCTTAGCTTTGGTATGGGCTACCAGGAAGCTACGGCACTACCTGTTAGCTCACTCCGTAATGTTGGTTTCACGACTCGATCCCATCAAATATCTTTTCGAGAAACCAGCACTTACGGGTAGGCTAGCTCGTTGGTTGCTGTTGCTCTCCGAATTCGATCTGAAATATGTAACGTGCAAGTCAGTCAAGGGAAGAGCAGTAGCAGAATTCTTAGCCGATCATCCAGTGGAAGGGGGTGAAGCAGTTGAGTACTTATTCCCAGATGAGGCCATTTTGCATATCGATGACGAATTTTGGACGATGTACTTTGACAGAGCGTCAAAACAGTACGAGTATGGGATAGGAGTGTTGCTGATAGCACCTGACAAGTCCCGTATCCCTCTAGCCTTCAAACTCCGGTTCAAAGTCTCGAACAACGAAGCAAAATATGAGGCGTGCATTGCCGGTCTAGAAGCAGCCCTGGAACTAGGCGCAAGACGGTTGGACGTCATTGGAGACTCAAACCTTGTTGTGTCTCAGGCAAAAGGAGACTGGAAAGTCAAAGAAGAAAAGATGATGATGTATCACCAGACCTTGGATTTGTTAATTCCTCAGTTTGAGAAGCTAAACTTTGCTCATCTACTAAGAGAGAACAACAGGTTCGCAGATTCTTTAGCAACTCTATCTTCCATGATAGACATCCCGTTCGGAGTCCGGATGCGTCCAGTCATCATTGACCAGAAATTTGCGCCAGCCTACGAGACGATTGCTGCTATAGAGAAGGTTCAAGACGAAAACCCCTGGTATTACGATATTTGGAATTTCTTGGAGAAGGAAGCATATCCATCAGGGGTAAATGCCAAGGATAAAAGGGCAATTAGAAGAATGGCCGTTCAGTTCATCATCTGTGGGGGTAAGTTGTATAAGAGAGGTCATCTGGGAATGCATAAGCTGTGTGTCGATATCGAAGAATCGAAGCGCTTAATGGAGGCCATCCATGGAGGGGAATGCGGTGCGCATATGAACGGAGTAATGCTAGCACGGAAGATCCTCAGACAGGGTTACTACTGGTCCACCATGGGGGAGGATTGTATCGGTTTTGTTCGGCGATGCCACAAATGTCAAATTCATGCAAATCGCATGAACATTCCGCCGTCGAAGCTATACAATATGACTTCGCCATGGCCATTTTCAATCTGAGGAATTGATGTGATCGGGGCTGTCACTCCAAAGAGGTCAAATGGGCATGTGTTCATCCTGGTCGCGATAGATTATTTCACGAAGTGGGNGTCGGCTACCTCCTTTCCCAAACTCCTAGTTTTGCTGTAACAGAGAACAACAGACCCAAGACAATGTATTTGCAAGGAAATGTGCGTACTGCCACTCTCCTCATCATGTCTTAAGCTCAAAGGAGAGTGGCACTCGGCTCTTAAGCCACCAACCAAGCATCTCTATGCATGATGGCCCAAAAACCAAGCTTGTACGAGCTTAGTGAATGCACAAACAATACACAAAGAGCCTCCACCCTATCATGCATGATCAAGGGAGTTGGCAACCAAGAAATGTGACACGTTTCATCACTTTGAGTATGAAACGTCCCACATTTCTTGTGTTTGGATTAACGTCCGATCCAAACACATGCAATGCAACACACATGTTTATCTTGTCCATGTTTTACTTAGTTCCTTTCTTGTTTACATATTTTAGCTTACCAATTAGTCCTTTAACCGGTTAAGTTCAATGTGAAAAGTCCTCTAACTGGAAAGGTGGTCTAAGCCACAAGTGTTTCAAGCATGAAAGAGGTCTCATGTTGTTGGTTAGTAGAAACCCTCAAGGGAGGATTAAAACCATTAGGCATAAATGCCTCGATTTCATGCTCAAGTCAACAAGGGGCTCAAGACCACTTTCGAAAGCAAATTCAAAAGTGAAGAACAAAGGGAGGTTGCAGACTTTCAGTGTTGACATGGCATGCTAAATAATGCTAGAACATGCAAACAATACATACAACACATGTTTAAAAGCCAAAAGCTTAAAGCTAGTGATGAGCACTACACTAGAAGCATGCAATACAATGCTTAAATGACCAAACCAGCTATGGACAGACCTAAAACATGTCAAATCAGTGGCTAAAACATGCTGAAACTTAGGCATAAAAAGCAAGAAAAGCATGCTCATTCGTTGGCTCGTAAGCAAGGCATAAGGCACAACTTTCAAAAGCAATGAAAGAGTGGGATATGTGAGAGTGTGACAAAGGTATATGCTCTGAAATCATATGCTAAAATGATGTCACGCCATGCAAACATCACAAATAAGACATACTAGAAGGCCTAAAACACAAAGCTAGTAAAGGCCAATTACAGTAGAACCATACAAAGCATGAGTCACATGACCAAGACCAACCAAAACAGAGTTAAAACATGCTAAAATATTAGCAAAAACATGCTGAGATGGAGTCCCAAAAGGGTAGAAAAGCATGCACATGTTTTAGGCCAACTACACATGCAAACAAGACATGAAGAAGGGGGACCA
Source organism: Camellia japonica (assembly GCA_030407325.1). Lineage (NCBI taxonomy): Eukaryota > Viridiplantae > Streptophyta > Magnoliopsida > Ericales > Theaceae > Camellia > Camellia japonica. The sequence continues at coordinate 26,187,187 of JAPPVO010000014.1, forward strand.
CCCTCTCCCATTTTGGTCCTCAAAACCAACTTTTGGCGACTGAAATTCACCTGGAATTCAGTGGTTAAGAGGCCAAGAAAAGGTTGTTTGAAAAGCTTTGAAATATGGCATAAAGTTTAGCAGACAAGCTACAAAAGAGGGTGGACCTCCCCTAACTCAAAAAAATGCCTTAAACCAACATTTTTAAACCTCAAAAACAGAGGTCTTTGTAGTTGAAAACTAGGCCAAAAACAACATGCAAAGTTGGCCAAACAAGCAATTAAATAAAGCTTTAAAGAGCGTAAAGCCTCACCGTTGAAGCACAGCAGCAAAACAACAACTTTCTGAGCCAAAACCAACTTTTAACAACCCAAATAAGACCTCCAGGCACCTTAGCAACACGGTAGTCTAATTTGGTTAAGGGGTTGTATGCAAATATGTAAAGAAAACTCACTTTCAAGCACTAAATAGGAAGAGAGAGAGAATTCTAGAGAGAGAAAGAGAGAGAGTGAAAATTTTCTCACAAAAAGTTTTGAACCTCTAAAATGGTGGAGGGACCTCCCCTTATATACAAAAACAAGCTACAAGCTTGTTTACATCCCTCCATATGTATGGAGGATGCACTAAGTGATCAATAACTGGCACAGCTGGCACACAAAATATCTGAAAAATGAGAAAAATGGCCGTCGGCCATCAATGAGGCTGACCGGCCACCACTGATGGCCGATGGGAATAAACCCTGGCCGATGGATTGTAGGGATGGCCGGCAGGCCACCCTCTTCTTTAGAAGCAAAGAAGCAATCATTTGGCACAAAACAGACAAGTTTCAAAGGCTTAAAGGCGAGGCACTCCGCCAAGAACTTCGAGCGTTCAAAACGAACACAAACATGGATAATCATCTAGTATTCAAGCGATGACGTCCAAGTCTTGAGGACGGTAAAAAATGAGGTGTCTACACCATCCCATTGAAAGCAATGATGAGCATTGTGGGGCTTATGGGGCTTATAATCTGTTTTATTTATTGGTGGGTGAATAATTATGTTCCGCTTCCAACTCGAAGTAAGAAGAAGAAGGTAAATCCTCTTCAAGAATCCTCTCTCTTTAAGTATTATATTTAACAATTGTGATCCTTTAGCCATCACTGGTCTATTTTTTGATGCAAAAAATCTGGTCGTAAAACTATTCTGTTTACCAAATTGTTTTGGCTGGTAGGAATGTTTAGAACTCAGCCTTTGCTCATTTTGTTCCTTAATGGTACTGACAATTCTTGTTGCAAATAGCCAATTTGAAATGGGTATTTTTGACGAGACTAATATATCACTTGCAGCCAAAGGGAAGAAAAATGAATGGTGGTAGCTTGGTGCACACAAATATGAAAGCTCTTTTTAATTAAATGTGTCTGAAAAAGAACGTCGAAGTAAATATTTTTTTATTTATTTTTTGAAAACATATGATGGAAAATGAAAAGATGACTTGTGGTGTTCAAAGTGGGGCTAGTGGACTCTCTTGGCTTGTATTTTTTTGTTTGAGGTACCTCTACCAAGCCATAAAACATTTCTCTGAGTGACTTTTTCATACGGGTTGAATTTTATGCAGTTTAGATGGAACACATATTGGGTCACTTTACATTTCTAATCTAGTAGTGTTTCAATAGATTGGTAAGTTATAATGTATATAGGTTTAGTTTGTGTCATTAGTAAGCCCTTTTTGTTCTTGTGGTTCAGGTTCTATAATTTGAACCTAACTTTCTCATTAGTGACGATCCGTTGTGTGAAATTGATGGAGTTCCAATTGGGACTAAATATTGCAAAGTCTTTCTCTTAAAAGCGAAAAAGTCAAATGCTAGTTTGGAAACATCATCCCGAGGTCTAAAAACAGTTGGAGAAGCTCTTGGAAGATACATTATGTGGCGCTCGATTCATGTATATATTGCAATCTTATTTATTTATTTATTGAAATAAATATCAATTTTTTTTATAATTTTTGTAAGCTTGAAATTAATTATATTGTAAATAATTATTATTATTTTGTTTCTTTTTTCAGATGCTACCATTTTGAGTATGCAGATGCTACCATTTTGGAGCTTACTGTTGATACTAAAACAAGCTATAATATATATGTTTTTTAATTTGTACTATCGATACTTTTATTTTGTTTTCGATACAAATTTGAGTTCTTGAATTATCAAAAATTATTAATATTGTTGGAGAATATTTTATATATTTTTATAAAGAATATTTGGTTGACACTGTACTGTTACAGGGTACATATCTATTATTATTCATACATATGATTTTGCGAATGTGAATGTGGATATATTTTAGAAATGTGAATGTGAATGTATTTTATTTTAGAAAATATTAATAATTTATACAGGGAATGAATTAATAAAATATATATTTATTTTATGAAAATAATTATTTTGCGATAGTAATAAACCGTTACTAATGTAATCATCATTTCTTTGCAGGAGCTGGAGCAAGTACAGAAGCTGGCTCAAGATCAAGGAGTGGAGCAGTAGGACTAGGAGACGGAGCAGAATCCTCAGGATGGGCTGGAGTCATTATGTCAAAAATAGTGTCTGTATCAAGCTCATCAAATAGAAGAGAGGGATCAGTAAAGAATGATGTAGTGAGAGGAGTGGACAAATGAAACTTAGTTATAGAGGAGAACATTTTGTGTTCCCAAAATACTACATGACGGGAGACACGAAGACGACGAGAAAGAAGATCCCAACAACGATAACCTTTATGTTAAATCCTATACCCCAAGAAGTAACACAAACGGGAGTGAGTTTCTAATTTGGTACGCTCATGTGGTTGAAGAAGAACAAAACAAGTACATCCAAACACACGAAGACTAGTATGGGCATGAGGTGTGCCATACAGACGCTCATATTGGGTTTGATTGTTGATGGTAAGGGAATGAACACAGTTGATAGTATAGACTGCTGTGAGAGAAACTTCTCCCCAAAAACATTCGGGACAAGAAGAAGAGATTAAAAGAGCATGAATAGTATTGAGGATATGGCGATGTTTACGTTCAACACGACCATTTTGTTGAGGGGTACCAGGACAAGAATAATGAGAAAGCATACCATTTTTACGAAGAAATTTAAAAAAATGAGTTTCTTTGTATTCTTGAGCATTATTAGCACCAAAAGGTTTTGATGGTGAAGGAAAACTGAGTTTTGACCATGTGAGAAAAATCATAGTATATTTGGTGTAACTCAGAGCGAGGTTTCATAAGAAATAACCAAGTAAAATGAGTGAAATCATCAACAAATATAACAAAATATTTAGATCCCCCTATAGTGGTATTAGGTGAAGGCCCCCAAACATCAGAGTGTATGATATCAAAAGGTACATGAGACATAGAGGTACTAGTAGTAAATGGCAAGACAGGCTGTTTTGCAAGTTGACAAGATAGACAATCTACTTTATCATTTCGAACATCACCTAACTAACCACTTGAAACGAGAGAACGTAAACCACCAAAAGACACATGACCTAACCGAGAATGCCATAAAGCAAGAGGAGAACTAATAGTAGCAGAAGCAGCAGTCTCAACATTGGAAAGACTAGATGAGGGAATGCGAAGGTAGATGAGCTCATATAGACGTCCATGTCGATGATCTATCCCAAGGGTTTGTCCCGTCTTCGGATCCTGCACAACACAACCAGTTGGAGAAAATAGAACAGTGAGGCCAAGATCACAAAGTTGACCAATAGAGATAAGATTAAGGGTAAGATTAGGGATCAGATAAATGTGAGGGAGAGAGACATTAGAGGTAGAAATATGACCAGCACGACTAACATGCATTTGAGAACCATCAGCAGTATGAATGCAAGGTAAATTAAAAGAACATGTACTGGAAGAAAACAATGTAGGGTCAGAGGTCATATGGTTGCAACAAGCGGAATCAAAATACCAAGAAGAGGTACATGGAGTAACTGAGAGGACAGTAAAGGGTGTACCAGTGGTAGAAATAACCTTTTTGACAATAGCTTTAATGTCCTGAAGAATGTAAGGTGGTGATGGGGCAACAACGGATGAGAAACCAGAGGCAACTGTAGTAGATGCAAAATGTGATGAAGACTGATCTTAGCTGTATATTGTGGAGGGTCCAGAATAGTGACCGTGCTGAGGATAACTGTTGAAACGAGCCGTGAGGTGATTAACTAATGAATCACAAAGGAGAACTAGTGATGGCGGAGTACAATTGGATAAAATAGAGTGCGCCAGTGAATCTGGAACATCAAAAATAGCCGGGAAATGGGCGAAATCACCAAAAAAATAGGCAAAATAAAGAGAAGGGCTAGAGATAATGTCAGTAGGGCGTGGATGACATTAGCAAAATACGCGATGCAAGTTAGCAGAATGGAGGCGCGGCGTAGGATAGCAGATACGGCATGTGGTTCACAGTAACGGAAATGACGCACGTGGGTGCATATTAGCAGGACTGCGCAAGCGGGTGCATGGTAGTAGGACGACACACGTGGGTGAACGATAGTAGGACAGTGCACGCGAGTGCATGGTAGCGAGGCGGCGCACACAGATACAGGGTAGCTGGACAGCACACACGGGCGCACGGTAGCAAGACGGCGCACGCTGGTGTACGAAGGGGCGCATGTTGGCACATGTGACAGTGAAGGTGGAAAGCTGGATGTGCCAAGGACAAAATAGGCGCGTGAGGGCACGCACGTGTAGCACCCGACTTTCTCCGCGCGCCCCCCTTTCGGAGAGGGTGCGAATTGGTCTTACTACAGTTCAGACTCCAGTCACGGTTCTGAATCTAATCTCACAAAGTGCAATGTGAGACTGATAAACACCAAAGAGTCCAAATATGGCAATTGGTTTTGGAAAATCAATTTGAATGAAAAAGCGCCAAACATGGACTGCTTTGACAATTACAGAGTCACCACCTAAATATTTTATTTTTGAAAAATTTAGGAAACCCTGACTCGTGCCAAAGGCCACGTGTCCGTCATCACCAAAGTTGCCTCGACTCGAGAACTTGGGTACAAGAGGGGAAGGTCCTAAAATGAGCACTCCCGCTTGCCCGATCAAAGATTGGCCTCTACTAAGCATGATATGTTGTTTTATAAACATGTGTTCTTGTTTCGATTATTAATCTAACTTACTATGTGATGCGCATAGCACACAAGTATAGACTCAATCGCGAGAATTGGAACAAAACAACTCGTGTTTGTTTTTGAAAATGGTTTGAAAGTGCTACTCGCAAGTAGGCTAAAGCGCGGATTTGCCACCCTCAAATGGACTTAAAACATGATGATTTTGCCACTTCTCAAAGTGGGCTTAAAACATACATTTGTCGAATTGTCCTAATTCAAGCAACGAAGCCTTCATCCACAGACATTCATACAGTTTATCACTTAAGCAAATAGCCTTATGGCAAGCATGCTATCATGGCAACACTCACACTCATGCAAGTATGCTAAAGCGTAAAACTTACAGTGTACTCCAAGCCAAAACAAAAGCTAGTTAGAAATCATGCATGATCATAGCTATGTTAAGATGCCTAATGCAACGCATGCAATAATGCAACTAAATAGGCTCGGCTATCTAAGATGGCATATGAATGCCACAGTTGATACCAAGCTTTGAAACATGTATTCAAGTAGGTGTTGAAACATAATGCAGTTTGAGTGATGCGCCGAGCCCGGTGCATGCAAGACAAATGAATGAATGCAAACATGCAAAGCATAAGGTATGCTAATCAAAACGTGCCCTAATCTAACCATCAAAAGCAATTAAGTAAAAGGGAGAAAGACATGGGGATGAAAGACATGCACACGCACACGCACGCTTATTACAACATTGTGCCCTCTCGATGGAGGGTTCGAATAAATAAGCTAACTAGCTACGCTAATTAAGCTATTTATTACAAACCAATTAATTAACTAATCTAAGCTAATTAATTATTACAAACCGAATTGAATAACTAGCTATGCTAAGCTAATTAAAATATTACAAAACAAATGAATTAATTCGCTACTCTAACTAAATAAAGCAATTAAAGTGGCCTCGCGGGCAAGGGAGACATGCATGCTCGGTTGGCATCTGCTCGGAAATCCATCGCTTTGCCATCAATTGCCTCTGTTTGCACTCGCCTCGGTTTATGAATATTGAACCAACCTTGATACTGTTTCTGCTCCAAAACATGATGCTTTCTGCACAAAATTGGACTGGCGGCTGGTCAGCCACAAAAAGTGGCTTCCGACCACCTTAACTGGCCGGTCGGCTAGTAAAAGTGGTCGGTCGGCTACTTGCTTTTCCAGGATTCTGGTTTTGTTGCAACAGAGAACAACAGAGGCACAACAATGTATTTGCAAGGAAATGTATGTACTGCCACACTGCTCATCGTTTCTCAAGCTCAAAGGAGTGTGGCACTCGGCACTCAAGCCAACAACCAAGCATCTCAATGCATGATAGCCCAAAAACCAAGCTTTGTACAAGCTTAGTGAATGCGCACATAAGACTCAAAGTGCCTCCACCCTATCATGCATGATCAAGGGTGTTGGTGACCAAGGAATGTGACACGTTTCATTACTTTGAGTGTGAAATGTCCCTCATTCCTCGTGTTTGGATTAACGTCTAATCCAAACACAATGCAAAGCAAACAACATGCTTATCTTTCACATGTTTTACTTGGTCCATTTCTTGTTTACTCATTTTAACTTACCAAGCCATTCCTTAATTGGTTAAGTCCAATGTGCAAGTCCTCTAAGGAGAGGAGGTCAACCAAAGTAGGGTTTAAAACATGAGAGAGGGAGCATGCCCTTGACTAGGAGGAATCCTCAAAAGAGGGTTAAAATCATTTGAGCATGAACTCTAACTCATGCTTAAACACAACCTTAAGGCCAACACACCCTCAAAGCAAAAGGAAAAGTGAAGAAATAAGGGAGGTGGCAGAAATTCAGTGCTGAAATGGCATGCTAAAGACCTTAAAGCATGCAAGCAATACAAGCATAGCATGTTGATGGTCAAAAACATCAAAGCTAGTAAAGAGCATTACACAAGAGGCATACAATACATAGCCTAAATAACCAAATCAACTCTGAACAGAGCTCAATCATGCCAAATCAGAGGACAAAACATGCTGAGATTGTAGCACGAAAAGCAAGAAACTCATGCTCATGTATTGGCTCATAAACAAGGCATAAAGCACAACTCTCAAAAGCTATGAAAGAGTGAAATATGTGAGAGTGTGACTACACAATATACACTGAAATTACATGCTAAATGATGCCAAAACATGTTAAGGGTACCGAAACTCAAAGCTAGTCAAGGCCATTTACACTACAACCATGCAAGGCAAGCCTCAAAGGGCCAAGACCACTCAAAATAGAGCTAAAGCAAGCTAAAACATGAGCAAAAACATGCTGGAGCGTATCCAAATTAAGCTAGAATAATAGGCTACACCATCAAGTAAGCTAGGCTAGCAAGCATGATTACACTACAAGTGTAAGAGGCAAGCAAGAGGTGCTCCAACCAGCCAAAAACAGAGCTATAACATGTTAAAATAAGGCCAAAAACATGCTCAAACTAGGCTACAAAAAGGTAGAAATGCATGCTCATTTGGTGGGCCATCAACACATGCAAACAAGACAAGAGGAGAGGGGACCACCCGCTCCCATTTTGAAACTCAAAACCAACTTTCTACCACTAAAAAGCCTCTGAGTTTTAGTGGTAGAAAGGCCAAACAAAGGGGGTTACAAAGGCTAAGAAACGTGGCTCAAAAGGCTTTACAAGCCAAAGAGCCAAGGGAGAAAACCACCCCCTAACCAAGCAAAACTCAAACCAACATTTTAAAGCCTTAAAATCAAAGTTTTAAAGAAGTTAAAACCAGCTTTAAAATAGCATGCAAAGGTGGTCAAGCACTTAATCAAAGCAAAGCTTAAAAGGGACAAATTCTTACCCTTGAAGCACAACAACAATTCAGCAACAATTCTGAACCAAAACCAAGCCTAAGACCTCAAACCAAGCTTCAATGGACGTCAGCTCCAAAGTGAAGGTGTTTGACTAGGTGTTTTAGTGCAAATATGTGAAGAAAACTCACTTTTAAGCACAATATAGCACAAAATAGAGAGAGAGACAGAGAATTCTAGAGAGAGTAAAATTTATCTCCTAAATTTTCTGAACCTCTCTAAAGGGGGAGAGACCTCCACTTATATAGAGCAAGGAAGCAAAAAACTTGCTTCATCCCTCCATACACGTGTATGGAGATGAGCCTCAGTGACCAACAACTGGCTCAAAAGATCTGAAAATATCTAAAAGAGGAGAAAATTGGCTGCCGGCCACCTCCCCTAGCCGACCAGCCACTTAAAGTGGCTGGCAAGGAAGAAAAGTTGCCGGCAAGTGCAAAAAGTGGTTCCCCCCCCCCCCCCCTCCCCCAGGCAAGAGGCAATAAGGTTTGGCCCAAAAACAGGGCCAAAACATAAAGGTTTTAGAGGCTCAAAGACAAGGCACTCAGCCGAGAACCTCGGAGACTCAAAACGAGCACAAACGATGACGTCTGAGTCTTAAGGTCCGTCAAAAATGGGGTGTCTACAGTTGCCCTTCTTTGACAGAACTCGAAAGTCATGAAATGACAGGAGTGAATGTCAAAGCCCAGTGACAACCCATTTTTGACAAGGCCGAAGACTTAGACAAATAGGCAAGATAACAAAACAGATGCACCCGCAGGCAGAGGCAAAATCCAAATGACATGCATGATGCAAGAGCATAACTTACGATTATGTAAAGAGGGCTATAATGAAGCATTTATGCAAAATAAATACAACATTTTAAGCAAACCTACAAGTTACAACAGTCCCACACATTTCATATAGAAAGGATGTAAGAAAATTATGCAATCTTCACTACGCCTCACGCAGGAAAGGCTAAAAGCGACTGCTGGGCGTACCCAGAGTCTCAAACGAGACACCTCTCAGCGTATCACACGCGAGAGAGGAAAGAGAAGCACCGCTCAGCGTATCACACGTGAGAGAGGAAAGGAAAGCACCTCTCAGCGTATCACACGTGAGAGAGGGAAGGTAAGCATCTCTTAGCGTATCACATGCGAGAGCGGGAAGGAAAGCACCTCTCAGCGTATCACACGCGAGGGAGGGAAGGTAAGCACCTCTCAGTGTATCACACGCGAGAGAGGAAAGGAAACACCTCTCAGCGTATCACACACCAGAGAGGGAAGGTAAGCACCTCTCAGCGTATCACATGCGAGAGAGGGAAGGAAACACCTCTTAGCGTATCACACGCGAGAGAGGGAAGGTAAGCACCTCTCAGCGTATCACACGTGAGAGAGGGAAGGAAACACCTCTCAGCGTATCACATGCGAGAGAGGGAAGGTAAGCACCTCTTAGCGTATCACACGCGAGAGAGGGAAGGAAACACCTCTCAGCGTATTACACGCGAGAAAGGGAAAAGAAACATCGGGCATACCACCCAAACGCTTTCAACGGTGTGTCAGTGTAAACACCTGGCGTACCCGGGTGTTTCTAACCAATGAGATGTCAGTGTAGACACCGGGCATACCCGAATCTCTCTAACCAACGGAATAAGGGAGAGGAATGGTGTTACCCAGGATTCCTCTAAATGAACCGTACATATAATATCGTGTATGTAAAGAAAAACACTTGACAAGTGTAATATAGTAAGAGAGAAACTTGATAGATACAATGCAATGTAATGCATGTCTCCTGCGAGACGAATGGCAACGATGCATATGCAATGCAAGATGCATATTCAATGAAAAATAATCAACGATGTATATTCAATGCCAGATAATCAACAGTGCATAATCAATGCAACATGGTAATGCATATTCAATGCAATAATTCAAAATGCATACTCTATGCAACGATGAAAGCGATGTTCATTCTATGCAACGACAAAAGCATATGATAGAGACAACTCAAAGGTAACTCCCGATTTACCTCTCGGAGAGTTGCACTATGTGAAAAAGGATACACCTTATGTGTGTTGAAGGGTAATGATCACTGCGCACGGAGAACACAATTCTGAGCTTACGCGGAGGCATTTTGAATCAAACTTTGAGCATACCTTGCATTTCTTGGAACCCAAGAACACATATGCAGGTAAAAGAGGCAGGGGGAGCTGGTGGAGGTCTGCCAGCCATCAGGGGAAGCTGCCGGCCACTTTCCAAAGCTATCGGCCACTTAAGTGGCCGGTTGGCCACAAAAACTGGCCGGTCGGCCAGTTGCAACATATTCGGGGAAGCTTTGTCTTTTTGCATAGAGGGCTTTAAAAACACAAACCCAAATCAGTTTTCCTCACACCCACAGTGCCGAACCTCCTTTCTCTTTGCCTCTAAACAGTTTTTCCTCTCAGATCTGTGCTTCACACGCGTTTTCCAACGCCCCTCGCAAAGTTGATTCGCTAAAACTCTTCAGTTCTCTTCGTTTTGAACCGATAAAAATTCATTTTCAGAGCCTCTTGCCCCATTTTTACCCTCCGAGGTTTGTTTCCCTCGACTTTGTCCTGAGTTTGGCGCCTTTTCCTGGGCTTTGACTTTCTTTGACTTTTTCTCTTCTTGAGAGTTGACTTTTGTTTACCTTTTGGCACTTTTGCCCATTTTGCTCATGTTTGTCTGTCTTTCACCCTCTTTTCAGATGGCAGACAATGCGCCACACGACGGGGGTTCTCCGAGGATAGAGAAGGAGCCGGAGCACATCTTGTTGCCGCCTCGAGTCTGGCCATTTGACCCAGCGGCATATCATCCTGAGGTACATGTGCTACCACCTAGCACAGTGCACCATTTCACTAGGTTTGCACGGCGCACGCCCATATATCTTCTACTATGGAAGCCTGAGTCCCATCTGTCCCACGACGTGCCTGAGGTACACATTGTACTCTTATATTTCTTGCGATGTACTTTACATTTCTTACATTGCTTGCACTTTTGTACTGTATTTCATCTGTTCATTCTAAACATTTTCAACACTGTATTTCTGCTCATGCTGAACACATTCACACACTATACCTCTGCTTCTGCTCATTCTGAACACATTGACACACTTTATTTCTGTTTCTGCTCATTCACACAGGTTGACACTCATTCCACCCACCGGTACGAATTGACCATGGCGAGGGAGTGGTACTTAGAGCTCCCTGACGGCGTCTAGCAGATTATTGGCAAGGCGGGGTTTGGCTTATTCTTCATGGGGCTCTCGCGTCTCTTAGCGGGTAGGACCGTCTTAGGCGCATTGCTAGAGAGATGGTGGGACACCACCAACTCCTTTCATTTCTCTGCCACTGGGGACATGACGATGACCCCATATGACTTCGCTATGCTGACAGGCCTGAAGGTGGGAGGCCAGCCGATCCCATATGACTCTGACATGGGCGAGTGAGAGGCTGCTTGGACCTATCTGTTAGGAGCACATCCGCCCATTTACCACTTATCAGGCTTGGTTTGGTATACTTGGTTCGCCAGCCACTTCAGAGGGACGGAGCCCGCGGCAATAGAGGCTACAGAGCAGTATGCTTGAGGTTTCCTCATGTTCCTCTTCGGCATTACTTTGTTTGCCGACAGGGGGAACACTGTTGGACTATATCTTTTGAGCGCCTTAGTGGACCTATCCCAAGTGCGGCACTATGATTGGGGCGGCACATGCCTCGTTACCCTTTACTGCTATATGAGCTCGACCTCCCGCAGTAGCGGGAACTTACTGGGTGGCTATTGGCGAGCTTGGGAGGTATGCTTTACATTTCAGTTTTACATTTTTTGCTATGCTTTCTGCTTTGCGCTTTCTGTACACTGCACACTGCCCACACACATAGTCTAACCTCTGTTCTACACTTGTACTTTCTATACACTGTGCCACACTTTGCTTTCTGTATTTTTCGTGCTAGTCTTGTATTTTTCTGCATTCTGCACATTGCACACATACTCTGCTTTCCGCATTATCTATGTTTATTTGTATTCTCACTGCCACCCTCTTGCTTTGCACAGTTGTGGACATACGCTTATTTCCCAGCACTTGCCCCCGAGCCAGAGGTTGGGACGCCTCTTGCGATACCCTACTCACGTCGATACGATGGTCGGTGCCAGCCTAGGGCCTGAGAGACCCTCCCATACCTGCGCCAGTATTTCGACACAGTGAGAACGACAGAGGTAATTCGAAACTCATAGTTTTTCCTACTTTCAGCTTATATTCAATTTGCATATCTAATGGCAACTAATCAGTTCCTGCACTTGTTGTCTACAGATCACATGGCAGCCCTGGGCGGCGATGCCAGAGTTTGCCCGATTTCATTTTGTCGGAGCTCGGGGTGCTTCCCGATATCGGCTTATGCTTGAAGGACCCATGGGCCGAGCTTGGTTCTTAGGTAAGCGCTTCATGCGCCAGGCATTGGGCTTGCCGTTACAGTCGGTCCCTTTGCCACATCCACCGTCAATGTGAGCTATAGAGAGCTTCTTCCCTCAGGAGCTTACTGACGTCATACGAGGCTCAGATGCGGACCGATTTATTGGGGAGGGGGACTACGTGACTTACATCCAGTCATACCTCATGCCTCCATTGGCAGGCGCTTGTGCTCCTACGGGGAGGACAGCTGATATTGCTTCGTCGAGCAGGGCTCGAGTGGTAGGCACTCCCTCGACGAGTAGGGCTTGGGCAGCAGATGCCCCTTTGACAAGCAGGGCTCGGGCACCGAAGGGTGAGACTAGAGGGATGCCTTCTACTAGGCAGTGTGTTGGATGGCCAGATCCCCCGACTGAGCTGACTAGTTGGCGGCTCTCTGGAGTGCCTTATCAGATTCCGCTCGAGCCTCTATTGCCTGATCACTGATACGTCAGGACACCTAGCTCACCACCAGTATACTTTACAGCTTTTATGCATTTCATTTCAGTCTTACTTAGATTCTTATTCATTCATGTACTCATGATTTCAACTTGCATTTGCAGCCCTCCGCAGAGTACGTCGAGGGGTTACTCCAGGTGATGGCCTCATTCGAGAGCATGATCCTGAGGAGAGGGATGATGTTGACCTCCCACGGGATCTCGGTAAGTTTTCAGTTTTCTTGCATTTATCATACTTCTGCTGATACATGGAAACTGACACCTCATTGCACTGATGCACCGCGTGTATATATCACATCTGACACAACACACTGCATGCACATACTGTATCTGATTTCTGCATATACACTGCATACCGCACTTGCACTTGATACTTGTTGATAAATTCAAACTGCCTTTTCAGGTCACATCCTTGCAGACTGGACCCTTAGAGCCTTCTCAAGTAGCAGAGAGAGAGGTTCCGGCGCACAACCGAGGGAGACGTCGGGAGCCTGCCACGCGTAATGATGATGGCGAGTCCAGTGAGGAAGAGGAGCCGGCGAGTCCCCAGTCAGAGTCATCTGAGGGTGGAGGCGATGGCACCGACTCAGGTTCTGAGGGTGGCGACGATGCTAATGAGGGCTCCGAGGATGGGAGCGGAGGTGACTCTAGTTCCAGCTCGGGCTCAGATTCAGACAGTGGTACTGACAACGATGGCGCAGATTCTACTCAGCCGAGGAAGAGGATGAAGAGGGCCTCTCAAACCTGAGCTAGATGGCACCGATGTAGATGCTTTTTGCTTTGTTTTCCTTTTTCCTTAGTAGTGTTAGCACATTATACAGCCTTAGGCAGTTTTATTTTCTTTAAAACTTGTACTTTTGTAAAAGAAACCATGATGAAATGAAAACAACTTTTGATTGAAAAAGTGTTACATTTGTATTCTAGCAATGTATCGCACCATTTTGCACAAAAACAGGATTTGAAGGAAGTTGAACATTTGTTTATTGCACAGTTAGGTAGTGAACCGACATAACAAACAAAATAGGACAACTCAAAGAACAACTCGATAAGCAAAACAACTACAACTCGATAAACGAATTACAACAAACTCGGTAAGCAAAAGGCAACCAACCTGATCAGCAAATTGCAACAACTCGATAAACAAATACAACTGTTAAACAAAACAGCAAGATGCATCCGAAGTAGAATCAAACTCAGGTTTTCAGCATCCTCAGCCCACAAAAAGGCTAAAGGCTCTTTGCTGGAGATAAGGGGTGGCTGCTGGCCACTTTTTATTTCTACCGGCCACTTATTCTCACTGTCAGCCACTTAAGTGGCTGGTCGGCCAGTAACGATGGCCGGTCGACTACTTGAACTGGCCGATCGGCCAGTTATTTTGAGAAGCTTCAGATTGCTGCCATCTATCCTCTATTCAGTGCCTTATCTTCTATAAAGATTCCAGCTCTGTGGTTCCTTCATCATTCCTGCTCTATTTTTGCTCCAAATGGAACCGTTCTTCCCCAAAAAACTCTCGACTTGGATTACGAACTTGGATGGCTCGAAAAAGTTGAACTTCCGAGGTTTCGGGCTAAATGCACTATTCCCGCTGAGCCGTACTCCGCTGTGTTTTCCATTCCTCCATGCCACAGCAAGATGTTGGAACTCGGTTATGCACGTATTTAGCTTTGGCAGACAAGAGCTGTACCCCACAATTGAAGAGTTCCAAGCTTTGATGGAATCTTGGCGCGACGAGGAGATCTTGCCTCAGTTTCGTTTTGGCCACATCTAAGCTTTAGGAAGGATGTGCGGGCTCACTTCACAAGATGCCCGATCTTTGGTGCACAACAGGGAGTTGGACATCCCCAACTTGATTCATCGGTTTTCTGAAGCCGGTGGCCGCAGCGACCACTTTTGGCAAAGTTTTCGGCAACATGCCCTTTGCTTATGTATGCTAGCTCATTTTCTGCTTGCTCCCAGCTTTGGAGGGTCCAGCATTCGTTTAATTGAAGTTGCCCAAGGCTTAAAAGAGGGCAAAAGCTGTATCGACATGACACTAGCCGAAACTTTGATGGGCTTGGATGCTTTCCACCGCAGGGAGACAACTAAGTTTGCGGGGAGTCCACTGTTATTATAGGTAATGTTTTCCACCCTTCTCACATGTGTTTCTTACATCACTGGGCGCTCAGGCTCTATTTTTCTCTCAAAACCCTTTTCTTACTTTTCTTTCCTCGTACACCTCTCTATTCTTTAATCTCTCTTATTTTTCATCCCTTCCCAGGTATGGCTGATGGATAGGTTGAAGGTTGTGGACTTTTGTCCCACGTATTCAGCACGTAACTATTTCTTCCGCCCTCGGTTGGTTGACTTCCCAAACGGGACATGGTGGTGCCACTGGATGTGCAGCAGATCTGCAGTTGACATTGCTTGGCTCTGCCCCTGGTTTGATCTACCTGAGATGAGCTACAACATGTCCCGACAGCCCGACATTCAGTTGGTTGGCATGACACACTGTGTCTTCTACTTCCCATTCTGATTCTGGCGCCAGTTCGGGCATGACCAGACTTGCCCGGAAGAGGGGATAGAGTACCCAGCTTCATTTCTGATCTAAGGCTCACAGCTAGCTCGGTATGCTAGCGCATGGAGAACAAGAGAACTTCTGGCCCCAGCTTCCACTTTCAGTTGTGCCATTTCTGGCGACTGCATAGCTTGGGTTGAAGATGAGGCACAAATCGGGCCCATTTCAGCATCAGAAGCTTCCACAAGCTCTGGGATGGGGCACAGGAACACCTGACTATGCCCCGAGTTTATTGCTTTAATCTGTACTTTCAAGTTTTCTCTATGAATGTAATAAAAAGCAACTTCAATTTGTATCAAGAGTCGGAGAACTCTGTATTGAAATCAATAAAATTGAAGGTTGTAGGTACTGAAAATTTTCCGTTTGGTCCAAAAATTGTCTAAGTTGTAAAAAGATTAATTTGAGCAAAATCAACTTTTATTAAAACTTTTCAAAACCATTTTCAATATGGATCACAACTGGACACGCCTGAGATCTATCCTCGAGATATACAACCCCAGATCCAGCAACTGAAAAGTTGCCCCTAGTCTGAATAACACTGCACTGGAGATCATAACCGAGCTCTTGAATGCAGAATAGACAAAGATGACCAACAAAAATCATATGGACAGAGTTGATTTGGAAGTGTTTATGGATGGACTTCAAAATGAAGTTGCCTACGTATCCCAAAGATGGGAATCAAGCCTTACATAGTGCGGTTCAAGTTCACTCGTGTATTAACACTCTCCTTTTGCGCTTTAACTTTTGCCAAGGCCGCCCTTTCTGGGTTGTCAACCTTGCGAGTTCAGTTTTTCTTATTTCAAATTTTCTGTGCTCTAACTTTTACCTAGGTCACCCTTTCGGGTTTTCGGCCTAGCAAGCCGCTCAGGGATAGTATTTCTTCAACTTGTCCATGTTGATCAGCTGGGAGAACTCAAGCCCATCTAGGTCCATAAGAACGACAGCTCCACCCGACCAGATAGACTTGATGATATAGGGACTAGTCCAATTAGGTCTGAACTTGCCCCTAGGGTCGTAGATGGGAGCTCGGTTGTCTTTGAGTACCAAATCCCCTTCTTTCAAATTCCTGGACTTAACTTTCTTGTTGAAAGCCCTAGCAATTATTCATTGATAACTCTGGATGTGGTACAGTGCTTTCAGCCTTCTCTCGTCAAACAGCATGAGTTCTTCGAACCTACTCTACTGCCAATCTGCCTTAACTATCTGGCACTCAGCCATAACCCGCAATGACGGAACCTCAACTTCAATAGGCAGAACAGCCTCCATCCCATAAACCAAAGAATACGGAGTTGCCCCAGTAGAAGTTCGAATTGATGTCCGGTAGCCCCAAAGAGCAAATGACAGCTTATCTGGCCAGTCCCTATAGGTTTCCACCATCTTCTGCGGAATTTGCTTGATGTTCTTGTTGGCGGCCTCAACAGCTCTGTTGGTTTGTGGTCGGTATGTGGATGAGTTATGAAAAGCCACGTTGTACTTCTCTAACAAGTCGATCACCTCCTTCTTCAAGTGGGAACCATTATCCGAAATAATCTCATTCGGGACCCCATAGCGACAGATGGTGTTGTTCCAGATGAACTTAGCAACATGCGATGCCTTCAGCACTGCGTAGGATTGGGCCTCGACCCACTTTGTAAAGTAGTCTATTGCTACCAGAATATACTCATGCCCGTTCGACCCCTTTGGAGTAACTGCCCCAATCACATCAATCCCCCAGACTGAAAATGGCCATGGCAAAGTCATGTTGTACAGCTTCGATGGCGGAAAATGGCCTGGCATTTGCGGCATCGCCGAACAAAGCCAATACAATCCTCCTCCATGGTTGACCAGCAGTAACCCTGTCTAAGAATGTTTCGGGCTAGCATCACCTCGCTCATGTGCGCTCCGCACTCTCCTTCATGAATGGCCTCCATTAGGCGCTTTGATTCTTCAGGGTCAACACACAGTTTGTGCATCCCAAGATGACTCCGCTTGTACAGTTTACCTCCGCAGACGATAAACTGAGCAACCATTCTTCGTATTGCCCTTTTATCTTTGGCATTTGCCCTTGGTGGATAAGCCTCCTTTTCCAAGAAGTTCCAGATGTCATGATACCAGGGGTTTTGATCTTGTACCTCATCTATGGCAGCAATCAGTTCGTAGGCCGACACATACCGCTCTTCAATGATGATCGGACACATCCGGACTCCCAAATGGATGTCTATCATAGAAGATAGAAATGATAAAGCGTCTGCGAACCTGTTGCTCTCTCTCAACAAATGGGCGAAGGTTAACTTCTCAAACCTGGGAATTAGAACGTCCAAAGTTTGGTGATAGATTTTCATCATTTCTTCATTCATCTTCCAATCTCCTTTAGCTTGAGACACAACCAGGTTCGAGTCCCCGATGACGTCCAACCTTTTTGCCCCTAGTTCCAGGGCGGCTTCTAAGCCAGCGATACATACCTCATATTCTACCTTATTGTTCGATACCTTGAAACGGAGTTTGAAAGCTAAGGGTGTATGGGAATTGTTAGGTGCTATCAGCAGCACCCTTATCCCATACCCGTACTGGTTAGACGCTCCATCAAAGTACATAGTCCAGACCTCTTCCTCAACCTGCAGAATGGCCTCGTCCAGGAAGAGATATTCTACTGCTTCATCTCCCTGCACTGGGTGATCGGCTAGGAACTCCGCTACCGCTCTCCCTTTCATAGACTTGCGCATCATGTACTTTGGATCAAATTCGGAGAGAAGAAGCAACCAACGAGCAAGCCTACCCGTAAGCACTGGTTTCTCGAAAAGATATTTGATGGGATCTAATCTCGAAACTAGTATTACAGAGTGAGCTAAAAGGTAGTGCCTCAACTTCCTGGTAGCCCATACCAAGGCCAGACAAGCCTTCTCCAGCGGAGTGTAGCGGGTCACGTATTCCAGCAATTTCTTGCTCAGGTAGTAGATAGCCTTCTCCACTTTATCCTCAGATTCTTGCACAAGCATGCAGTCCATTGTCGTGTCGGTCACTGATAGATACAGAATCAACAGTTTCCCCGGCTCTGGCGGCGACAACACAGGTGGGTTCTGTTGATATTGCTTGATCCGTTCGAAAGCAACTTGGCATCGGTCATCCCACTAGAACTTCTTTCCTTTCTTCAGGAGACCAAACAGTGGTTCACAAGTCAAGGTTAATTTTGCAATAAACCGTCTTATGAATTGCACTTTACCCAGAAAGCCTCACACGTCCTTTTCAGTCCTCGGTGGTGGCATTTCTAAGATGGCCTTGATTTTGGAAGGATCGACCTCGATACCTCTTTGTGTGATCAAGAACCCCAGCATTTCCCTGCTGTAACGCCAAAAGTACACTTCTGAGGATTCAGCCTCGACCAATACTTTCTGATCCGTTGGAAAAACTTCTTCAAGGCGGTGTAGTGGCCCTCTCTTTCCTTGGACTTGACAATCATGTCGTCCACGTACACCTCACCCTCTTTATGGATCATATCGTGCAAAATCATGGTTGCAGCCCGTTGATATGTAGCCCCAGTATTCTTCAAACCGAACGGCATCACCCTATAGCAGTAAGTTCCCCACGGGGTAGTAAAAGCAATTTTCTCCCTGTCATCAAAATCTAATTGTAGCCTGAAAACCCATCCATGAACGAGAACAGCGCATGCCCAGCAGTAAAGTCCACAAGTTCGTGGATATGCGGCAGAGGAAAGTCGTCCTTCGGACTGGCTTTGTTCAAATCTCTGAAGTCCACACATACCCGAATTCTGCCGTCCTTCTTTGGCACAGGAACTATATTGGCCAACCAAGTCAGATACTCAGATACTAACAGGAACCCTGCATCAATCTGCTTGGTGACCTTTTCTTTGATTTTCAGAGCCCAGTCCGGGCGGATCCTTCAGAGCTTTTACTTAACAGGTCGAGCCTCTGGGTCCAGAGGGATGCGATGCTGTACAATCTCAGGATCGATTCCAGGCATGTCTTTGTAGGACCACGCGAAAACATCTTTGAAATCTTTTAATAAAGCTACTAAGTGCTCACACTCCTCAGAAGGCAACGTGGACCCAATCTGGACTAGCCGCGAGTCCTTCTCAGTACCAACATTAATTGAGGTGATTTCATCAACCAAAGGTTTTACAAACCTCTCATGCTCTTGATTAATCAAATGTTTCAAAATCGGAGGAATTTCTTCCTCGCCGTTTTCATCAAAGTTTTGAAAGTCCTGATTAATGCATTAAACTAAAGGCACAGAAAAGTACTCAAAAGCCACAGCAGTACCATTCTCATTAATAACATCCAGTCCATCTGATTCTTCAGTTACAACCGGCTCAAAGGAAAAAGAAAAACACGACCTAGACAGGACAGTGGCATCTGGGTTATCAATCCCGGGAATACCTGACTCTAACTCTGACCAACTAGAATCAGATACGGACTCCACAGACACTGTGGAATCAGATTCTGGTTCACTACCCGACTCAGAACTGCTAGATAAAAAGCCTTCCTTGTATTGCCAGACGAGGGAAGGTGCGATGGATGCATCCAAAATGCTAGAAGATGGGCCCACAGCCATTTGATCCCCAATCATGGAAAAAGAGAAATCACCCCCTGAGCGCTCTAGTGTGATCTGAGGATCTGAGAGGAGACAAGCCAGTGCTACCCCCATCTCAATTTATGTGCCCTCAGACTCATCCTCCTTGCACTACTCAGCCTCAATTGGTGGGTTGGTCTGCTCTTCCGCAACTTCATCCTCAGACAACTGTAAGTCAAAAATGATCTCAAAGCTGGGCAAACGCCGCTTCTCTGAATTCAACCATGGCTCCAGAAAGCCGCAAAATAGGAAATCTTCCCCCTCCCGAATAAAGCGTCCGTTCAGGGTCCCTTGGATAGGTCTGTGCACCAGCTCGTAGTGTTTCCCGACTTGCTTAGCCTTGGTTTTTCTTGTCATTTCCCTTCCTTTCCTTGTCCAATACTCCTTGGTCGGCGAGTAACCTAAACCAAAGGTATAAGGGTTGTGTGGCACTTTGGCCAATGCAGCGACGCCCTTCCGGCCACTCCGTCACAATCCCATTTCGAGCATGTGTTGAAGCTTGTTCACGAGGTAAACAGATTGTGCACTGACGTACAGTCCCTCATCAACAGCCAGCAAGTCCTGTGCTACCTAAGCCTCAGCCAAGGTGAATCCCGACAGAAACACATCCTCCACGCTGTGCTTAATCTCCAGAATTGGTGTAGAAACCTCTGGCGGTGGATGTATGGAAGAGTTCCCGAAAACAATTGCTATCCCATTTCCGTGGGGGTACTTCAGCATCTGGTGTAAGGTAGAAGAGACAGCCCTCACCTGGTGTAACCACGATCGTCCAAGTAACAGATTGAAGGTGGCTGGAACATCTAAGACATGAAACTCAATGTCATGTTGCCCCGGGCCAACCTGAGTTTTGATCTGAACCGTCCCCATCACCTCCCAACTAGTGTTATCATAGGCCCGAATTACCTGGGCTGTTGGCGCGAAATCTGCGGGCTTCAACCCGATAGCATATGCCGTTCGCGACGAACATACACTAATTGCAGATCCCGTATCAACTAGAACAGTCGGTATCCATTTCTCTTTACACTCCACAGAGATTTAGAGCGGTTTGTTATGATCAGAGCCCTCAGGCGATAGTTCTTTGTCTGTGAACGTTAAAGTCGGTGAAGCTCCACCCGGGAAAACTAACCCCACCAACTACTCGGGCGTTGTATCAATCGAAAGCTTGGCCTTGTCCATGGCTGAAAGGACGCCCTGTTTATGCACCCTCGAGGCCATAAGCAGTCCCCAGATGGAGATGTCTGCTTGAATTTTCTTTAGCAGCGTCAGTGCAGCTTCCTCCTCTAACAGTTTGTCTTTCTGCTTTTCTGCTTCCTTGTCCTTCCCGAACGCCTCCGGCTGGTCCAAGTGTGAGGGCTTGAAATACCACCCACTTTGGGTCATATGGTCGACCTCCTCGGTGTACCAGGTATCATCTGGTTGATTCTGACCCCAATCCTCGTCAGTATGGGCAAGACGTAAGTCATCGTCTTCCCACCACATCCCATTGGCAACCGATAGACAACTGTCCGGTCCCGCTATAGTTGCTTCCTTGTTCTCAACACATTCTGTCCCCTCAGGTGCCTCGGCTTTTCTAGCCCTGTTATCATTCTCGATTCTCTCTTGCTCAAACCGCTTCAATGCAGCCTCCTGTTCGGTGTCTGCCGTACTTAAACTGCCCAAGTCCCGAGCAAAATTCTCAGCAGCAGTGCTCTCCGGCGATTCTCCCTGATCCTCGGCCATTCCGGCCACCACAGATGTTCCTGTTTCTGACAATTCCTGCCTAGGCAGAGATCCTTCATCAATATCAGGCTCGTCACAGAGCCACCCTGTGGCATCTACTGCTGTGTTTGCATCAAACCAACCAACATGCACATCCCCCATGTCTTGTTCGTCAAAAAATTATAGGTTGCTGATATCCTCCTCAAGGTCGGCTAAATCATCGAGCCCCTGACTCGGCCTGTCCTCCCGGACAACATGTACCTCCATCCCCACTGGTAACTCTACCTCTGGCCTAGCTTGATCAACTCGCACAATATAACCGCACAGGTTGTATGCTTCCTCAGTTATGCCCCCAGATCCCTCAGGTTCTGAACCAACGCTCTCATTCTCCTCCAAGGTCACCCCAGTTCTGCCTTCGATAGTCACCACCACCAGCTTGGGTTGGATTAGGGAGGTGCTCATCATGCACAAGTCTGTGCTATTTGGAATGAACACCTCAGGCTTAGGTAGGTGGGAGGGGGTGATGTATAGACTAGGGTCATACGGAATGGCCATGGTTTGGATCAGGTTTATCTGCCTAGGTGGATGAAGGGGGTTGTTATATGGTGGAAGTGGGTTAGTGGTGACATTTGGCTTCTCGGGAGGCACAATCACCTTGTTGTCAATGAGATCCTAGATCTTATGATGCAGTCTGAAGGAGAGGTCGGTGTTGTGATCGTGCTGCTTGTGAAAAGTGCAATATTTGGTTGGGTTATATGTTTGGGGGAGGTTATTTGGTAGTGGGCGTGGTTCTAGAGGCTTCAGATGCCCCTTTTTGATTAGAACCCCCAGGGCTTTGGACAAAGGCATATACAGCGGGGTAAAAGTCCTCTGGCCCAGGGTGGATTTTTTGCTGGTTGCGAGCTAGTTCCGGACGCACCGGTGAAGGGTGTAGCTATTTTTGGCGTGGTGGTGACCATGCCGACGTTAGAAGTTCTCGCAGCTGCACTACTACTTGTAGTTACATTCGAACTGCATGTAAACGCCCTTTTGGGTTGCTCTCTTTCCTAATCGATCAGACCTTGCTTCATAGCATCTTCAATCTGTACCCCAATCTTGTGCAAATCAGCAAAGGTGGGGAGGGGTAAGACGATCATTTTCTGCATCAACTTGGGTTGCAGGTTGCGCATAACCATCATTATCTGATGCTTTTCGGATGGCTGAGTTGTCATCATGGTGGCCTTGGCCCTCCATCGAGTGACAAAGTCAGAAAAGCCTTTCTTCTGCTCTTGCCTGGTTGCTTCGAGATCACGGGTCATGACCTCGATTTGGGTGTTGTAAGCATATTGGGCAATGAAGGCCTCGATCATCTCCTCCTAACTTCTCCTTACTGAATCCTCCAGCTTGGCATACCAGATGATCGCAATACCCAACAAGGTTCGACCGAAGAGAGAGAGTTTCTGGAGTCTAGTCAAGCCCATCGGGCGTATAATATCAGAGAACAGCCTCAGATGAACCGTAGGATCGCCCGAGCCGTCAAAGCGATCTATGTGAGGCATTTTGAACCTGTCTGGCAATGTCACCGCCAAATCAGTGTATCCATCCTCAATGTCTGGGATCGAGTTAACTTCCTGAGCTCAGTTGAACAACTTCTCGAGCTTGCTGACTTTCAGAGCGGTTGGATCAACCTCAGATTCAAACGGTGTATCTATTGGGAAAGCTGGTGTTTTTGAAGTCTATGGTAGGACTGGTGGTGGAACTGGCCCTATTGGAATGTCCGTATTCTCCTGGATGATTGCTGCATCCCTAGGTATTAGAACCCTAGGTGGGGGTGGGGGTAGATGCGAAGCAAATGCTCCGGCTTGTTGTGGTTGCTGCTATTGTCGAAGCGTAGCAATTAGTTCTGTTTGTTGAGCTACAACCTCTGCCTGACGAGCGGTAACCTCTACCTGATGAGTAGCATCCTGCTGCATGGCCTGCATGGTCTTTTGGAGCTGATGCATCATGTCTTCCATACTGACTGTAAAGTGTTGATCTGACTAAACAGGTGTGTAGCCTCTCTCTGAGGTGGAAGCAGATATCTCAGCCCAACTGCACCCAGGTGAGGTAGATAACGACCGTTGAACTAGCGACTGTTGTACTGATGATCTGTGCCTGGATGACCTCTGTCTCGTAATCGGGGGTAATGAAACAAACACTGGTTGTTCGTCAACTAGATCCTCAGATCGATGAATTCTCGCAACTCTAGTCCAGAGTGCTCGGGGGGTATCTACTTCGTCGGAAGCAATGATGAAACACTACCTTGCAAAAAGGAAAATTTAAAAAAAAAAAAAAAACAACAACAACAATTAGGAAATGGACAGCATCTCAGCTTAAAAAGAAATAACATACAGTTGAAATTATATGTTGGATAATCTGTTCTCAAACACTGATCTCTGCCCCCAAATCACTGCCTCAAATCGGATACCCTTAGGTAAGACTGATACCCTCAAACACTGATGCCCTCAGACATGATATCCAGACTTGCAACTGATACATACATCCGGTAGAGACACACCCTAGCAGCACATATCAACCAAGTGAGAGCCAAAACACCCCTATGGTGGGGTAGGGTTTTCCTGTCCTATTTTGTTAGGAGCTAGGGTTTCACTACGCACACATGCGGTTTCAAACAATCCTGCATTGGGGTGAGCAACCTGTCCTAATTTGGAACAGTCTCTAACGCTTCCGATATGCAACTAGGTCGAATGGTCAAAAAGGGTGCCTCAGCAAGACCACCTAATATACCTCTCGCACCAAACACTGAGAAGTGAAAGGTGGATCAAACGGTACGGCGATGATCCAGATCCAAGGTTTGTGTTCCCATCGTGGCAGAGCTCGTAACCGGTCAACCTTATGGCACGCTTTTCCAAGCATGCCTCTGGCAAATCATTCAGGAATAGCAGATGGCAAACACTATGACTTAGGCACACCAATGCAAATGCAATGCAAAGAAACACATAAGTATAGATAAAACAACATATCATGATGTTCGAGTCAAGTTCTCTAACTCCCCAGCAGAGTCGCCAAAAACTGGAGCACCAAACTTTCTCCGCGTGCCCCCCTTTCGGAGAGGGCGCGAATTGGTCTTACTACAGTTCGGACTACTGTCACGGTTCTAAATCTAATCTCACAAAGTGCAATGTGAGACTGACAAACACCAAAGAGTCCAAATCTAGCAATTGGTTTTGGAAAATCAATTTGAATGAAAAGCGCCAAACATGGACTGCTTTGCCAGATTTCAGAGTCACCACCTAAATATTTTATTTTTGGAAAATTTAGGAAACCCTGACTCATGCCAAAGGCCACGTGTCTGTCATCACCAAAGTTGCCTCGGCTTGGAAACTTGGGTACGAGAGGGGAAGGTCCTGAAATGAGTACCCCTACTCGCCTGATCAAAGATCGGCCTTTACTAAGCATGCTATGTTGTTTTATAAACACGTGTGTTCTTATTCTGATTATTAATCTAACTTACTATGTGATGCGCACATCACACAAGTATAGACTCAATCGCGAGAATTGGAATAAAACAACTCGTGTTTGTTTTTTTAAAATGGTTTGAAAGTGCTACTCGCAAGTAGGCTAAAGTGCGAATTTGCCACCAGCAAGTAGGCTTAAAACATGATATTTTGCCACTTCGCAAAGTGGCTTAAAACAAACATTTGTCAAATTGTCCCAATTCAAGCAACAAAGCTTTCATCCACAGGCATTCATATAGTTTATCACTTAAGCAAACAGCCTCATGGCAAGCACGCTATCATGGCAACACTCACACTCATGCAAGTATGCTAAAGCATAAAACTTACAGTGTACTCCAAGCCAAAACAAATGCTAGTTAGAAATCATGCATGATCGTAGCTATGTTAAGATGCCTAATGCAACGCATGCAATAATGCAACTAAATAGGCTCGGCTATCTAAGATGGCATATGAATGCCACAGTTGATACCATGCTTTGAAACACGTATTCAAGTAGGTGTTGAAACACAATGCAGTTTGAGTGATGCGCCGAGCCCAGTGCATGCAAGACAAATGAATGAATGCAAACATGCAAAGCATAAGGTATGCTAATCAAAATGTGCCCTAATCTAACCATCAAAAGCAGTTAAATAAAAAGGAGAAAGACGTGGGGTTGGAAGATATGCAGACACACGCACGCACGCTTATTACAACATTGTGCCCTCTCGATGGAGGGTCCGAATAAATAAGCTAACTAGCTACGCTAATTTAGCTACTTATTACAAAGCAATTAATTAACTAATCTAAGCTAATTAATTATTACAAACAAAAAGTGGCTGTCGGCCACCTTAACTGGCCGGCTGGCTTGTAAAAGTTGTCGGCCGGCTACCTCAAGTGGCCGGTCGGCCACCTGCTTTTCCAGGCTTCTGGTTTTGCTGCAACAGAGAACAACAGAGGCACATCAATGTGTTTGCAAGGAAATGCATGTACTGCCACACTCCTCATCATTTCTCAAGCTCAAAGGAGTGTGGCACTCGGCTCTCAAGCCATCAACCAAGCACCTTGTAGACAGGTCCGCGGGGGACCTCGCTACAGCTCGGACTCGATTTTCGTCACGGTTCTTAATCTGAACCAAAGAGTTCAAAACCGGCAAATCGTTTTGAGAAAACAGATTTTTTGAAAGAAGTGCCAAACATGGACTGCTTTGCTAGATACAGAGTTGCCACCTAAATACTTTATTTTGGAAAATTTAAGAAACCCTGACTCGTTGCCTAAGGCCACGTGTCCGTCATCACCAAAGTTGCCTCGGCTCGGGAACTTGGGTACGATTGGGGAAGGTCACTTCGTGAGCACCCCCGCTCGCCCGATCAAAGATCGGCCTCTACTAACCATGATATCTAGTTTTGAAAACATTATGCGTTCTTATTCCGGTTATTAGCCTAGGTTTACTATGTGATGCGCACAGCATACAAGTATAGATCGGGTCGCCTGAATTGGAACGAAACATTTCATGTTTGTTTTTGAAAATGGTTTGATGGTGCTACTCGCAAGTAGGCTAAGACGTGAATTTGCCACCCTTGGGGGGGCTTAGAAAACATGATTTTGCCACTATCTAGTGGGCTTAAAACACACAGTCAATGATTTGTTCCAATCCAACTAATCCAACCTTCACCCACAGGCATTCAGGCAGTTATATCACATAAGCAGTTAGCCTCATGGTAAGCATGCTATTCATGGCAGTCACTCACACGCATGCAAGGATGCTAAAGCATAAAACTCACCGACTACTCCAAGCCAAAACAGAAACCGATTAGAAATCCATGCATGATCCTAAATATACAGAAATGCCTAATGCAACACATGCAAAAATGCAACTATAGCAGGCTCGGCTATTCTAAACATGGGGTATGGAATGCTACAGCTAACATGTATTCAACTTAGAATTGAAATACAAATGCAGTTAGTATGATGCGCCGAACCCGGTGCATGCAAGACAGATGAATGAATGCAAACATGCTATCATACTGTATGCTAATTGAAACATGCCCTAATCTAACCATCATAAGCAGGTAAATAAAAGGGAAGAAAGACGTGGGGTTGGAAGACATAAATCACACACACGCACACTTATTACAATTATGCCCTCGCACAGAAGATCCGAATAAATAATATACAGTCCCGAATAGTACAGTCCAAATAAATAATACAGTCCAAATATGTACAAAAATCCTAATTAATTACCAAATTAACTAAGAAAACAATAAACTGGCATGCAAGCCAGGGACTGCCTTGACTCTTCTTCAGATGATGAATGATGCATGTCCGGGTTGCCCTTGCGCGGAAATCCATGGCGATGCCCCAGTTAGCCTCTGTTTGCACTTATTCTTGGAATGCGTGCCAAGCTCCGGAAGGCTGCTGATTCTTGATTTGCTGCAACAGAGAGCAGGAAAGGGGCATGGCAATGTATTTTCACAAATGTATGCATGCCTCTATCCTCGTGCCATCAATCGCGCATATCGATGCATGATGGCCGAGGAGTCGAATTGCACCACTCAATATGGAATGAATGCACATGAAAACTCAACCAAAACCTAACTCCATCATGGATAATCCGGAGTGTCGGTGACTGGGGAATTGAGACACGTTCCGTCACTCGGCGTACGAAACGCCCCTCGTTTCCCGTGCTCGGGCTAACCTCTATCCCAAACACAATGCAATATGCATGACATGCATGAATGTAACTAAGATACAACCTAACATGCACAATGCTATGAAATGGCGTACACGATGCACGAGGTAACATGGCATACACAATGCGCTAACATACAACCTAGCATACACAATGCTATGGAATGAAATGGCATATACAATGCATAATGGACGTACACCAACACAAGTGGGCCTCATCCACACTCACATAGGAGGCCATTAGATGAAAATGAGACACTCGAAATGCGTGCACACGTGCACGCAAACCGAGGACCGACCCTAAGGCACCGAATGCCACTCTAACAAGACACATGGCAAGACATGGAATATGACATACTAGCATGCAAATTTCAGTAGCAAAAATGGATGCAAAATAGCCCCGAAACATGGCAAAAGTGCACCCGATGCATGAAATGAAACCCGAAATCCAAAATTAGGCACATGTAATGACTTATAGCTATACAAAGAATGCATTATTTGAACATGAAGCATCAAGACAGAAGCAAGGCAGTCCCAAAAAATGGATATTTACAGTTTTAAGCAAGGCCAAACAGTGAACACAAATGGGGCTAAGCTAGCATACAAAAATGGCCCTAAAATTGAGATAATGAAGCAAGTAGCAGCTGCTGGCCCCAAATGACCGAGAGCCCTTCAACAAAGTTGAAGAGGGGCTCAAAACATGGCATTTTACAGTTAGTGACCAAACCCAAAACAGTGCACAAGAAAGCATAAAATACTATGCAAGATAAGGCCAAAAAGAGGGCTTCAACACAAAGTATACAAAGGATGCCTCAAACAGAAAAAGAACCTTAATGAAACCTGAAGAGGGGGTCAAAATAAGGCTATTTACAGTTCATACCAGAGCCCAAAAACAGAAGCACAAGGGGCTAACAAATCATGCAAAAATAAGGCCAAAAGAGGGATACAAAGGCAAGTGGAAAATGGAAGCCTCAAACAGTGAGGAGCCCTTCAACAATGTTGAAGAAGGGCTCAAAATAAGCCACTTTACAGTTTACAACATGCCTCAAAACAGTTTATACATAGGCCTAAAATACTATGCAAGGAAATGGCATAAAAGAAAGGTAAAGAAGCAAGTGCCACAAGGAAGTCTCAAACAGTGAGAGGCCCTTAAACAAATATGAAATAGAGCTCACAAAAATGCTATTTTCAGTTAGGGTCCAAGCTCAAAAAAGTAAGCACAAGGAGCTAGAATATGAACCAAGAAAAGCGTCAAAAAGGGGAGAAGAGGACTTACCCTTGAGGACTAATCTTTGACAGCCTTTTGGACCAAAATGCAGCACTCCTAGGCTCTGAAGAACAACCTCAAGCTACTGGAATGGAGGATGGAAGGGTGGGGGTATGGGTTGGTGAAGAACCAATGGGGTTTTTAAGGCTTAGAGTAGAGAGAGAGAGAGAGATTTAATGTGAGAGCTCCAAACCAAAATTTTCTAACCCCTAAAACCAGAGCTGTGGGGGTGTTTATATAGGCAAAAGAGTGGGGAAAAAGGGGGGGAAATTGAAATTCAAATTTCCCCCCAAAAAGGCCAAAAAGTGAGATAAAGAGGCAAGTGGTAGCTTCTGGCCTCAAACCGAAGAGAGCCCTTCAACAAAGTTGAAGAGGGACTCAAAACAAGACATTTTGTAGTTTATGACCAAGTCCAAAACAGCTCACAAGTAAGCCTAAAATACCATGCAAAAATAGGCCTAAAAGAGAGTTAAAGAGGCAAGTGGTAGTAGGAGACCTCAAACAGCAAAAGGTCCTTAATCAAATATGAAAAGGAGCTCAAAATATGACTATTTACAGTTTGGGTCGGAGCCCAACAATGCTTGCGAGCAAGGCTCGGGGGCCAAAACGCACAGCCCGGGGCCCCGAAAACTGACTGTTAGGCACCGGAAGTGGTGTTCGACCACGAAGTCGGTCTCTCGGACCACAGTGTCCCTCAAAAGGGAGGAAATAAGGTATGTGCCAAAAACCGGAGCAAACGGAGTTGGTTAAGCGGTCCCGAACCGAGGCACACAGTCGTCGGCTCCGAAAAATCGGAAACCGGGCTCCAAACGGGAAAAATGGCCTACGACCACGAAACGTAGCCTACGGCCACTGAGAGATGATCCATGAGACCTATCCCTCCCTTCGGGAAGAGAAAACAGAGAAAACGGAGCCTGGTTCACAAACCGAGGCAAAGCACAAAAGAGTCCGGAAGTCCGGAGGCAAGGCTCGGAGCCGGGACTCCGCAACCTCAGAACGAGCACAATATGCAACATCACTAAGCGCTCAATCGGTGATGTCTGAGTCTTAAGGTCGGTCAAAAATGGGGTGTCTACAGTTGTCCCTCTTTAACAGAACTCGAAAGTCATAAGAATGACGGGAGTGAATGTCAAAGCCCAGAGACGACCCATTTTTGACAAGGCCGAAGAATTAGACAAAGCAGACAAGATAGACAAAGATGTGCCCGCAGGCATGCCCGCAGGCATGCCCGCAGGCAGGGGCAAAATGCAAATGATAATGCAAGAAGCTGAACATAACTTATGATCATGCAAAGAAACATAGGGACGTATCCCGGTGTTTCAGAAAGGTATAAGCATTGGAACGTATTCCAGATGCTCTTAACCAAAGATGGAGAAACATGGGGACGTATCCCGGTGTTTAGGGACGTATCCCAAGGTTTAGGGATGTATCCCGGTGTTTAGGGACGTATCCCAAGATTTAGGGACGTATCCCAAGGTTTAGGGACGTATCCTAAGATTAGGGACGTATCCCAAAGGTTAGGGACGTATCCTAGAGGTTAGGGACGTATCCCAGAGGTTAGGGATAGGGACGTATCCCAGTGGTTAGAAAAGAAGGAGAAACATAGGGACGTATCCCGGTGTTTCAGGAGGAAGGAGAAACATAAGGACGTATCCCGGTGTTCTGCAAGGAAAGTGAAACATAGGGACGTATCCCGGTGTTCCGCAAGGAATGTGAAACATAGGGACGTATCCGGTGTTTCGGAAAGGCAAGAGAAACATAGGGACGTATCCCGGTGTTTCGAAAAGAGGGAGAAACTTAGGGACGTATCCCGGTGTTTCAGAAAGAAGAGAGAAACGTAGGGACGTATCCCGGTGTTTCAGAAAAGGGATAAGCATTGGAACGTATTCCAAATGCTCTAAACCAGAGGAAGTCTGACCTGTCGCACGTGCGAGGAGAAAGAAAGACAATTGCAAGTGAAAAGGTGCATAACAATGCAAGATAGATGTGCATAATCAATGCAATGAATGAGAATAACAATGCTAGTGAAGTGGGTGCATAACAATGCAATTGGAATGGGCATCACAATGCAAGCGTGAGAAGTGCATAACAATGCAGGTGGAAGGATGCATAACAATGCAAGTGGAATGTGCGTGACAGCGCATATTTGAAACAAAATGCCGAATAAGGGAATACGAGCCTTAACGAGACCAGATTAAAACGCGACCTCTGATTTACCTTTCAAAGGGGTTTGCAACACATTCAGCTCAAAAACGGGCACACCCTGTTCATATTAGAGAGGGATAACATCTGTTGCTGTTTTAATCGCCATTCTGACTTGAAGCAGGCTTACACTTGGGATAGAGGCACGCTCATTCTTCGGAACACTGACAAGGTCTGAAGAGGTACATCCGGAATACAATCTCAGAATTCGCTGAAGGTGAAACACACTCAGATGCTTCGATTTTCCCTTTTTTCTTTTGCTTTGCAGTTTGGAACCCACATAGCTTCAGATAGGTCCTTGTTTCACTGGTCTCACATGACCTGGGTTAAACCCTGCAGTTTTCGAAAGAACAAATTCCTTTTTTGCACAAATGTGGAGAATGGCACAGCACTCTGAGGACACAACAAATCATTTTTGAAATTGAGAAAATGAGTTCTCGACTGGGTATTGAGCCTACAACTGAACACAGCAAAGGCGACCCAACAATGAAAAATAAAGGTAAACAACCTAAACACACCGAGACACACTCAGAACGACTCAAAGCAAGTATCGAGAAAAACAAAACAAAAGACACGACATACAGACGTGTTACAAAGACAAGAGACCTCTCAGTGCACGAGGAGCCAGTTTCTCTGGGTATTATTTCCCACCCTTTCTCATTTGTGATTCTCACATCACTCGGTCCTCAAGCTCTGTTTTTCTGGAAAAAAAAGCCCTTTTCCTCACTTTTTCTCTCAGCGCACATCTCTCTATTCTTCAATCTCTCATTTTAAATTCCTCCCCTGGGTGGTTGATGGATAAACAGCAAGTTGTGGGCTCGTGCCCCTAGCATTCTACTAGATTCTTCTTCTTCTGCGCACAGCTAGTGAGTTTCTCCCACAGAGGGGCTGTGCTACAATTGGGTGTGTAGCAAATCTGCAGCTGACCTCGATTGACGATGCTCTGCCGGGGAGTTTGGACATGATCAGATATGTCCAGATGAGGAAGTGGAATATCTTGTCCCATTCCAGTTCGTGCTTCGCACGTGGCTTGATACCTTGTTGCTTAGAGGGTGAGAGAGCTTTCAGCCCTTTGTTGTTAGCTTCAGTTGTGCCCTTTTCTGGCAAGTAGAGTGCCCTTTCTGGCAAGTGGGTTGATAAAGGGAAAAAAGATAGAGAACCTAACTCAACTGTGCCCCTAGTTCATCATGTTGACCATGTTTTGTTTTTGTTTTCTACTAAAACAATTTTGACCAAAATGAGAGTTAGATTAACATGCTTGTTCGATTTTTGATTTGAGATCATGCAAGTTGGGTTATGAGCACTGAAAATTTTCCTTTTTGGGTCCAAGAAAGTGGTCCAGTTTTAGAAAAATAGAATAATTTTCGAGAGAATTAGTCAACCTCAGTAAAAATCCTCAAAAACTATTTTTGCAAACGGCCATTGCTCAACGAGCATGAAACCTACTCCTGAGATGCACAACCTCGGATCCAAAGGAAAACTACCCCGTGCTTGAAGAGAGCTGTATGGCAACGGAAAGTTGCCCCTTGTTTGAACGGCACCTCGGCGCATTGAATGGCAACGGAAAGTTGCCCCTTGTTTGCATGGCACCGCAGCGCATTGAATGGCAACGGAAAGTTGCCCCTTGTTTGGATAGCACCGCGGCGCATTGTAGTCGGTCCTCAGAGTGACGAACACAACCAAATTCTCGGATACAGAGAAGGCAAAGATGATCAAAACCATTACATGGACACAATTGATTTGGAGTTGCTTGTGGCTGGACTTCAGAATGAAGTTGCGTACGTATCCCAAAGATGGGAATCAAGCCTTACGTAGTTCGGGGATAAGGTACACTCGGGTATTTAACCTCTCCTTTTTAGGCTCTAACTTTTGCCAAGGCGCCCGTTGCAGGTTTTCAACCTTGCGAGCTTTGTTTTTCATTCTTTTCTTTTCTTTGCGTTTTCTTCATTTTTTTTTCTTTTTTTCTTTTCTTCTTTTTTTTCATTCTTTGCATAGAAACTGTAGACAAGTCCGCGGGGGACCTCGCTACAGCTCGGACTCGATTTTCGTCACGGTTCTTAATCTGAACCAAAGAGTCCAAATCCGGCAAATCGTTTTGAGAAAACAGATTTTTTGAAAGAAGTGCCAAACGTGGACTACTTTGCCAGATACAGAGTCGCCACCTAAATATTTTATTTTGGGAAATTTAGGAAACCCTGACTCGTTGCCTAAGGCCACGTGTCCGTCATCACCAAAGTTGCCTCGGCTCGGGAACTTGGGTACGATTGGGGAAGGTCACTTCGTGAGCACCCCCGCTCGCCTGATCAAAGATCGGCCTCTACTAACCATGATATCTAGTTTTGAAAACATTATGCGTTCTTATTCCGGTTATTAGCCTAGGTTTACTATGCGATGCGCACAGCATACAAGTATAGACCGGGTCGCCTGAATTGGAACGAAACATTTCATGTTTGTTTTTGAAAATGGTTTGATGGTGCTACTCGCAAGTAGGCTAAGACGTGAATTTGCCACCCTCGGGTGGGCTTAGAAAACATGATTTTGCCACTATCTAGTGGGTTTAAAACACACAGTCAATGATTTGTTCCAATCCAACTAACCCAACCTTCACCCACAGGCATTCAGGCAGTTATATCACATAAGCAGTTAGCCTCATGGTAAGCATGCTATTCATGGCAGTCACTCACACGCATGCAAGGATGCTAAAGCATAAAACTCACCGAGTACTCCAAGCCAAAACAGAAACCGATTAGAAATCCATGCATGATCCTAAATATACAGAAAGGCCTAATGCAACACATGCAAAAATGCAACTATAGCAGGCTCGGCTATTCTAAACATGGGGTATGGAATGCTACAGCTAACATGTATTCAACTTAGAATTGAAATACAAATGCAGTTAGTATGATGCGCCGAGCTCGGTGCATGCAAGACAGATGAATGAACGCAAATATACTATCATACTGTATGCTAATTGAAACACGCCCTAATCTAACCATCATAAGCGGGTAAATAAAAGGGAAGAAAGACGTGGGGTTGGAAGACATACATCACACACACGCACACTTATTACAATTATGCCCTCGCACAGAGGGTCCGAATAAATAATATACAGTCCCGAATAGTACAGTCCAAATAAATAATACAGTCCAAATATGTACAAAAATCCTAATTAATTACCAAATTAACTAAGAAAACAATAAACTGGCATGCAAGTCAGGGACTGCCGTTACTCTTCTTCAGATGATGAATGATGCATGTCCGGGTTGCCCTTGCGCGGAAATACATGGCGATGCCCCAGTTAGCCTCTGTTTGCACTTATTCTTGGAATGCGTACCAAGCTCCAGAAGGCTACTGATTCTTGATTTGCTGCAACAGAGAGCAGGAAAGGGGCATGGCAATGTATTTTCACAAATGTATGCATGCCTCTATCTTCGTGCCATCAATCGCGCATATCGATGCATGATGGCCGAGGAGTCGAATTACACCACTCAACATGGAATGAATGCACATGAAAACTCAACCAAAACCTAACTCCATCATGGATAATCCGGAGTGTCGGTGACTGGGGAATTGAGACACGTTCCGTCACTTGGCGTACGAAACGCCCCTCGTTTCCCGTGCTCGGGCTAACCCCTATCCCAAACACAGTGCAATATGCATGACATACATGAATGCAACTAAGATACAACCTAACATGCACAATGCTATGAAATGGCATACACGATGCACGAGGTAACATGTCATACACAATGCGCTAACATACAACCTAGCATACACAATGCTATGGAATGAAATGGCATATACAATGCATAATGGACTTACACCAACACAAGTGGGCCTCAGCCACACTCACATAGGAGGCCATTAGATGAAAATGAGACACTCGAAATGCGTGCACACGTGCACGCAAACCGAGGACCGACCCTAAGGCACTGAATGCCACTCTAACAAGACACATGGCAAGACATGGAGTATGACATACTAGCATGCAAATTTCAGTAGCAAAAATGGATGCAAAACAGCCCCGAAACACGGCAAAAGTGCACCCGATGCATGAAATGAAACCCGAAATCCAAAATTACGCACATGGAATGACTTATAGCTATACAAAGAATGCATTATTTGAACATGAAGCATGAAGACAGAAGCAAGGCAGTCCCAAAAAATGGATATTTACAGTTTTAAGCAAGGCCAAACAGTGAACACATATGGGGCTAAGCTAGCATACAAAAATGGCCCTAAAATTGAGATAATGAAGCAAGTAGAAGCTTCTGGCCCCAAATGACCGAGATCCCTTCAACAAAGTTGAAGAGGGGCTCAAAACATGGCATTTTCCAGTTAGTGACCAAACCCAAAACAGTTCACAAGCAACCCTAAAATACTATGCAAGATAAGGCCAAAAAGAGGGCTTCAACACAAAGTATACAAAGGATGCCTCAAACAGCAAAAGACCCTTAATGAAACCTGAAGAGAGGGTCAAAATAAGGCTATTTACAGTTCGTACCAGAGCCCAAAAACAGAAGCACAAGGGGCTAACAAATCATGCAAAAATAAGGCCAAAAGAGGGATACAAAGGCAAGTGGAAAATGGAAGCCTCAAACAGTGAGGAGCCCTTCAACAATGTTTAAGAAGGGCTCAAAATAAGCCACTTTACAGTTTACAATATGCCTCAAAACAGTTTATACGTAAGCCTAAAATACTATGCAAGGAAATGGCATAAAAGAAAGGTAAAGAAGCAAGTGCCACAAGAAAGCCTCAAACAGTGAGAGGCCCTTAAACAAACATGAAATAGAGCTCAAAAAAATGCTATTTTCAGTTAGGGTCGGAGCTCAAAAAAGTAAGCACAAGGAGCTAGAATATGAACCAAGAAAAGGGTCAAAAAGGGGAGAAGAGGACTTACCCTTGAAGACTAATCTTTGACATCCTTTTGGACCAAAATGCAGCACTCCTAGGCTCTGAAGAACAACCTCAAGCTGCTGGAATGGAGGATGGAAGGGTGGGGGTATGGGTTGGTGAAGAACCAAGGGGGTTTTTATGGCTTAGAGTAGAGAGAGAGAGAGATTTAATGTGAGAGCTCCAAACCAAAATTTTCTAACCCCTAAAACCAAAGCTGGGGGGGTGTTTATATAGGCAAAGAGTGGGGAAAAAGGGGGGGAAATTGAAATTCAAATTTCCCCCCAAAAAGGCCAAAAAGTGAGATAAAGAGGCAAGTGGTAGCTGCTGGCCTCAAACCGAAGAGAGCCCTTCAACAAAGTTGAAGAGAGCCTCAAAACAAGACATTTTGTAGTTTCTGACCAAGTCCAAAACAGCTCACAAGTAAGCCTAAAATACCATGCAAAAATAGGCCTAAAAGAGAGTTAAAGAGGCAAGTGGTAGTAGGAGACCTCAAACAGCAAAAGGTCCTTAATCAAATATGAAAAGGAGCTCAAAATATGACTATTTATAGTTTAGGTAAGAGCCCAACAATGCTTGAAAGCAAGGCTCAGGGGCCAAAACGCGCAGCCCGGGACCCCGAAAACTGACTGTTAGGCACCGGAAGTGGTGTTCGACCACGAAGTCGGTCTCTCGGACCACAGTGTCCCTCAAAGGGGAGGAAATAAGGTATGTGCCAAAAACCGGAGCAAACGGAGGTGGTTAAGCGGTCCTGAACCGAGGCACACGGCCGTCGGCTCCGAAAAACCGGAAACCGGGCTCTAAACGGGAAAAATGGCCTACGACCACGAAACCTAGCCTACGGCCACTGAGAGATGATCCACGAGACCTCTCCCTCCCTTCAGGAAGAGAAAACAGAGAAAACGGAGCCTGGTTCGCAAACCGAGGCAAAGCACAAAAGAGTCCGGAAGTCCGGAGGCAAGCCTCGCAGCCGGGACTCCGCAACCTCAGAACGAGCACAATATGCAACATCACCAAGCGCTCAATCGGTGATGTCTGAGTCTTAAGGTCGATCAAAAATGGGGTGTCTACACACCTCAATGAATGATGGCCCAAAAACCAAGCTTTGTACAAGCTTAGTGATTGCGCACATAAGACTCAAAGTGCCTCCACCCTATCATGCATGATCAAGGGTGTTGGCGACCAAGGAATGTGACACGTTTCATCACTTTGATTATGAAATGTCCCTCATTCCTCGTGTTTGGATTAACGTCTTATCCAAACACAATGCAATGCAAACAACATGCTTATCTTTCACATATTTTACTTGGTTCATTTCTTGTTTACTCATTTTAACTTACCATGCCATTCATTAATTGGTTAGTCCAATGTGCAAGTCCTCTAAGGAAAGGAGGTCAACCAAAGTAGGGTTTAAAACATGAGAGAAGGAGCATGCCCTTGACTAGGAGGAATCCTCAAAAGAGGGTTAAAGCCATTTGAGCATGAACTCTAACTCATGCTTAAACACAACCTTAAGGCCAACACACCCTCAACGCAAAAGGAAAAGTGAAGAAATAAGGGAGGTGGTAGAAATTCAGTGCTGAAATGGCATGCTAAAGACCTTAAAGCATGCAAGCAATACAAGCATAACATGTTGAGGGTCAAAAACATCAAAGCTACTAAAGAGCATTACACAAGAGGCATACAATAGATAGCCTAAATAACCAAATCAGCTCTGGACAAAGCTCAATCATGCCAAATCAGAGGTCAAAATATGCTGAGATGGTAGCACGAAAAGCAAGAAACTCATGCTCATGTATTGGCTTATAAACAAGGCATAAAGCACAACTCTCAAAAGCTATGAAAGAGTAAAATATGTGAGAGTGTGACTACACTATATACACTGAAATTACATGCTAAATGATGCCAAAACATGCAATCATCACATACATAACATGTTAAGGGTCCCGAAACTCAAAGCTAGTCAAGGCCATTTACACTACAACTATGCAAGGCAAGCCTCAAAGGGCCAAGACCACTCAAAGCAGAGCTAAAGTATGCTAAAACATGAGCAAAAACATGCTGGAGCGTATCCAAATTAAGCTAGAATAATAGGCTACAACATCAAGTAAGCCAGGCTAGCAAGCATGATTACACTACAAGTGTAAGAGGCAAGCAAGAGGTGTTCCAACCAGCCAAAAATAGAGCTATAACATGTTAGAATAAGGCCAAAAACATGCTCAAACTAGGCTACAAAAAGGTAGAAATACGTGCTCATTTGGTGGGCCATCAACACATGCAAACAAGAAGAGAGGAGAGGGGACCACCCCCTCCCATTTTGGACCTCAAAACTAACTTTCTACCATTGAAAAACCTCTGAGTTTCAGTGGTAGAAAGGCCAAACAAAGGGGGTTACAAAAGCTAAGAATGGTGGCTCAAATGGCTTTACAAGCCAAAGAGCCAAGGGAGAAAACCACCCCCTAGCCAAGAAAAACTCAAACCAACATTTTAAAGCCTTAAAATAAGAGTTTTAAAGAAGTTAAAACCAACCTTAAAATAGCATGCAAAGGTGGTCAAGCACTTAATAAAAACAAAGCTTAAAAGGGACAAGTTTTTACTCTTGAAGCATAGCAACAATTTAGCAACAATTCTGAACCAAAACCAAGCCTAAGACCTCAAACCAAGCTTCAATGGACCTCAGCTCCAAAGTGAAGGTGTTTGACTAGGTGTTTTAGTGCAAATATGTGAAGAAAATTCACTTTTAAGCACAATATAGCACAAAATAAAGAGAGAGATAGAGAATTCTAGAGAGAGGAAAATTTAGCTCCTAAATTTTCTGAACGCCTCTAAAGGGGGAGGGACCTCCCCTTATATAGAGAAAGCAAGCAAAAAGCTTGCTTCATCCCTTCATACACGTGTATGGAGATGAGCCTCAGTGACCAATAGCTGGCTTAAAAGATCTGAAAATATCTGAAAAAGGAGAAAATTGGCCGCCGGCCACCTCCCGTAGCCAACCGGCCACTTAAAGTGGCTGGCAAGGAAGAAAAGTGGTCGGCAATGCCTTCCCCCCTCCCCCCTCCCAGGAAGAGGCAATAAGGTTTGGCCCAAAAACAATGTCAAAACACAAAGGTTTTAGAGGCTCAAAGACAAGGCACTCAGCCAAGAACCTCGAAGACTCAAAACGAGCACAAACATGCACAATCATCGCGCGCACAAACGATGACATCTGAGTCTTACGGTCGGTCAAAAATGGGGTATCCACAGTACTGACGAGTTTGGTGACCGGCCTAGTGGTGTTGGAACCAAGACACAATTCCGAGCAATTTGATGAAAAATTTATAAAATTTTGGTCAAAAATGATGACGAAACAGTGTTGTGGAACAAAAAATGGTGTATTGATGAAACAAAAGAGAGATGCTATAGTGCCACTGTGTAGGGGCAATGAGTAGGAGAAAAGATGAGCTCGGATTCAAGACCTAAGCTCTAATACCATGTTAGAATGCTTGAAATAAAAGAAAAATTGT
The DNA here is from genome assembly GCA_030407325.1 of Camellia japonica. NCBI lineage: Eukaryota > Viridiplantae > Streptophyta > Magnoliopsida > Ericales > Theaceae > Camellia > Camellia japonica. The sequence continues at coordinate 26,226,857 of JAPPVO010000014.1, forward strand.
ATATCTGTGTATATTGAATTAATTGAATATAATATGAGAGCCTATATTTATAGGTTGAACACAAACTTAGATAAGTATAGAAGGAGATAAAGATAGAGATATATAAAGATACAAGGAGATAAAGATAGAGAGGGAGAAAGATAGAAGGAGATAGATATATATCTAAATCTAATATATACATTAACAGCATGAATGATGAGGAGGACGATGATGATGACGATGATGATGGAGTCGTCGCCACCGCTGGCGGTGATGGTGCAGTGAGGATGTTGCCACCTAATCCAACGGCGTCGATATCGTCGTCATTGCTGAGCCACCGCCATCAGCACCGGAAGAGCTTTCCTCTGCAATTACAAAATCCTTCTCACCAGTACATGGCTGGAAACCAGTCGATGAAATGATAGGCTTTTCTGTTCCAAGAAAACTCGAACAGGAATGGATTAGACTGTTTTGAATTGCCTATTTTGTATTGAGAGATTGGGAAATTTTGCTAATCTGTTGTTGTTGTTGGTTCTTTTTATTTTTTTTTCCTTTTTTTTTATAAATTGGTATAGCGGTATAGTGGCATCTTGATAAGTGATTTTATCATTCACTAATGATAATCTAGTGCTTCCTAAGACCAGCTACATTAAATGTCAATCATTAGATCGAGTGGGTCATTATCTCTTAATCTGTACCTGCTCTGTTATGGTATGATACATTTCATCTTTTGCCTTTTTGTTTCTTAATCTCTCATTTGTCCTCACTCTGTCAAGATTGATTATTTACTACAAACATCTATTTGGTTTTCATTCTCCCTTTTCTCATTTTGCAATCCAAGTGGAATAATGAGCTTAAGGGGAATCTATTTCTTCCTGGTTATTTCTACTAGTAATGTGGTGTGAGAATTACATTATCTATCTAGGGTTTCTCTACACCTCCCATACCCAGCTGAAAATCTTGCCCTATATTGGATGATAAATCTGTTCATCACCCCTGTCAAGATTGGCATATATGAGTTTGAGTTTATTGTCGTCTTCTTTAACCTATCATGATCACTAATTTTTTGAACCATTGAATTGTTATGGTTTTTGGACTAATTTGATTTAACCTGTATATTTATCCTTTCCAGCAAGGTTTCTCTTCAATTAATTGTCAATGTGTAAATTTCGAACTTGGCCAACCTCATTTCATATCTTTTGCTTGTTTTTGCTACAAATTTGTGATCGTTACAAGCTTTTGGGGCTTAATTTGCAGAAGAAGAGCATGGAATCTATGTTAGTTAGGGGAAGTTTTTATGTGTACCGGCTCTCTTTTAACCTCCTATATGTAGCTTTATTCCTTAAAAATCCATGTTTATTGTGTTTGATGCATTAATTTTTGTCAAAGAATCTCAAGTAAGTCCACTAAAGGCTCTTTTTGGTACTTTCAGTTAGTTTATAACAGCCTCTTTTGTTTTGTAGCGATCCCGGTTTCGATCCTTCTTTCATGTTTTGCCACTTCGACTAGGCCGTTTGGGGATCAAGCTGCCCGGTCAACTTGTGGGGGACCATGGGGCAGCGCCCCTTGGCGGGTCTGAGGGCAACGCCCTGGCAGGGACGATGGGCAGTGCCCTCAAAGAAAAAATACAAAATGCATTCGAAGTTACTTGTCCGTTCGAGGGGCCGTTTATGCGCTCGAGCGGAGAATGTTTGGTTGCAGAAGTTTGACCTATCTGCAAAAGTACTAGGAAGGTGTATTCGACGTTTGAGTGGGGCTTTCCACGCTCGAGTGGACCATGTTATATCAGTTCGTGAATCTGATATTTCAGATCACTTTTGTATATCTCTCTCTAAAAACATTTCCTCTCCCTTCTCTTTACTTTTCCCTACGCCAAATTGGATTAAAACCTTGATTTCTCAAGATCCATTAGAGTTCTGCCATAGTTTTTTCATCAAAGTTGGTTAACTTCTCGAGGGCTTCGTTGTGTGCGGTGAAGATCAAGTTTTGACACCGTTGATTTTGGGGGTTTCATCTCATTTCCTCTTCAAAACTTGAGGTAGGGATTTTCTTAGAGTTATATATATGTTTTTGCAAGATCTATATGATTTTTGAAATCATCTTTTGATAGCATTGAAACCTGATTGTTGATTTAAGAAGTTGAGCGATTTTGAAAGTGGGAATGTCTCTTGTTCTTTTAAAATGATCTTATATGTTTTGAACTTCGTTGATTGAAGAAAAGATGACTTTGGAAAGTTTTCTTTCAAAAGATTTGAGTTGTATAGTTTTGGTGAGAAAACCTAGAATTTTGAGATTTTTTTTTTAAAGAGACTGAAAATCCATGAATGATATTGTTATATTTATTTTTTGTGTCAAAATAAATGGATGTTTGGAAAATTTCTTATTTATATTTATATAAATGATGAATTTCAGGAAATATGAGAATTATTGTTCATTTTAGAAATTATTGTTCAAAACATTGAAATAATCTTGAAATGACTAATTGTTGAGGATACTTGAGAAGAGAGAATTGTGTTATTTATTGGATGATGAATTGGAATAAAAGTATTTATATTCATCTTGTGTTATTGGCATATCAATTCATTTGATTACATTAAACTTTGAAAGTTGATTTGAAAACTTGCATTAAGAAAAGAATGTTGATAAACAAGATTTCATGGAATGGTTTTGGGGTAAATACGCTAGTAAGTCTTGATAGGTGGTATAGATGATATTCAATAAGTTGCCCTGAGAGTCTAGGGTGAAAGACCAAAAACTCGCGCGAATAGTTGTCGAGCCTTCCGGTTAATACCGATAAAAATGACAAATTGGTAGTACTGGTATAGTCTACTTGCAGACACTGACCCAGGGATTACTAGAGTCGTATTTACCGCTCTTGAAATGAATTGTTAAGTTCTGAAGAATTGAAATTACATGACATCATTGAGCATGAGGGTTTTCAAAGTTGAAGATGTGATTTTCTTTCAAAAGAGCATAGCATGGCATGTGCATTTCATCTCTTGAGACTTGTGTAAAATGTATATACTTTGTTAAGGATTTCCTACTGGGCTTTATGCTCACCCTACGGGATTTTTGTGCAGGAAAAGATGTGGTGATGCCGCCTAACAAAGGGCAGGAAATGTGTGTTGAGAGTACAAGACTTTCATTTTGCTGTGATTCTGTGTGTAAAGCCAAGGGCTGTATGTGTGTGGTTTGAATAATTGTTTTGTATAAACCAGGCTCAAGCCTTGAAAACTTGTAAACCCTTGGCGGTATTTATTTGTTTATTTACTGTTGTTGGATTAATGTATTGTTGCAGGAAGAACTATTGTATCATGTAATGTAAGTTTGGAGATTATATCGGCTTTTCCTTGAAGAGCCATGATTGTTGCATTATCATTTGGCGCTAGAAATTTAGGGCGTTACAACTTCGTATCAGAGAACCGGTTTTGAATACTTGGAGCTCGTGGATGTGGTTGTTTAACCACCAATGGGTTCATTTAGCATGCTTAGGAAGTGTTATGCATTTTGTGACTATCTGATAACATGCTTATGTGACTAAATGGGTATGGTACTGAACTTTGGGATGTTGTTTGCGCCTATCAAATTCCTTGAGGTCTCATTAGAAAGGTACTTGATCAATACTCGTTCTACTAAGAATTCTTGATTTTTGGTCAGACGGATTTCATCGTAAAAGAACAGTCTGTATGTGTTTACATAACTAAGTGCTTATGTGGAGTGAAATTGAATTGTGCATATGGTAGAGAAATATATGGAATTGTTGTAGTCGAATGTGTGAGTCAAGTTACGAGCACATATGAGTTAATGTGCTAAATTATTTCTCTTGTGTCCTTTCTTAGGATGTTAGGAAGGAGTCAAGTCTATGGTAGTAGAGGCAGGAGGCGTGGTAGGTCTCGTCGAGGGGTGCATGAGATACCGGTCCATAGGGTTCCGGTGCAAGAAGAAGGGTTCGGCTACGCTAATATGGCCGAGCAAGTAGGCCAAGCTAATGTGGCCGAGCAGGTGGGACAAATGGGTCAAACCGCAATGGGGGCCCTTGCTCGAGAAATGGCAGGGGCTTTAAGAGAGTCTATGAACTTGTTGAGGGTGGAGAATCAAGCCCTAGAGAACACTGCAGAGTCAAGGGCGAGTTTCCTTACTAGAGAGTTCTTGCGGGCCAAACCAGATGAGTTCCATGGTGGTCCCGAGCCCAAGAAAGTAGATGAGTAGCTTGAACAAACTGTGAAGACATTTGAGATGCTTCACATCGAAGATAGTGAACTAAGAGTGACTCTGGCGAGTTACTACCTTAAGGGAGATGCGGGTCAATGGTGGAAATATGCCAAGGGTAGAGTGGAGCCGACATGGGAAGCCTTTGCGGTTGCTTTCCAAGATAAGTACATACCTCCCACTGCTAAGGAGAGATTGAGGCAAGAGTTTAAAGACCTCAAACAACTCGACATGCCCGTGGCCAAGTTTAAGGCGGTCTTCTCTAGTTTGTCCAGATTTGCACCAGAGTTGATGGCAACGGAAGAGCGTCGTTGCATTGAATTTGAAAAGAAATTGAAAACAAAAATGTGGAGAAGTGGTTTGGAAATACTCTTCAAATCCTGAGAGACGCTAGTGATCCTCAGCTAGTCACCTGAAAAGATGCAAACACTCCGGTCGGGGGTGCCGGAATTAGCACTCCGACGGACAAGTTAGTTCAGACCCTCAAGATAGCTTTCTTACTAAGTTAAGTGAAGTGATTCTTACATACCTACTAAATATGTTGTTCCTGTATTTATACCGTTTCTCTCGATCCTCGGGGCAGGGCCTACTTTTTGAATCATGTCCCTTACGTTATCCAGCTCCAATGCTACCACTATTTCAGCCCAAAATATTGTATTCGGCCCCCCTATTCACGCCGGATACAGCCGATTATTAAGCTTTGTATTGCACGCGCCTTCTGTCTTTGTCATTTATTCGGCTCCCACAAAAAATTATGTTCAAGCTTGTCGGAAATATGATTTGGGAATATGACCGTCTTGTGGAGATGGCGACACACGTAGAAATTTCCATACAAGCCGAGGAGGAGAGGCTTCGGAGTTCATGGTCTAGGGGCCAAGAGTCTCAAGGAGACTATAGGCAGAACAAGAAGAGCAGGAACACCTATCCATCCCAGTCCTAACCACAACAGTCTAGATCCACTTTTCCTTTGCCTAGTGCGGGTTTGAGAAAAAGTGCATTGAGTAGCTTCTCGTGTTTCAAGTGTGGCCAACCGGGTCACAAATCCTTCTCATGCCCATAGAAGGAAGGAGGGCAATTAATGTTACCACCACCTAACCAATCTCAAACTCAGTCTCGGTTTAAGAATAAAGGTCAAGGGTTTAATTGTTATCAGTGTGGGCAGCCGGGGCATACGATGAGAACTTGCCCACAGTTGGAATGTGCATCTGGCACATCAAGGTCAGGGCAGACTCAAAGCCACCAACAGGCTCAATCAGTCCAAGCTTCACGAGTTAATCAAGAAGCCACTTTGGCTCAGTCAGTACAATAGGCCTATGCTTCGAGAGGGGAGCAAGTTAATCAGGGGCCACAGGGGCGTGTGTATGTTGTTACCGTCCCAGAGCAGTTGCTAGAATCCTTAGTTGTGAGAGGTATTTTTGTTGTGTGTAATTCTTTAGCTAATGTATTGATAGACACGGGTGCGTCTCATTCATTTATATCTACTGCTTTTGCTTCTACATTAGGGTTAGAGTTAGCATGGTTAGTGCCTCCACTCAGAGTAGAGTCACCTGTTGGGGGTATAGTTGATTTAGACCGGAGTTGTCGTGATTGTGAAATAGAAGTTGCCAGGCGTCGACTTCTGTTTGCTTTTGTGTTGCTAGATATGTCGAGTTTTGATGTCATTTTAGGCATGGATTGGTTGTGTTCTTATCAAGCTATGATTGATTGTTACCATCAGAGAGTTACGGTGTGCAGTCCGGGTGGTGATCATTTCTATTTTCTAGGGAACCGAGTTGATAGAGCCTTGTTGCTAATTGTTGACCCTCATAGTAGGAGCAAGCTTAGTGGCCTTCTTGCAACTCTCTTGGATAGTGAGAGTGACGGGGCTCGTGTTGAGTTACTAAGGGTAGTTTGTGAATACCCGGATGTCTTTCCAAAAGATCTTACTAGTTTACCACCTCACCGGGAGATCGAGTTCTCCATTGAATTAGTGCCTAGCACGGCACCGATTTCCATGTCACCGTATAGATTTGCACCCGCCAAATTGCATGAGTTAAAGATTCAACTCCAAAAACTTTTAGACAAGGGCTTCATTCGCCCTAGCACATCACCTTGGAGAGCGCCGGCTCTCTTTACGAAGAAGAAGGATGGGTCATTACGGTTGTGTATTGATTACCACAAGTTGAATACAGTTACAGTTAAGAACAAGTATCCCCTACCCAGAATAGATGACTTGTTTGACCAACTTAGAGGGTCTCATTGCTTCTCAAAAATAGATTTGAGGTCAAGGTACCATCAGTTGAGAGCCTGGGAGGAGGACATTCAGAAGACGGACTTTCGTACTTGTTATGGCCACTATGAATTCCTTGTGATGCCTTTTGGGTTGACCAATGCACCGGCTTCCTTTATGGATTTGATGAACAGAATTTTTCGAGAATACTTGGACCATTTTGTGGTCGTCTTTGTGGATGAAATCTTGATTTATTCAACCTCTGAAGAGGAACACGAGACTCACTTGCGGGTAATGCTGGGTTTACTTAGTGAGCACCAGTTGTATGCCAAATTTGAGTTTTGGTTAACAGAGGTGAAGTTTTTGCGGCATATAGTGTCTAGAGAGGGAGTGACTGTGAACTCCTCAAAGATAGATGCCGTACAGGATTGGGAACAACCCAAGAATGTTTTTGAAATCCGGAGTTTCTTGGGATTAGCGGGGTATTATCGACGTTTTGTAAGGGACTTCTCTAGACTAGCTGCACCTTTGACTAGGTTGACTAGAAAGGGTATCAAATTTGTGTGGAGTGAGGCTTGTGAAAAGTCATTCCAAGAGCTTAAGACTAGATTGACTACCGCACCGGTTTTGATAATTCTAGAAAGGGGTTTGAATTACACTGTCTATTGTGATGCGTCCGGGGATGGACTTGGTTGTGTCTTGTGGCCTACGGATCATGACAATTGAAAACTCACGAGAAGAATTGCCCCACCCATGATTTAGAATTAGCGGCGGTAATTTTTGCCTTGAAAATTTAGAGGCATTACTTGTATGGTGAGAAGTTTGAGGTTTTTTCCAATCATAAGAGTCTAAAGTATTTGTTTTCTCAAAAAGACTTGAATTTACGACAACGAAGGTGGATGGAACTTATGGAGAATTATGACTTTGAGTTACACTATCATCCAGGGAAAGCTAATGTGGTGGCCGATGCTTTGAGTCAAAAATCTTTGAGTAGTTTGGCAAGTGTGGCCATTTGGGAATGGGATATGCTAGATGTTATTAGCAAGTTTGATTTGCACTTGGGTGAGTCCGGAGAGAGTGCTACCTTGGTTACTTTAAATGCTCAACCTACCTTGGTTAGTAAGGTCATAGAGGCACAATGAGGAGACCGTGATGTGGAATCAATCTGCGTTAAGATTTCCAATCGGAAGGAAGAGAAAGGTTTGAACGTTCACTCGGATCTGAGTGTACGTTACCTAGACTGTTTGTTTGTACCAGAATCTTATAGAGAGGGAAGTACTTCGGGAGTTCCATCACTCACGCCTTGCAGTACACCTAGGAGGCACTAAAATGTATCATGATCTTAGTCGTCAGTTTTGGTGAGGGGTATGAAATGGGATGTCGCTTTATTTGTATCGAAGTACCTTACTTGTCAACAAGTGAAGGCCGAACACCAAAGACCAGCGGGTTTGTTACAACCCTTACCGATAACCGAGTGGAAATGAGAGCGTATTACCATAGATTTTGTAGTTGGGCTTCCTAGAACACAACAAGGCAATGATGCCTTTTGGGTGACTATTGATAGGTTGACTAAGTCTACACATTTCATTCCGATGTGCACCAGCAACTCAGTTGAACACTTGGCAGAGTTGTACATTAGAGAGATAGTTCGACTTCATGGAGTCCCTGTGACTATTGTATCGGATAGGGATCCTCATCTTACTGCCCAGTTATGGCAAAGCCTTCAAAAGGCATTGGGAACTAAGTTGACTCTTAGCACTGCTTATCATCCTCAAATCGATGGACAATCAGAACGCACCATTCAGATTTTGGAGGACGTGCTTAGAGCTTATGTCCTTGATTTTAAGGGGCCTTGGGGAAGACACTTACCATTGATTGAGTTTCCTTACAACAATAGTTACCAAGCTAGTATTGGGATGGCACCATTTGAGGCCTTGTATAGCCGACCTTGTAGATCACCGATTTGTTAGGCCGAAATAGGTGATGCACCGATACTGGGTCCGGAAATTGTTAGAGAGACAACCGAGAAAGTTGTTCTCATTCGGAAGAGGTTAGCTACGGCCAACGCCGACAAAAGAGTTATGTCGATAAGAGGAGACGACCTTTATCTTTTGAAGTTGGTGACCATGTGTTTCTAAATATCTCACCCAAGGCGAGGTTTGATGAGATTTGGTAAGAATGGTAAATTATCTCCAAGGTTCATTGGGCCTTTTGAGATCTTAGAGTGAATTGGGGAAGTGGCATACCGGTTAGCTTTACCGCCACAATTTTCGAGAGTTCACAATGTATTTCATGTATCTATGCTTAGGAAGTATAAACCCGACCCTTCTCATGTTCTTGATTGGGTTGACTTGGAGGTAGATAAGGATGCCTCTTACGAAGAATGACCGGTTCAAATATTAGATACCTGGGAACAAGTGCTACGGGGCAAAACTATACCATTGGTAAAGGTGTTGTGGAGACACCATGGGGTTGAAGAAGCGATGTGGGAACGGGAGGCGGAAGTCCACTCTAAATATCCAGATTTGTTTGAAAATGCTTAAGTTGCTTTTCTTGTAATATTCCCTAGTGTTAGGGAAACGTATTTAAAGTTGTTAACCACATGTTGATATGTGCGATGTTGTTTTAAGCATAAGGTGTTGAGAGTTGCCATTACTTTTATGAAATTTCATGTTTATGCGTATTTGGGAGGTTATTGTTAATGAGATAACCATGGTGGAAATGTGTGGAATTTGGTTAAGAGTTAGTATTGTGATTTGAAAATGAAATAGCGTGGCTTTGATTGCTAGAAACCCCTTCGTTTGGGTAGTTTGATTTGAAATTTCGGGGACGAAATTCTTTAAGGGGGGAAGGTTGTAGCGATCCCGGTTTCGATCCTTCTTTCATGTTTTGCCACTTTGACTAGGCCGGTCGGGGATTAAGCTGCCTAGTTAGCTCATGCGGGTCCAGGGGGTAGCACCCCTTGGCGGGTCCGAGGACAGTGCTCTGGCAGGGTCGAGGGGTAGTGTGTAGACCGCCCTGAGAACTCCGCTCTCCGCGCACGCGAGGGCGCGAATCACTTTGTTCTTTAGCTACTACAGTTCGGACTTGTGTCACGGTTCTGAATCTAATCTCACAAAGTGCAATATGAGATCGATAAATCACCAAAAAGTCCAAATCCGGCAAATCATTTTGGAAAACTGATTTTTATAAAGAAGTGCCAAACATTGATTGCTTTGCCAGATACAGAGTCGCCACCTAAATGTTTTATTTTTGGGAAATTTAGGAAACCCTGACTCGTGCCTAAGGCCACGTGTCCGTTATCACCAAAGTTGCCTCGGCTCGAGAACTTGGGTACGAGAGGGGAAGGTCATGCAATGAGCACCCCCGCTCGCCCGATCAAAGATCGGCCTTTACTTATATGATATTTTGTTTTTGAAAACACATGTGTTCCTATTCCGGTTATTAACCTAGAATTACTATGTGATGCGCATAGCATACAAGTATAGACTAGATCGCCTAAGTTGGAACAAAACATTGCATGTTCATTTGTGAAAATGATTTGAAGTTTGCTACTCGCAAGTAGGCTAAGTCGAGGATTTTGATGAATTGTTCCAATTCAAGCAATCCAACCTTCATCAACAGGCATTCATGCAGTTATATCAGTTAAGCAGTTAGCCTCATGGCAAGCATGCTAACATGGCAACACTTACACACATGCAGTATGCTAAAGCGTAAACACTCATAGTGTACTTCGAGCCAAAACAAAGAACTAGTTAGAAATCATGCATGATCCTAATTCATGTTAAGATGGCTAATGCAACACATGCAAAAATGCAGCTAAAATAGGCTCGGCTATTCTAGAATGGCATATGAATGCGACAATTTGATGCATGTATTCAACTTGGAATTGAAATACAATATAGTTAGTATGATGCGCCGAGCCCGGTGCATGCAAAACAGATGAATGATGCACGCATGCAAGCATAAGGATGCTAATCAAAATATGTCCTAAAACTAACCATCGTAAGCGATTAAGTAAAAGGGAGAAAGAAATAGAGCTTAGAAGACATGCATCGCACACACGCATGCTTATTACAACAGTTGCCCTTCTCGACGGAGGGTCCAAATAAGAAGCTAACTAGCTAATCTAAGCTAATTAAACTAATTATTACATCACAAAACTAATTAACTAACAAGCTAACTAATTAAGTACAAAACGAAGCTAATTAACTAACAAGTTAACTAACTAGTTATTACAACACAAATAAGCAGCTAAACGCATTAACTACTTAAATACAGAACCAAAGCATAAACTAGCTAAGGAAAGCAGAAAAGAGAGGTCCTCAGGATGAGGAGTGCATGTATTCTCGGTCGCCTCATTCGAAAATCCGTCGCGATGCCCCGATTTGCCTCTGTTTCCAACTGTTCTCATAACCTTGCACCAAGCTCCAGAAAGCTTCTAACTCACCTTGGGGACCTGTAGGAACATGGCCGACCAGTTGTTGATGTTGCCAATCACCTGCCGACCACTTTTCTTTGCTGCAGACTAGAAAAAGTGGTCGGCCAGGTAGTTTTTCTGGTCGGCCGACCAATTGTTGCTGCACTTCTCCAGTTTGCTGTAACAGAGAGCAAGAAAGGGCATGTCAATGTATTTGTAAAGTATGTGTGCACAACCACCCTCCCTATCATTTCATGATCTCAAGGAAGTGTAGTTCTCGACCCTCGGGCCACTAATCACGCATCTCGATGCATGATGGCCGAGAAGCCAAATTGCACAATTCAATATGAAATGAATGCACACATAAACACATAAAGCCTTGATGTCACAACCCGTACCTGCCCCTAAAAGTTCGGGCATGACCCATGTAGAAACATATGATAACCCTGATATAATAATATACATAGGGGCCTGAACGGAAGCATAATAAACAAATGAGCAAAAACCAAACTTCCATTGAGCTACTATAACATGCCAGGATCATGCACATCAAAGCAGAATATCAGATACAGAACTAACCAATTATGTACTGGTTTTGTATATACATGTAACCCTTGCCCTAGGGCGTACAACCAAAAATAATAAGTACAGACAACCCAAAACAAGTGCTTAGATTACAAGCCAAACTTGACAAAAGTATACAAAAATAGGGCAGGTCTTCTTATGTGCCTGACCATACGGGTTGACAAAAAGAACGAACTTCAAGAGCTAACACTGCTTCCCGGGTTGACCTACAGAAACAGACAATATGAGGGGTGAGCGAAGCTCAGTGAATAATAGTACCGATAAATTGAAATCATAACTCTTATTCAAGTGCATGTAACTTAATTCAATGCTACAGAATGTCCCATGACTCAGAATATTACACAAATTGTTACGGAATGTCACAAATGGCCCTCGGCCCAGAATGTTACTCAGAATGTTACTCAGAATGATACTCAATAGCACAAGTTGGCTCTCGGCCCGGAATGTTACTCAGAATGATACTCAATAGCACAAGTTGGCTCTCGGCCCAGAATGTTGCTCAGAATGTTACTCAATTCTTTCCACATTTACCTTTTATTCACATCACATGTTATTCAAACTCAGACAGAAAACAGACAGAAATAGAACGTAAATGATATTGGGCAATAAATGAATACATATGCCTTGCACTATTACTCACAGCGATATGTTGGCGTGCTAGTGCCTTCAGAAGTGTGCCCTGCACACAATCATTAAATATTAGTTTTTTTTTTTTTTTTTTTTACTCATATGGATTTATAATTATCTCAGAGTCATCAAAACAAATATTCGAAAAGACTAGAGGGTATAGCATGTAACATAGGGCAACACAGAGTTTTTCTAAGAATCAGTCCTCCGCTCGAGCGCCACTTTGGCCGCTCGAGCGGACAGTATAATTCCGCCAAAAATGCTGAGAGAGTGATTTCTGCGCTCGAGCGGGAATTCCTCCGCTCGAGCGGACAGTGTAATTTTGCAAAACTTGCTGAGAGAGTGATTTTCCCGCTCGAGCGGACCAGACGAATTCTGAAACCCTATTTTCCTCCTTTGAGTTCTACCTTGACATTCAAACTTCAATATCTCAATTCCAAGCATAATCAAGGATCATCATAGTTCCAAAATCATTTAGACACACAATTATTCTATATCTATCACCAAATTGAGATGAATCATCACTTAATTTCCATAACTCACTCATAACTCACTTCATACATTACATACACACACATAGAGCTACTCAAGCTTCTAATTTAAACTCATAGTGGAATAGTTGCATGAAATAACAAGGAATTAAGGTATTTAGTCCTAAAACACAAATTATCACATAAGATGTTCAACATCTACTTTAACTTTCCAAAACAAGGAAGAATTCCAACCAAGATTAAGAGAGAGTGAGACCAAATCAAGAAATGTCCATACCTTAAGTCCAATCCAAACAATTCTTCACAATTTCTCCCCAAATTTTCCCCCTTGATGGCTTCTCTCTCTCTCTCACCCACGTTTCTCCCCCCTTTGTGTTTCTTTACATCCAAGAGATGGTTTTTAGTCAACACATCCAAAGAGATTTTGATAAATATAAGACTTAGATATTTATTTTTATAATAAGACGAAATTCAATCGTTTAAGCATCCTAAATTGAATTTTCACAGAATGCCCGTTAGAGCTTAAAAATCATGCAGATTTCAAATATCAAATTAATTTCTGAAAATTAAGTCTCTAAGGCATCCAATTTCAAATTTAAATAATTCTAGTGTAACAGATAATGTTCTTACTCAACAGATCATTTCCTCTAAGTTCCGTTTAATTCAAAGAAATGTCACATAGAATTCGATATTATACATTCACAAACACAGAATAGAGAGCTGAAAAGATACCAAAGTCATGTACGAGGGTCGGGCTATTACACTCTCCCCCCCTTAAGTAAGTTTGGTCCTCCAAACTTGATTTATCTCAGGTCTGAAATAAGTGTGGATGTTGACGGAGCATATCTTCTTCTTTTTCCCAAGTTGCTTCGGTTCCGTAGTGCTCTTGCCATTCAACCTTTATCATTGGGATACTTCGATTTCGTAGTTGCCGGACTTGTCGGTCCAAAATCCGAATTGTTTTCTCATCATACATTAGCTTGTCATCTAGCACAATGTGTTGAAAATCTATCGCATGTGACGGGTCCGGAAGGTACCCTCGGAGCATGGAAACATGGAATACATTATGGATTTGGCTCATATTTGGTGGTAGGGCAACTCGATAAGCTACCGGACCGACTTTCTCCAAAATCTGAAAGGGGCCAACATATCGGGGCATTAACTTACCCCTTTTTCCAAATCTCGAATGCCCCTTCATTGGGGTAACTTTCACAAATACATGATTACCTACGTCAAATGTCAAGTCTCTTCGTCGGTTATCTGCATAACTCTTCTGTCTACTTTGAGCCGTTTTCAATCTTTCCCGAATAAGTTTGACTTTCTCAGTTGTTAATTGCACAAGTTCAGGTCCTAGCAAGGCTCTGTCTCCAACTTCGGCCCAGCATACAGGAGAACGACACAGTCTTCCATATAGTGCTTCATAAGGAGCCATCTCAATGCTCGAATGATATGTATTGTTGTATGCAAACTCTATCAAGGGTAAGTAGGTTTCCCAACTTTCTCGAAAATCCAACACGCACATACGGAGCATATCTTCTAGAGTTTGTATCGCCCTCTCGGATTGACCGTCAGTTTGAGGATGAAAAGCCGTACTGAATTTAAGTTCTGTGCCCATAGCTTCCTGCAAACTTTGCCAGAATCTTGAAACAAACTTTGGATCTCTGTCTGAGACAATCGAGACCGGAATACCGTGAAGTCTTACAATTTCATTTACATAAAGCATCGCGAGTTTATCGGCATTATACTGAGTTTTCACTGGAAGGAAATGAGCAGACTTAGTCAGTCAGTCAACAATGACCCAGATAGAATTTATACCCCGAGGAGTCCGTGGTAGTCCCACAACAAAATCCATAGTTAAATGTTCCCACTTCCATTCCGGAACTGGGAGGGGTTGTAACAGTCCCGCGGGTCGCTGATGTTCTGCTTTTACTTGCTGACACTGTAGACATTTAGAAACAAACTCTGCAATCTCCCTTTTCATACCTGGCCACCAAAAGTGTTGTTTCAAATCCCTATACATTTTGGTACTTCCCGGATGTATTGAAAACTTTGAGGCATGTGCTTCTTCCATTAGTTTTTGCCTAAGTTCCTGTATGTTAGGGACACAAATTCTGTTTTGAAACTTGAGTATTGAATCCACTGTACTAAACCCCGGCTTTGGTTTTATCTCCAACTCATCGCATACTTTTCGCAAGGCGTCGTCCTCCAGTTGACGCATTTTAATTTCTTCGAGTAAGGTTGGTTGAGCCATTATTGTTGCTATTATAGCCTTCTGTTCCGGCATGATCAAATCCACGCTTAACTTATCCAAGTCAGTCACCAATTCCCTCGTCAATAAGTTTGCCAAATCTCCCATACTTTTCCGACTTAGTGCATCAGCGACTGTGTTGGCTTTACCAGGGTGATAGCGGATCTCCAAATCATAATCTTTAATTAACTTCAACCAACGCCGTTGTCGCATATTTAACTCCTTCTGGGTGAAAAGATACTTGAGGCTTTTGTGATCGGTATACACTTCACAAGTGGTACCATACAGATAATGCCGCCAAATTTTTAAAGCAAAAACAACGGCTGCCAGCTCAAGATCGTGGGTGGGGTAATTCTTTTCATGGGGTTTTAGCTGCCGAGACGCATAAGCGATAACCCTTCCATTCTGCATAAGCACACAACCCAGCCCTTTATGCGACGCATCACTATAAATCACAAACCTCTCAGTACCGGATGGCAAAGCTAGAACTGGTGCTGTGGTTAACTTCATTTTTAACTCTTGAAAGGCAGCTTCCCGTTCTACTGACCATTCAAATGGAACTCCTTTTCGAGTTAATTGTGTAAGCGGCACAGCAATCTTGGAAAAATCTTGAACAAATCGCCGGTAATAACCGGCTAACCCCATAAAACTACGCACCTCAGTCACATTGGTAGGGATTGGCCAATTCACAATTGCCTCAATCTTGTGTGGATCAACAGAGACGCCGTCTTTTGTTACCACATGCCCTAGAAATGCTACTTCATGTAGCCAGAATTCACATTTCTTTAATTTTGCATACAGTTTCTTTTCTCGGAGTGTTTGAAGGATCAAACGAAGATGGTTCTCGTGAGCTTCTGCACTTTTCGAGTAAATAAGGATGTCATCAAAGACCACAACGAATTCGTCCAAATACGGTTTAAAGACTCGATTCATTAGATCCATGAAAGCTGCTGGTGCGTTAGTAATGCCAAAGGGCATAACGAGAAATTCATAATGGCCGTACCGGGTTCGAAAAGCCGTTTTCTCTGCATCATCAGCTTTGACTTTCAGTTGGTGGTATCCTGACCGCAAATCAATTTTTGAGAAAACTTGTGCTCCTTGGAGTTGATCAAACAAATCATCAATCCGTGGTAGTGGATATTTATTCTTAATTGTTACTTTGTTGAGTTCCCTGTAATCGATACATAATCGGAGTGTTCCATCCTTTTTCTTTACAAACAGTACTGGTGCACCCCAGGGAGACACACTCGGACGGATGAATCCCTTATCAAGCAAATCTTGTAGTTGAAGCTTTAACTCTTTCATTTCAACCGGTGACATTCTATACGGGGTCTTAGAGATAGGTTGAGTTCCCGGTGCCACTTCAATTGTAAATTCAATCTCACGGTCTATCAACTGCCCCGGCAATTCTTCGGGAAAAACATCCGGAAATTCACAAACAACTGGAATTAGATCAGTATTTCCCTGCATCTCTTGCCCTTTCAAAACACTGCATAAGAACCCCTGACACCCTTTCTGAATTAATTTACAAGCCTTCGCAACAAAAATCAAGTATGGGGGTGATGTCACTTCCTGTCCCTTAAAGATAGAATCTGGTTGTCCCGGAGGATGAAAACTGATTTGCTTATTTAGACAGTCTATAATTGCATTATTTTCACTCAACCAATCCATTCCCAGAATAATGTCAAAAGAGTTCATATCAAGAGGTAACAGATCAGCATAGACACGGATATTACCAATCAGAAGCTCACATGCAGGATATACAGAAGTACAGATCATAGTGTTTCCCATAGGTGACGATACACACAACATATACGTTAAATCTTCTTCAGGTTTGTTTAAATTTTGCGCAAATAATTTGGACACAAAGGAACAGGTAGAGCCAGAATCAAATAATACACAAGCGGAATGACCGTAAACCGTAAATGTACCTGATACCACCGTCGCAGCATTTTACACGTCCCCCAGAACTAGTGCAAATACCCTACCTTGCCTTGTAGTATCCCTATTGTCCGCAGGTTTGAGAGCAGACTTAGTATTGGAATTTGCTTTTGGTGCAGATCCGACTGAACTTGTCACAGCTTTGTTATTAGCTTGTTGTTTTCCTAGAGGACAATCTCTTATCAGGTGACCCACCTTGCCACATCGAAAACATGCGCCAGACAGTCGATGACAGACCCCACGATGCCTCCAACCACACTCTGAACATACTGGAGCTAGATCTTGAGGAGGAGTGATTGTGCTGGAGGTCCCCGAATTTTGCTTCTTAGCTGGCGGGGTAGTTGTTCCCTTTGACCATTGCGTAGTTTGCCTCTTCCCCTTCCATTCAGAAATCCGGTTTTGGGTGGCAAGATTTCCTTCTGCGATAACAGCTCTCTCTAATACCTCAACATAAGTGGGTAATTTCAACAGATTAACCCGGTCCAATATTGCACTCCGTAATCCCCCTTCAAATTTGCGCGCCTTCTTATATTCGGTATCTACCATATGAGGGGCAAACCGTGCTAGTTCTGCAAACTGAGCTTCGTATTCCGCAACGGTTTTATTCCCTTGGCGAAGCGTCTCAAATTCGGTCACCTTCTTGTCTCGCATACTTTGGGGAAAATACTTATCATAAAATGCCTCCAGAAATCTGTCCCATACTAGTCCCGGGTAAACAGTCCGTGTAAGCATCCACCATCTTCGCGCCTCGTCCTCTAGGGTAAAAGCAGCTAGTTGAACTTTTTGAACTTCTGTGCAAGGAAAGACTTCAAATAATTTTTCTATACCCAACACCCAGGCCTCGGCTTTCATTGGCTCTATCCCCCCCTTGAATGTCGGCGGTTTCATCTTTTTGAATTCCTTTATGAGGGTAATAGTTCGATCTTCAGCGTGGACATCTGGTGCCACTGGGGGAGGTACTGGTGGAGGTGGCGGTTGTTCTTGAGGCTGTCCTTGTTGTTGTGGTTGTTGCTGACGTAAGGTTTCCGCCAGTTCCATGATCATTCTTTCCATCCGATCCAACCTCGCAGAAGTAGGATCTTCCTGTTCCTCTGCCCTTGTCCTCACCATTTCCTACAAAACAATCCATGATAAACAATAGACATAATTGCACTTTGTTAGCATTAGCAGAGTACGCTTAACGTTGCTATCGGCCTTTCATATGTTTTTAGGATGTCATGCAAAATGCCTAAAGCTTTTCTAGACACCCTACAGCTCAATGGATCCCCGTGTGTGAGATAGCAACTCGTGCTCTGATACCACTTGTCACAACCCGTACCTGCCCCTAAAAGTTCGGGCATGACCCATGTAGAAACATATGATAACCCTGATATAATAATATACATAGGGGCCTGAACGGAAGCATAATAAACAAATGAGCAAAAACCAAACTTCCATTGAGCTACTATAACATGCCAGGATCATGCACATCAAAGCAGAATATCAGATACAGAACTAACCAATTATGTACTGGTTTTGTATATACATGTAACCCTTGCCCTAGGGCGTACAACCAAAAATAATAAGTACAGACAACCCAAAACAAGTGCTTAGATTACAAGCCAAACTTGACAAAAGTATACAAAAATAGGGCAGGTCTTCTTATGTGCCTGACCATATGGGTTGACAAAAAGAACGAACTTCAGGAGCTAAGACTGCTTCCCGGGTTGACCTACAGAAACAGACAATATGAGGGGTGAGCGAAGCTCAGTGAATAATAGTACCGATAAATTGAAATCATAACTCTTATTCAAGTGCATGTAACTTAATTCAATGCTACAGAATGTCCCATGACTCAGAATATTACACAAATTGTTACGGAATGTCACAAATGGCCCTCGGCCCAGAATGTTACTCAGAATGTTACTCAGAATGATACTCAATAGCACAAGTTGGCTCTCGGCCCGGAATGTTACTCAGAATGATACTCAATAGCACAAGTTGGCTCTCGGCCCAGAATGTTGCTCAGAATGTTACTCAATTCTTTCCACATTTACCTTTTATTCACATCACATGTTATTCAAACTCAGACAAGGTAGGAAGATACAGAAAACAGACAGAAATAGAACGTAAATGATATTGGGCAATAAATGAATACATATGCCTTGCACTATTACTCACAGCGATATGTTGGCGTGCTAGTGCCTTCAGAAGTGTGCCCTGCACACAATCATTAAATATTAGTTTCTTTTTTTTTTCTTTTTTTTTTTTTTACTCATACGGATTTATAATTATCTCAGAGTCATCAAAACAAATATTCGAAAAGACTAGAGGGTATAGCATGTAACATAGGGCAACACAGAGTTTTTCTGAGAATCAGTCCTCCGCTCGAGCGCCACTTTGGCCGCTCGAGCGGACAGTATAATTACGCCAAAAATGCTGAGAGAGTGATTTCTGCGCTCGAGCGGGAATTCCTCCGCTCGAGCGGACAGTGTAATTTTGCAAAACTTGCTGAGAGAGTGATTTTCCCGCTCGAGCGGGCTATCCTCCGCTCGAGCGGACCAGACGAATTCTGAAACCCTGTTTTCCTCCTTTGAGTTCTACCTTGACATTCAAACTTCAATATCTCAATTCCAAGCACAATCAAGGATCATCATAGTTCCAAAATCATTTAGACACACAATTATTCTATATCTATCACCAAATTGAGATCAATCATCACTTAATTTCCATAACTCACTCATAACTCACTTCATACATTACATACACACACATAGAGCTACTCAAGCTTCTAATTTAAACTCATGGTGGAATAGTTGCATGAAATAGCAAGGAATTAAGGTATTTAGTCCTAAAACACAAATTATCACATAAGATGTTCAACATCTACTTTAACTTTCCAAAACAAGGAAGAATTCCAACCAAGATTAAGAGAGAGTGAGACCAAATCAAGAAATGTCCATAGCTTAAGACCAATCCAAACAATTTTTCACAATTTCTCCCCAAATTTTCCCCCTTGATGGCTTCTCTCTCTCTCTCACCCACGTTTCTCCCCCCTTTGTGTTTCTTTACATCCAAGAGATGATTTTTAGTCAACACATCCAAAGAGATTTTGATAAATATAAGACTTAGATATTTATTTTTATAATAGGACGAAATTCAATCGTTTAAGCATCCTAAATTGAATTTTCACAGAATGCTCCGTTAGAGCTTAAAAATCATGCAGATTTCAAATATCAAATTAATTTCTGAAAATTAAGTCTCTAAGGCATCCAATTTCAAATTTAAATAATTCCAGTGTAACAGATAATATTCTTACTCAACAGATCATTTCCTCTAAGTTCCGTTTAATTCAAAGAAATGTCACATAGAATTCGATATTATACATTCACAAACACAGAATAGAGAGCTGAAAAGATACCAAAGTCATGTACGAGGGTCGGGCTATTACTCTTGACCTCTATCATGTATGATCAAGAGGGTCGGCGACCAAGAATTGAGGCACGTTTCATCACTTCAAGTATGAAACATCCCTCGTTTCCTGTGTTTGGACTAACACCTAATCCAAAAACAATGCAAGCAACAACATGCATAACACAATGCAATGTAACATGGCACACACAATGCAAAGAATAACATGGCATACACAATGCAAAGAACAACATGGCATATGCAATGCAATGTATATGGCATACATAATGCAAAGAACAACATGGCATACTCAATGCAATGTAACATGGCATACACAATGCAATGAACAACATGGCATACACAATGCAATGTAACATAAACATGCAAACAACATGCAAACAAACATGCTAAATGGACTTAAACCAAAAATGGACAGACCTCAGTCATGCTCAAATTAGTGGTCATAATGATGAAACTGAGGCATGAAGATCAAGACAAGCATGCTCAATGCAATGGCCCATTGACTAAGCATAAGAGCACAACTCTCAGGAGTGCTCAAGAAGTGATAAACATGAGAGTGTAACAACACTATAAGCTCTAAAATAAGGTATGAAATGACGTCAAATCATTCAAACAACATAAGCATGGCATGCTAGGGTCTTTAAGGCATAAGGCTAGCAAAGAGGACTATACAAAGGGACATGCAACACATGGCACAAATGCATGAACCAACCATGGACAGAGCGTAATTAGGTCTTAACAAAGACCAAAACATGCTAGGATGAGGGCTCAAAGATCTAGGGAAAATGGCATACATGCTAGGCCACAAACAAGGCAACAATGCTCAACCCTTAGAGGCACTCAAAGGGTGAAATAAATGGGAACATGGCAATATTATATGCTCTGAAATGTCATGTTAAATAATGCCAAATCATACACATGATGCAAATAAAGCATGCTATGGTGCTCAAAACTCAAAGCTAGCATAGGCACTTGCACTATAGCTATAAAAAACATGAAGCATATGGTCGAGGCAACCCAAAACAATCCTAGAACATGTCAAAATGAGTCTAAAACATGCATGGAAGGAAGCCAAAACGAGCTAGCATGAAGGGCATAAGGCATGATGCATACAAGGCCAAAAGGGAGGATTACACTACACCTACTAAGGTCAAGCATGAGATGGCTTCACCAACAAAAATTAGAGTTATATCATAGCAAAATAACCCCAAAAACATACTAAAATGATAGCTCGCAAGCTTAGGCATGAAGGCATACACAATCGCTCATGTTAAGGCATAAAACACAAACTCTCCAAAGCATGGAAAGGGTGACAAATGCAAGTGTATGACCACACTACATGTACTGAAATCACATTTCAAATGATGCCAAATCATGAAAATAGCCCAAGTAATGCATGCTAATGGACTCAATACACAACGCTAACAAGCTAGAATGCATTATAGCTATACAAAGCAAGGCATGCATGACCAAAACAACACAAATCAGAGCTAGAGCATGATAAAGCACGGACAAAAGCTTCTTAAAGTTAAGCCAAAATCATGCTAGAATGATGGTTTAAAGCATGATACACATTAGGCTAATTCATAGAATTGCACTACAAGTGCATGAAGCATGCAAGGGGCTATCAAACCAAACCTTAACAGAGGTATATCATGGCAAAACAACACTAAAAACATGTTGAGATGGACTCAAAACAAGCTAGAAAGGCATGCTACTTCATGAAGCATACAAGACTAGTTTGCAACATTTACACTACAAGTGTATAGGGCATGCAAGGAATGACAAAACCAAGTCAAAATAGTGGTATGCCATGTCAAAATAACCCAAATACATGCTAAGATATGGCCAACATAAGCTTAACAAACATGCTCAAATATGAGGCATACAAGGCAAGCATACAAAACACAAGGAGAGGGGATGACCCTCTCCTATTTGGGACCTCAAAACATCATCTTCAGCACTAAAATTCCTCTAAGTTTTAGTGGTGAGAAGGGCAAAACAAGGTGATCCCAATAGCTTAAAAGGAAGGTTCAAAACAAGGCCTCACAAGACACCAGAGGGGGTAGACTACCCCCAACACAAAAGAGACCTTAAACAAACATGCTAAGGACTAAAAATTAGAACTTTTTGTAGTAGAAAGTTAAGCCTAAAACAATATGCAAGTTAGGCCAAAAGCTTAAGTAAAAATAAAGGTTTAAGAGGTTAGTTTCTCACCCTTGTAGAACAACTCTAGAGCAACAACTCCAACAGCTTTTTCTGACCAAAACCAGTCCAAGAACTCCAAAACCAACCTCAAAGAGCCTCAGCAACAAGAGTATAGTGTTTGAGTGTGTGTTTGTGTGTAATAGTATGATGAATATACACTTTAAGGCACAAAACAAGAGCAAATAAGGAAATACAGAGACAAGTGTGTATCTATAGCTCAAGCCACAAAATCTGAACCGAAGGCATGAGGGAGGAGGCTCCCTTATATAGAAAAATATGCAACAAGCTTGTTAGACAAGCTTTAGGCCTAAAGCCATCCCTCTGTACTCGTGTATGGAGGATGGCTTTATGCCTTCCAGCTGTAATAGCTGGCCTAAAAATATCTCCAGAAAGGTGATGGAAAGCTGCTGACCACTTGAAGTGGTCAGCCAGGAAAGAAAGTGGTCGGGCATGGGGGGGAGGTGGTCTGCAGCATGAAAGTAAGGCAGTGGTGTGGTGGCCGACCAGAAAAGATGGCCCAAAGACCAAGAAAATCAGTTAGCCGACCAGAAAACTGGCTGGCAGGAAGGAAAGTGGTCTCCAAGGGGAATAACTGGTCTCCCACCCTTGTACCACCTTCCAAACAAGGAAAACAAGGTTTGTACCAAAAACAAACCAAAAGGGATGCAAGACGAAAGTCCAGGAGGCAAGGCGCACGGCCGGAAGCCTCAAAAACTAGTCTACGGGCATCAAAAGTGGTCTATGACCACAAAAAGTGGTCTCCTGGACCACAGTGTCCCTCTAGGCAGAGGCAACAAGGTGTGGTTCAAAAACCACACCAAACGGAGAACGTTAAGCGGTCCCGAGACAAGGCATGCGGTCGAAGATTCCGAAAATCAAAAACTAGTCTCCAAGCGGGAAAAGTGGTCTACGACTGCAAAAAGTGGTCTACAACAACAAAAGGATGGCCTACAAGACCTCTCCCTCCCTCTAGGGAAGAGAAAATACGGTTCGGTCCACAAACCGACCCAAAGCACAAAGAGTTTAGAGGCCCGGAGGCAAGGCATTCAGCCAAAAACCCCGGAAACTCGAAACAAGCTCAAACATGCATGATCACCGAGCGCTCAATCGATGACGTCTGAGTCTTAAGGTCGGTCAAAAATGGGGTGTCTACAGTTGCCCCTCTTTGACAGAACTCAAAAGTCAAGAAGTGACGGGAGTGAATGTCAAAGCCCAGAGACGACCCATTTTTGACAAGGCCGAAGACTTAGACAAACAGGTAAGATAACAAAGAGATGCGCCCGCAAGCAGGGGCAAGATGCAAAGGACACGCACAATGCCGAACATAACTTATGATCATGCCAAGAAAGTTGTAATAAAGCAATTATGCAAAATAAATGCAATAGTTTAAGCGAAAGAAATAACAGTCTCACATATTCTAGCAGAAATGATGTAAGAAAATTATGCAATTCTCAATTTGCATTGGAACTTCTTTTGAATGAACCGTACATACGATATCGTCTGGTCGCACCAGCTTCAAATGAACCGTACATACAATATCGTGCCTGCATAAGAAAGAAACTCAAAAGGTGCAATATAGTTAACAACACATGTTCAACGTTACATCATGGTATAATTCCAATATGAAATAAACGCATGCATACACAATGCCGATGGAAATACGCATAGCAATGCAAGTGAAAAGTGCATGACAACGCGAGTCGTGAGGTGCATAACAATGCAAATGGAGAGGTGCATAATAATGCAACCTAAGATGTGCGTGACAACACAGGTGAAGAGGTGCATGACAATGCAACCTAAGTATGTGCGACAACGCGGGTGAAAGGGTGCATGACAATGCAACCTAAGTGTGCGCATAACAATGCGAATGAAGGGGTGCACGACAATGCAACCTAAGTGTGCGCATAACAATGCGGATGAAGGGGTGCATGACAATGCAACCTAAGTGTGCGCATAACAATGCGGACAAAATGTGCGTGACAACACAAATAAAGTGTGCATGACAATGCGAGAGAAACGTGCATAACAATGCATTTGAAATGTGCAACTCTAAAAGTACGTTCGAAGCAAAATACTAAAAAAGGAGATATAAGCCTTAACGCGAGCAATTTAACTGTAACCTCCGATTTACCTCTCGAAGGGGTCACAACGTATTCAAAAGGATACACCTTGCTTGTGATAACCCTGTCCCCTATTATGCTAATTGGCCCTTATTGTGATTATGATTATATGTATGATATGATTTTGTGTGCCACTATGTGAAAATATGTGGTTTTGAATTTCTATCTGTTCACCGTAGGAATAACTGTTTGAATATCTACTTTGAAATTTAAATTGAAGGCCTTATCGGCCACGAAACCTGAAATTGATTACGCCATTGTGATCAGCGTAATTTTTAGAGCCTACGGTGAAATTTAATTGAAAATTGATTTGGATCGAATTAAATGGATTAAATTGGTGAATTAGTGCTCAATTATTTTATATTAAAATAATGTGACCAAGGCAGCTCTTATTAAGGCCATTACACCCTCATTTTTGTTCCTTTTGAGTTCAACTTCCGAAATTATGTTCTAGAGAGAGAGAGAGGGGACAGATTTAGTGAGAGAAGGGGGCTCAAAGTAGAGATTTGCTAAGGAACTTGGAAATTGGAAGCCTAGCTCAAGAATTAACCATAAATTGGGAAGATTGAGCTTCTAGGTAAATGACTGATTACGAATTCATGAGTTTGAACTTGTGATTTTGTGAATTAAAGATTAATTGGTGATCAAGAACAAGAGTTGTGCTCTAATTGATGAATTTGAAGTTGAAATGCACATGCATGTATAGGATCACTATGATTTTGCATAATCAAGCATGTATTAAGTTGAATGTGGAAATATGAGTGTTAAATCATAAATGCAAACATGTTTTTGTTGAGTTTCATGAGAATGAACACCATTTGCATCATCTAAGTTGAGAATAAGAGTGATACATCACATGCATGTACAATCTATGAAGATAAGAGCTTTGAATGCATAAATGTGTATGTTAGAATTGTGTTTGGTGTCAATTTGCACCATGCATGTGTTAAATCTTTGAAATTGAGCTCCATAATTATGTGTTTTGGTGTTTATACCATGTTAGTACAAGTATGTGTGGAATTGGAGCTATAAAATGCATGAATTGTTAGTTGAAAGTCGAATTGGAGCTCAAGAACACAATCTGGAAAACCCAGAAAATTGAGCTCTGCTCGTGCGTGAATTTCGTGCTCCAGTACTTTTTGCAGACTTGGCATCCGCTCGAGCGGGGGAGTTCACGCTCGAACGGGGAGCTAAGTAGACAGGCCTTCCGCTCGAGCGTCCTATTTCACGCTCGAGCGTATTTTTGATGCAACCAGTACTTTTGCAGGCCTTGAGGTTCTGCTCGAGCGGGGAGTCCACGTTCGAGCGGGGACCCTGCTTTCTGAAATTTTGAAAATGCATTATGTGTTCTGTTTTCCGTTCCCTTTTCACTTTTAAGCACTCTTAGGCATACATTGAGCATTGTAATTGAATTAAAGAGATAAGAATAAAGCCTACAGAGGAATATGTGAATTAAAGAACTGATTGAATTATTTGTGACCCATATGTGTTATGTGATATGTAGGGTCAAGCTCCAAGGTAACTCCACAAGCCGATCACTGTGAGTAATATTTGAAATATGTTGTTGTCCAATTGCGTACTTCTATGTAAGTTTTGTAAAGTTCATTAGTTTGAATAGTGGACAAAGTTTGATATGAAAGTTTGAAAGGCCTAAAAGGCCAGTTTGATATGA
This sequence comes from Camellia japonica, assembly GCA_030407325.1. Taxonomy (NCBI): domain Eukaryota; kingdom Viridiplantae; phylum Streptophyta; class Magnoliopsida; order Ericales; family Theaceae; genus Camellia; species Camellia japonica. Next base: position 26,252,977 of record JAPPVO010000014.1, read on the forward strand.
AAAGTTTGAAAGGCCTAAAAGGCCAGTTTGATATGAAAGTTTGAAAAGCCTCAAAGGCCAGTTTGATATGAAAGTTTGAAGGGCCTGAAAGGCCAATTTGATATGAAAGATTGAAAGGCCTAAAAGGCCAGTTTGATATGAAAGTTTGAAAGGCCTGAAAGGCCAGTTTGATATGAAAGTTTGAAAGGCCTCAAAGGCCAGTTTGATATGAAAGTTTGAAAGGCTTAAAAGGCCAATTTGATATGAAAGAATGATTGGGCCAAAGGCCGATTGACATAAATGATTGGGCCAAAGGCCGTTTTGACACAAATGAAAGTTTGACACGCATGAATGGGCCAGAGGCCAGTTTGACATGAATGAAAGATAAATTGGCCAAAGGCCAGTATGTTGGAACCACAGTCACTTGACTTAAATTGTGTGTATATATATATATATGTATGTTAAATAGAAATATGAATTGGGCCCAAGGCCGTTGGAAGCATGTTGTTCTATATACGGTTTGTATAACTCTTTTATTTGATATTATTCACTGGGCTATCGCTCACGCTCATTCGTGTGTTTGTAGGTGAGCCAAGAGAAGTCCAAACCCGGCCCCAGTGAAGTCTGTATGGAACAACTGAGTTTTCGAAAGTCAGCCTATGTGTCTCACGCATGAGACTCGCCTTCGCGTTTGTTATTTTGTTTTATGTTATCACGTTGGTGGAGCCTTTGTATATGTCTGTATATAGTTCATGGGGTGACTTAGTTTTGGATGATCCTGTCTGTACAGAACTTTTTGATACTTTAATTCTGTTGTGAGTTATTAATGACTTGTTTGACGTGCCATGAAAGCACAGCTCTAAGGACAAAGTTTTTAAATTACTTCCGTTTGGCCCCCATTAACTCTGTTAAAATACGTATGGTTTCGTTTGAGGCCGTAGGTAATCTCACGATTACTGGCCGGTTATGTCCTTAACCCACGGGGGCGGGTTCGGGTTATGACAAAGTGGTATCAAAGCACGAGTTAATAACTCACACACTTGTCCAAAAGAGCAATAAGCGTCCAAAAAAGATCTAGGATGCATTCATGTGATAAGTATGAATCTGAAAGCATCGAGAACATGCTTAAATGTTTCGATATGAATAGTTATGTGTTATAAGTCGCGATTTGCTTGCATTGTAAATTATTTGAATATGTATGCTCTATAGTATATGCATACATGTGAATCTTCTATATAAAACATAATGCAAGTTTAATCAAATGTTGAGAACATGTGACTATATGAGATATGAATTGTTACACTAATGTGTACAACAAGTTTGTTTTGTTTTAATGCACATACATGAACTTATGAATCATGAAAAGTTGCTTATATGCATTCGATTCTGCAAATGGGTGTCTATGTGAAATATGAACATGACTTGAGTATATAACTACTTAATAAATGTTCAGCATGCGATACCTAATAAGTATGTAATCATCTGTTACATATGTGATTAATTGTGTCTTGACGATACATAAAATGAGAATATAACAATGTGCCTATGTACGAATGTACACATGTGTATCTGTGTTTATTTTGTATTGGGCATCCCGGTATTTGGCAAGGCTTAATAAGAATTTGTGTGGAACATGGATAAGGTAAGGGCATACGAGTTGGCAGACTCTTCCATAGCCCGACTTGATAGACTGCAAAGAATAGTACAAGAAATGGCAGAGATTTTAAGACAACAACGTCAGTTGCCACTATGGCAAGAACCTTTGCCACCACCAGTGGTAAGAAACACCGAGGAGTTTGTTATCGAATTTCTGGGGCTTGTTATAGGTGTGGTAAAATGGACCATATAGTAAGGAACTGTCCCCAAACTGAACAAAATATGAATAAATCTTCTGCCTCGGCTAGATTCGTACCAATGGTTGGAATTGCTAATCAGGATAGAGTAATCACACTCATCCCAGAAAGCGTTTAGAATATTGCGACCATTATTCCAGGTATTTTTACTGTCTACAAACGACCGCTTATGTGTTGATTGATTCTGAATTAGTACATGTGTACATCCTTGCTTGGAATATTATTTGATTCGGGTCAGCATATTCTTTCATATCTGCTGCCTGTGTATTTAGATTGGTTAGACCCACAAGATCGAGACCGTATTCATTGAAGGCATATGCTCCATTTGGGGAATTTGTGAAATATGTATTGGGATACCGATTAACTCTGCGCATGCACATGTACATCTAAACCTATGCTAAGGGTGATTTGTTATGTTACTGCCTTCAATGACTAAACCACTGGAATTATGACTCTGTGATTGTGTGACTGGGGTTGAGCACCCCAAATGATGAACTCTATAATTGTGAGACCATGTATTTTGCTTGGTAGAAAATTGACTGGACTATGTGACTATACTGGGCTTGACTTATAGACCTATGCTTTGTGACTAATTTGGAACTTTTGCGTGCCAGACCCTATCTATGTACAACCGAGGAACTTTGTTTAATGTGTGACTGTGCACCATGTGCTTGCATGTAAAACTTATTTGGGAATTGCTGTATTGGTTGTGATACATACCTCCTGATATGAACGCATATGCAACTACACCTGAATTTATGTGGACTGTGCCATATTGTATATAACTTGAAATACTTTGATATGAACCGTTGTTATGAATGACTCCGATTTGACTTCAAGAACTGATAAACTTAGGACAGTTGTGAGACTATCAACCATGTACCTAAGCAAATGAAGTATGCCTTATAGAACCAAATATACCCTATTTGAGAAAACTTTTATCTGATTCGATCCGATGAAACCTTTGTCTGATATTGCCTTGTTAGAACCCTCATTGGATGTGATTTGATGGGACCTTTGTTTGATTTAATTTGATAAGACCCTTGCCTAGATCGATTTGGTAAAACCCTCTATCTAATTTGATTTTGTAGAGGGGGATTAAGGATTGCTTGTAAATAAATAGCCAGATTATTCTTGATAGAAAAACTGATAGACCCAAAACTTGAATCCGTTTGGAATACTTGACTTATTTGAAAGACTTTTTGTGGGCTATCAATAGATTGATCTAACCAAGGACACCATTGAGAACCAACCCCCAACTATTGAGGACATATGTGTTATGAATGACCTGAATTGTGCAAATCCAGTGATTGGGTGTTTTAAGGAACAATGCTTGTGTATTGTCCCATTCTTGTTTGTTTGACGCTATGGGAACTGATGACGGCAGATTGATTTGACTATAAGCAGTACTGAACATTTGTCTTTGACTGATCAGAATATGTTTTGTAAGGGAGAGTAGTTGCTTCAGTGTTATCGAATTTTGGGAAATCAGGTTATGGTGAGTGGTATTATGTTTGTTTGATGACATTCTTGGGGCATCCTTTCGTGCTAGGGGACGTTAAGCCTATGTAGCACCTTTGATTGAGATATCTCTTTTGCCACCGACGGTTTTGTACGGGTGGGTTTGTTTAATCGATGTCCAGTCGGCCACCGACGGTCGTGAACGGGTGTGCCTTGATTCCGAGACGATTATTCCTTTGTTTTGTCCGGAATGTCATCCTTTGGCATTGTGTGGATGTTATTAGCATCAAAGGAGCTTTGAAAAAAAAAACCCTGATTATCCGAAAGTGTGTGAACTCAGTACGCTCTGTGCAAATAACTGCTCAGTGCCATTATGTTCTGTAATTGGGGCTCTGGGGATGTGTAAATTGTGCTTAATATGTGATTGACTCCTTTAATATTGTCCTTGACATCATGGGGATTTGTATACGCATTGCCTTATGCTTTTGACGATTATCGAATAATATGGGAAGACTCGATAGAACAGGGGATTGAATGTGGACTGAATTGTAAACCGTGAACTGTTGAATGAATTGAGGACACGTGTATTGTGTTAGAAATTGATTGCTTCGATGCTACCTTTGTTTATTCAGGAATCAGTATCTAGATCCACTTCATATTCCTGAAGACTTTTGGTTAACCTTGGATAACTGTGATGAGTCACTAAACTAAGTACTAAATTGGGTTGTGAATTACAGAATTATTGAGGAATGAATTGAACTTTTGTAACAAGGAAATGGATCAGACTTCTATGGTAAGGTTAGCTGGCATTTGAAACAAATATGTTGGCTACCTATTGTGAATAAGGAAATTGTTGAATTTGTGTCTGAATGTTTTCGGTGCCAACGAGTCAAAGTTGAATAACAGATATTGGCGGAGCTACTGCAAACCTCTCTCTATTTCGGAATGGAAATGGAAATATGTGACTACGAATTTCATTGTGGGACTACCTCAGACGCCCAAGGTATGAGTCCTGTTTGGGTTATTGTATATGGAATTACTAAGTTTGCTCGTTTCCTCCCTGTAAAATTTTCGTATGATGCTTGTAGACTAGCCATTGCTTACATCGATAAGATTGCTTGTTTGCACGAGGTCCCAGTATCTATTGCTTTAGACAGGAATCCTAAAATATGTTTGAATTCTGACGAGCCTTCAAGAGGCGATGGGAACTAAATTGGGATTCAGCGCTGCCTTCCATCGGCAGATTAATGTATGATTAGAAAGAACTTTTAGACTTTGGGAGAAACGTTCCAAATGTGTGCTTTAGATTTTCGAGGAATTGGAAAAAAATCTATCCATCGTTGACAGACTTTGCTTACAATAACAGCTCACACTCTAGTTTCAGTTTGGCACCATAAAAGCCTTGTATGGCGGGAAAAGTAAGTCTCTGACTGATTGAGAACAAAGTGTTGCTTGATTTTGAGACTAAGCAAATAACTATCAAAAGGATTGGAACCGTTGAATAAGAAAGTATTCTGAATTGTCTTCGACTAAAGGTAAAATAAGTTTGGAGGACCAAACTTCCTAAAGGGGGGAAGACTGTGATAACCCTGTCCCCTATTATGCTAATTGGTCCTTATTGTGATTATGATTATATGTATGATATGATTTTGTGCGCCACTACGTGAAAATATGTGGTTTTGAATTTCTATCTGTTCACTATAGGAATATCTGTTTGAATATCTACTTTGAAATTTAAATTGAAGGCCTTATCGGCCACGAAACCCGAAATTGATTAAGCCATTGTGATCAGCGTAATTTTTAGAGCCTACGGTGAAATTTAATTGAAAATTGATTCAGATCGAATTAAATGGATTAAATTGGTGAATTAGTGCTCAATTATTTTATATTAAAATAATGTGACCAAGGGAGCTCTTATTAAGGCCATTACACCCTCATTTTTGTTCCTTTTGAGTTCAATTTCCGAAATTATGCTCTAGAGAGAGAGAGGGGCCGGATTTAGTGAGAGAAGGGGGCTCAAAGTAGAGATTTGCTAAGGAACTTGGAAATTGGAAGCCTAGCTCAAGAATTAACCATAAATTGGGAAGATTGAGCTTCTAGGTAAGTGATTGATTATGAATTCATGAGTTTGAACTTGTGATTTTGTGAATTAAAGATTAATTGGTGATCAAGAACAAGAGTTGTGCTCTAATTGATGAATTTGAAGTTGAAATGCACATGCATGTATAGGATCACTATGATTTTGCATAATCAAGCATGTATTAAGTTGAATATGGAAATATGAGTGTTAAATCATACATGCAAACATGTTTTTGTTGAGTTTCATGAGAATGAACACCATTTGCATCATCTAAGTTGAGAATAAGAGTGATACATCACATGCATGTACAATCTATGAACATAAGAGCTTTGAATGCATAAATGTGTATGCTAGAATTGAGTTTGGTGTCAATTTGAGCCATGCATGTGTTAAATCTTTGAAATTGAGCTCCATGATGATGTGTTTTGGTGTTTATACCATGTTAGTACAAGTATGTGTGGAATTGGAGCTATAAAATGCATGAATTGTTAGTTGAAATTCGAATTGGAGCTCAAGAACACAATCTGGAAAACCCAGAAAATTGAGCTCCGCTCGAGCATGAATTCGTGCTCCCAGTACTTTTTGCAGACTTGGTGTCCGCTCGAGCGGGGGAGTTCACGCTCGAACGGGGAGCTAAGTAGACAGGCCTTCCGCTCGAGCGTCCTATTTCACGCTCGAGCGTATTTTTGATGCAACCAGTACTTTTGCAGGCCTTAAGGGTCCGCTCGAGCGGGGGAGTCCACGTTCGAGCGGGGACCCTGCTTTCTGAAATTTTGAAAATGCATTCTGTGTTCTGTTTTCCGTTCCTTTTTCACTTCTAAGCACTCTTAGACATACATTGAGCATTATAATTGAATTAAAGAGAAAAGAATGAAGCCTAAAGAGGAATATGTGAATTAAAGAACGGATTGAATTATTTGTGACCCATATGTGTTATGTGATATGTAGGGTCAAGCTCCAGGGCAACTCCACAAGCCGATCACTGTGAGTAATATCTGAAATATGTTGTTGTCCAATTGCGTACTTCTATGTAAGTTTTGTAAAGTTCATTAGTTTGAATAGTGGACAAAGTTTGATATGAAAGTTTGAAAGGCCTAAAAGGCCAGTTTGATATGAAAGAATGATTGAGCCGAAGGCCGATTGACATAAATGATTGGGTCAAAGGCCGTTTTGATACAAATAAAAGTTTGACACGCGTGAATGGGCCAGAGGCCAGTTTGACATGAATGAAAGATAAATTAGCCAAAGGCCAGTATGTTGGAACCACAGTCACTTGACTTAAATTGTGTATATATATATGTATGTTAAATAGAAACATGAATTGGGCCCAAGGCCGTTGGAAGCATGTTGTTCTATATACGGTTTGTATAACTCTTTTATTTGATATTATTCACTAGGCTATCACTCACGCTTATTCGTGTGTTTGTAGGTGGGCCAAGAGAAGTCCAAACCCAGCCCCAGTGAAGTCTGTATGGGACAACCGAGTTTTGGAAAGTCAGCCTATGTGTCTCACGCATGAGACTCGTCTTCGCCTTTGTTATTTTGTTTTATGTTATCACGTTGGCGGAGCCGTTGTATATGTCTGTATATAGTTCATGGGTTGACTTAGTTTTGGATGATCTTGTCTGTATAGAACTTTTTGATACTTTAATTCTGTTGTGAGTTATTAATGACTTGTTTGACGTGCCATGTAAGCACAGCTCTAAGGACACAGTTTTTAAATTTCTTCCGTTTGGCCCCCATTAACTCTGTTAAAATACGTATGGTTTGGTTTGAGGCCGTAGGTAATCTCATGATTACTGGCTGGTTATGTCCTTAACCCACGGGGGCGAGTTCGGGTCATGACATTGCTCTTGATGAGTAATGATGAGCCACGCTTCGAAGACTTGAATTAAAGTTCCTGCGGGGACAATTCGAGCTGAAAAGTGTACTTTTCTTGCATTTTCCCGAGAATCGAGGACTCCAATCATCACCAAAACACACAGGGAGAACAATGGAGCCCTGAAGATCATCCAGGAGGGTGACCAACCACCTAGATCAGTGGCCGACCAGTTTTAGCAAAACAAGGACAGATTGGTCTTTTCAAGGCCGAATCTTTAAGTATACACATCCAAATCACTTTTGCTCACAAACACAAGGCCGAAACACATCCTCCTTTGCTCCTAGACCCTTTTCTCTCTCAGATCTACACTTTATACGAGTTTTTCAATGCCCCACGCAAAGTTGTTTCACGAAAACTTTCGATTTTCTTCGTTTCAAACCGATTAGAATTTGTTTTCGGAGCTTATTTCTCCATTTTCACCACTTGAGGTATGTTTGTCTTGAAGTTTAGCACCTTTTCTTGGGCGTTGACTTTTGTTGACTTATTCTCTTCCCGAGAGTTGACTTTTATTGACTTTTTGCAATTTTGGCCCATTTTGCTCATTTTTGCATCCTTTTGCATCTTTTTTTTAGATGGCTAACAATATTCCATGCAGCGGAGGTTCCCCGAGAGTAGAGGATGTGCCCAACATTATATCGTTGCCACCGAGGATATGCCCGTTTGACCCGGAGGGGTACCACCCGCAGGAGCACATCCTACCCCCTAGCATCTTCCACCATTTTATGGATTTCGCGCAACGAGCGCCCTCAGACTTGCTGCTACGAGAGCCGAAGTCTCATCTATCTCATCATGCGCGAGAGGTGCGTACTTCTTTTTTACATTTTCTGCAATGTATTTTGCATTTCATGCACATTTCATACTTTCGCTATGTATGTTATCTGCTCGTTCTGAACACATTCTCATACACAGTATTTCTGCTCATTCTGGCGCACAGCTCACACATAGCACAGTGCTGACTTGGCACACAGCTCATTTGGGCACACAGCTCATTCTGGGCACACAGCACATTTGAGGACACAGCTCATTTCGGGCACACAGCACATTTGGGCACACAGCTCATTTTGGGCACACAGCTCATCTCCGGCACGCAGCACATTTGGACACACAGCTCATTTCGGGCACACATCACATTTGGGCACACAGCTCATTTTGGGCACACAGCTCATTTCGGGCACACAGCTCATAATACCGCTCAATCTGAACACGCAGTTCATAACACAGTATTTTGCTCAATCTGAACACACAGTTCATAACGCAGTACTTTGCTCAATCTGAACACACAGTTCATAACGTAGTATTTGCTCAATCTGAACACGCAGTTCATAACACAATATTTTGCTCAATTTGAACACATAGTTCATAACGCAGTATTTTGCTCAATCTGAACACACAGTTCATAACGCAGTATTTTGCTCAATCTGAACACACAGTTCATAACGCAAGATTTGCTCAATCTGAACACACAGTTCATAACGCAATATTTCGTTTATTTGCACGCAGCTCATAGCATAGCACACTGTTCAATCTGAACACGCAGTTCATAACACAGTATTCGGTTTATTTTGCACGTAGCTCATAACATAGCACACTGTTCAATCTGAACACGCAGTTCATAACATAGCATTCAGTTTATTTTGCACACAGCTCCTAACATAGCACACTGTTCAATCTGAACACGTAGTTCATAACACAGCATTCGATTTATTTTGTATGCAGCTCATAACATAGCACACTGTTCAATCTGAACACGCAGTTCATAACACAACATTCGATTTATTTTGCACGCAACTCATAACATAGCACACTATTCAATCTGAACATGCAGTTCATAACACAGCATTTGATTTATTTTGCACGCAGCTCATAACATAGCACACTGTTCAATCTGAACACGCAGTTCATAACACAGTATTTGATTTATTTTGAACTGAATATATCTGTTCTTTCTACCCGCAGGTATCTTCCCATTTCACACGAGGTTACGGGTCTATCATTGCGAGGGAGTGGTACATGGAGCTCCTAGATGCTGTCCGACACATCATTGATGATGCGGGATTTGGCCCGTTATGTATGGAGTTGTCGCGCCATCCAGCGAGCAGGACCCTTCTAGGCGCACTTGTAGAGAGATGGTGGGACACCACCAACTCCTTCCACTTCTCTGCTGCCGGGGACATGACGACGACCCCGTATGACTTCTCCATGTTGACGGGCCTCGACGTGGCAGGTCGGCCAATCCCATACGATTCTGATATGGGTGAGTGGGAGGCAGCTTGGACCTATCTTCTTAGAGCCCATCCGCCAGCCTGCAGATCACCGGGCATGGTCAGGTACACCTAGTTTGCAGAGCAGTACAGGAGGACTACGCCTGAGACTTTTGAGGCCATAGAGCACTATGCCCGGGGATTTTTTATGTTCCTTCTCGGGACCACTCTGTTCTTCGACAAGGGGAACCCAGTTGGGCTTTATCTACTGAGTGCTCTAGTAGACCTATCACATGTCCAGCATTTTGATTGGGGTGGCGCTGGCCTCGCTACCCTTTATTGCTACATGAGCGCAACCTCCCGGGAGCGGGGGACCATAGTAGGTGGCTACTAGCGAGCCTGGGAGGTACATTCTACCCTCTTGATTTACATTTCTGCTTTTCAATATCTGTACACTACACACGGCACACATTGCACACTTTACATTCTGTACTCTACATTCTGCACTCAGCATTCTGCATTTTCTATACATTCTGTACTCGCATTATGCACTCAGCATTCTGCATTTTCTATACATTCTGTACTCATTACCACTGTCTTCCCTTTCACAGTTGTGGGTTTACGCCTACTTCCTGACACTTGCCCCTGAACTCGAGGTCGAGGCACCTCTCGAGATCCCTTATTCACTCAGATTTGAGGGTCGGTGCCGGCCTAGGCCCCGGGAGACTGCCATATCTCCGGCAGTATTTCGACACTGTGCGGGCGACTGAGGTAAACCAGAACCCTCAATTCTTCATGCTCTCAGCTTTGATTCATCTTGCATATTTATGACAACTAATCAGTTTATGCATTTGTTATTCGCAGATCACTTGACAGCCTTAGCTGGCGACGCCAGGATATTCTCGGTTCTAGTTTGCTGGGGCATGGGGCTCCTCCCGATACAGGACTTTGTTTGAGGGACCAGTCGACAAAGCCTGGTTTCTCGGGGAGCGCTTCATGCGCCAGACGATGGGTAATCCCGCCCAGGAGATTCCTTCGCCGCCTCCTTTGGACATACCGGGAGGTTGATGACCTTATGCTGGGTGTCGATGCAATTCTATTCTTGGAGGAGGGGGAGTACGCGACATACCGCCATACATACTTGATGCCTCCTCTGACAGGTGTCTGTACCCCTACGAGGAGGGCTGCTGATATGCCATCATTGAGTCGTACTCGAACTGCAGACATCCCTTCCACTAGCAGGGCTAGCACCTCGAGGGGTAGGGCCAGAGGGATCCCCCCGACTTGCCAGTATGCTGGGTGGCCAGATCTTCCGACCGAGCTAACGGGTTGGCAGTATGGGACATCTTACCTGATTCCACTGGAGCCTCCATTGCCCGATCATCAATACGTCAGTGACCCTGACTCACCACCGGTATGCTCCACAATTTTCATTTATCACTCAGATATTTTAGACATTCATTCATTCTCTGATGGCTTGAACTTGTATCTGTAGCCTCCCAGAGAGTATACAGAGGGGTTGCTCGGGGTGGTGGCCTCACTCGAGAGCATGGTCTTGCGGAGGGAGACGTTGCTATATGCCTCTGGCATTCCGATACTTTTCAATTTCCTTGCATTTATCATACTTCTGACGACATATGGAAACTGAACATTTCACTATATTGATTCACTACATGTGTAGAGCACATCTGACACATCACATTCACATACCATATCTGCATGCACTCACTCTATGTAGCATACTTGCATCTGATATCTGATATACATACTATGGCAGATGTATTCAAAACTGCCTTTTCAGGTCGTACCACTACAGCCAGGGCCATCTAGGCCTTCTTGAGCAGCTAGGAGAGGGGCCTTGACTCGCGACCGAGGGAGACATAGAGCACCTGCCAGATAGGATGACGAGTCCAGGGAGGAAGAGGAGTCTGTGCATCCTCAGTCGGAGACATCTGCCGGCAGAGATGATGATTCTGGTTCCGGTTCTAAGGGCGGAGGTGACGCTGAGGAGGATTCCGAGGACGGTGACTCAGATTCAGATGGTGGTGCCGGCGGCAGTGGTACAGCGGTTGCTCAACCGAAGAGGGTGAAGAGGGCCTCCCGGTCTTGAGCTTGATAGCACTGATGCAGATATTCCTGCTTTATTTTTCTTTTTACATGTAGTTGTAGCACATTATATAGCGTTAGGCAATTTTTTTTTCTTCAAAATTTGTACCCTACTCTAAAATGTTGTAAAAAGGAAACATAATGAAATGAAAACAGCTTTTTGTTCAAAAAGTGTTGTATTTGTATTCTAAGCATCACATCGCGCCATTTTGCACAAAAATGAGATTGAATGGAAATTGAACACCGTGTATTGCCAAGTCAGGTAGTGAACCAACGTAACAAACAAAACAACTTAACTCACTAAGAAACAACAAAACCTTAACAAGTTTACAACTCGATAAGCAACGAGTAACAACTCGATAAACAAAGAGCAACAACCCGATAATCAAAGAGCAACAACTCGATAAGCAAAACTTAACAACTCGATAAGCAAATGCATTTTGGAGAAACAAAGCAAATGAAATGATGGAACGCATTTGAAACAGAGGTAAACTCGGACCTTGAACAATCTCACCACATGGGAAAGCTAGAGACTCTCTTCCGGAGACAAGAAAAAGGCTGCAGACCACTTTTTGATCATGGCCGACCAGTAAAAGAGCCTGCCGACCAATTTTTTGCTTTGCAAACCAGAAAAGTAGCTGGCTGACCAGAAAAACTTGCTGGTCAACCAGAAAAAGTGGTCGGCCGACCACTTTGCCTGGGGACCTCCAATTTTCTGACACTTGTCCTCCAAACAGTGCCTTATCCTCCATAAAGGTTCCAGCTTCATGGTTCCTTCATTGTAACTCAATTTTGCACCAAAATGGAGGCGTTTCTTGTCCAAAATCTCACAAATTGGATTGCTACCTTGGATGGCTCGGAAAAGTTGAACTTTCGGGGCTTCAGCGTAAATGCACTATTCACGCTGAGTTGCACCCTGCTGGGTCTTCCGTTCCTTCATGCCATGGCAAGATTTTGGAATCCGGTCACCCATGTTTTTAGCTTTGGCGAACAAGAGATATCTCCCACTTTCGAAGACTTCCAAGCTTTGATAGAGTCTGAACGCGAGGAGGAGGTTTTGCCGCAATTCTGCTTTGGCCACATCCAAGCCTTAGGACGGATGTACGAGCTCACCATGCATGACGCTCGGTCTTTGATTTGCGATGGGAAATTGGACATCCCCAGCTTGGTTCATCGGTTTTTTGATGCCGGTGACCGCAACGATCATCACTGGCAGGGTTTTCGGTGACATGCACTTTGCTTGTGCATGTTGTCCCATTTCTTGCTTGCCTCAGGCTCCGGAGGGTCTAGCGTCCGTTTGATTAAGGTTGCCCAAGGCTTAAAAGAGGGCAAGAGCTGCATCGCCATGACACTGGCTAAGACATTGATGGGTTTGGATGCTTTTCATCGCCGAGAGACGACTAGATTCGCGGGGAGTCCACTACTACTGCATGTAATATTTCCCACCCTATCTCACATATATTTCTCACATCACTCGGCCCTCGGGCTCGATTTTTCTCTCAAAACCCTTTTCTCACTTTTCTCTCAACGTACACCTCTCTATTCTTTAATCTCTCATTTTTCATCCGTCCCCAGATATGGTTGATGGATAAGTTGAAGGTTGTGGACTCATGCCTAGCATATTCAGCCTGCGACTATTTCTTCCGGCAACGTCTAGTCGATGCCCCTGATGAGGGTTAGTGGTGCGAATAAATGTGCAGTCTATCCGCTACTAGTATTGCTTGGCACTGCCCTTGGCTCAATCTGCCGGCGATAAGTTACAGCATGTTTTGCCAGTCGGGGATTCAGTTGATCGGCCTGACACACTGTGTATTTTACTTCCCGTTCTGATTCCGGTGCCAGTTGGGACATGATCAGACTTGCTCGGAAGAGGGGATAGAGTACCATGCTGTATTTTCAGTCCGAGGCATGCAACTAGCTCGATATGCCACAGCATGGAGGACGAGAGAGCTTCTGGTCCCCGCTCCCACTTTCAGTTGCACCCTATCTGATGAATGCATAGCTTGGCTTGATGAAGAGGCACAAGTTGGGCCTACTTTGGCATTAGAGGCTTCCACAAGCTCTGGGAAGGGACGCAGGAACACCTGACTATGCCCCGAGTTTATTTGCTTTAATCAGTACTTTCAAGTTTTCTTTATGAATGTAATAAAAAAACAACTTCAATTTGTATTCAAGAGCAAGAGAACTCTGTACTGAAATAAATGTAATTGAAGGTTGTGGGTACTAAAAATTTTCCATTTGGTCCAAAAATGGTCTAAGTCGTAAAAAGATTAATTTGAGCAAAATCAACTTTTATTAAAACTTTTCAAAACCATTTTCGATATGGATCACAGCTGGACACGCCCAAGATTTATCACTAAGATGTACAACCCCGGATCCTCAACAACTGGAAAGTTGCCCCTAGTCTGAATAGCACTGCATCTAGAGATCATAACCGAGCTCTTGAATGCAGAATAGACAAAGATGACCAACATGATCACATGGACAAAGTTGATTAGGGTAGTGTTTATGGCTGGACTTTAACTGCCTACGTATCCCAAAGATGGGAATCAAGCCTTACATAGTTCGACTGAGGTTCACTCGTGTATTAACACTCTCCTTTTGTGCTCTAACTTTTGCCAAGGCCGCCCTTTCTGGGTTTTCAACCTTGCGAGCTCAGTTTTTATTATTTCAAATTTTTTGTGCTCTAACTTTTGCCTAGGTCGCCCTTTCGGGTTTTCGGCCTAGCGAGCCTCTCAGGGATAGTATTTCTTCAACTTGTCCATGTTGATTGGCTGGGAGAACTCTAGGCCATCTAGGTCCATCAGAACGACAGCTCCACCCGACCAGAAAGACTTGATGATGTAAGGGCCAGTCCAATTGGGTCTGAACTTGCCCCTAGGGTCATGGATGGGAGCTCGGTTGTCTTTGAGCACTAGATCCCCTTCCTTCAAATTCCTGGACTTAACCTTCTTGTCGAAAGCCCTGGCAATTCTTCGTTGATAACCCTGGACGTGATACAGCGCTTTCAGCCTTCTTTCATCAAAGAGCATGAGTTCTTCGAACCTGCTTTGCTGCCAATCTGCCTCAGCTATCTGACACTCAGCCAATACCCGTAATGACGGAACCTCAACTTCGATAGGCAGAACAGCCTCCATCCCATAAACCAAAGAATACGGAGTTGCTCCAGTAGAAGTTCGAATTGAAGTCCGGTAGCCCCAAAGAGCAAATGACAGCTTCTCTGGCCAGTCCCGGTAGGTTTCCACCATCTTCTGCAGAATGTGCTTGATGTTCTTGTTGGCGGCCTCAACTGCTCCGTTGGTTTGCGGCCGATATGTAGATGACTTATGAAAAGCCACGTTGTACTTCTCCAACAAGTCGATCACCTCCTTCTTGAAGTGGGAACCATTATTTGAAATAATCTCATTCGGGACCCCGTAGCGACAGATGATGTTGTTTCTGATGAACTTAGTAACGTGCGATGCCTTCAACACTACGTAAGATTGGGCCTCAACCCACTTCGTGAAGTAGTCTATCGCTACCAGAATGTACTCATGCCCGTTGGACCCTTTCAGAGTGACAGCCCCAATCACATCAATCCCCCAGACTGAAAACGGCCATGGCGAAGTCATGTTGTACAATTTCAACGGCGGAATGTTCATGCGGTTTGCATGGATCTGACATTTGTGGCATCGCCGGACAAAGCCAATACAATCCTCCTCCATGGTGGACTAGTAATAACCCAGTCTAAGGATTTTCTGAGCTAGCATCACCCTGTTCATGTGCGCTCCGCACTCTCCTCCATAGATGGCCTCCATCAGGCGCTTGGATTCTTCAGCATCAACACACAGCTTATGCATCCCAAGATGACCCCTCTTGTACAGTTTACCCCCGCAGATGATGAACTGAGTAGCCATTCTTCGAATTGCACTCTTATCCTTGGCATTTGCCCCTGGTGGATACGCCTCTTTTTCCAGGAAGTTCCAGACATCGTAATACTAGGGATTCTCATCTTGTACTTCATCTATGGCAGCAATCAGCTCGTAGGCCGGCACAAATTTCTGTTCGATGATGATCGAACGCATCTGGACTCCGAAAGGGATGTCTATCATAGAAGATAGAGTTGCTAATGAATCTGCGAACCTGTTGTTCTCTCTTAACAGATGGGCGAAATTCAGTTTCTCAAACCGAGGAATCAGCACGTCCAAGGTCTGGTGGTAGATTCTTATCTTTTCTTCCTTAACTTTCCAATCTCCTTTAGCTTGAGATACAACAAGGTTCGAGTCCCCGATGACATCCAACCGTTTTGCCCCTAGTTCCAGGGCGGCTTCTAGTCCAACAATACATGCCTCATACTCTGCTTCATTGTTCGACACTTTGAACCGAAGTTTGAATGCTAGAGGGATACGGGAATTGTCGGGTGCTAACAACAACACCCCTATCCCATACCCGTATTGGTTTGACGCTCCGTCAAAGTACATCGTCCAAGTCTCTTCTTCGACATGCAGAATGACCTCGTCTGGGAACAGGTACTCAACTGTTTCACCCCCTTCCACTAGGTGATCGGCTAGGAACTCTGCTACCGCTCTCCCTTTCACTGACTTGCGCGTCATGTATTTTCGATCAAATTCGGAAAGCAAAAGCAACCAACGGGCTAGCCTAACCGTAAGTGTCCGTTTCTTGAAGAGATATTTAATGGGATCTAATCTCGAAACTAGTATTACAGAGTGAGCTAACAGGTAGTGCCTCAGCTTCCTGGTAGCCCATACTAAGGCCAAACAAGCCTTCTCCAGCGGAGTGTAGCGGGTCTCGTAATCCAGCATTTTCTTGCTCAGATAGTAGATAGCCTTCTCCACTTTGTCCTCAGACTCTTGTGCAAGCATGTAGCCCATTGTAGTTTCAGTCACTGAAAGATACAGAATCAATGGTTTCCCCGGCTCAGGCGGTGACAACACAAGTGGGTTCTGTAAATATTGCTTGATCTGTTCAAAAGCAGCTTGGCATCAGCCGTCCTATTAGAACTTATTTCCTTTCTTCAGGACACCAAAGAGTGGTTCACAAGTCAAGGTTAATTTTGCAATAAACTGCCTTATGAATTACACTTTACCCAGAAAGCCTCGCACCTCCTTTTCAGTCCTTGGTGGTGGCATTTCTAAGATGGCCTTGATTTTGGAAGGATCAACCTCGATACCTCTATGTGTGATCAAGAACCCCAGCATTTTCCCTGCTGTAACACCAAACGTGCATTTCTGAGGATTCAACCGCAACCGATACTCTCTGATCCTTTGGAAGAATTTCTGCAAGGCAGTGTAGTGGCCTTCTCTTTCCTTGGACTTGACAATCATGTCGTCCACGTACACCTCAACCTCTTTATGGATCATATCATGCAAAATTGTGGTCGCAACCCGTTGATATGTAGCTCCAGCGTTCTTCAGCCCAAACGGCATCACCCTATAACAATAAGTTCCCCACAGGGTGGTAAAAGTAATCTTCTCCCGGTCTTCGGGTGCCATCAAAATCTGATTGTAGCCAGAAAACCCATCCATGAATGAGAGCAGCGCATGCCCAGCAGTGAAGTCCACTAATTCGTCAATATGCAGCAGAGGAAAGTCATCCTTCGGACTAGCTTTGTTCAAATCCCTGAAGTCCACACATACCCGAATTCTGCCGTCCTTCTTCGGCACTGGAACTATATTGGCCAACCAAGTTGGGTATTCAGATACCAGCAGGAACCCTGCATCAATTTGCTTGGTGACCTCTTCTTTGATCTTGAGAGCCCAGTCCGGGCGGATCCTTCTGAGCTTTTGCTTAACAGGTCGGGCCTCTGGGTTAAGAGGGATCCGGTGCTGTACAATCTCAAGATTGATTCCAGGCTTGTCTTCATAGGACCACGCGAAAACGTCTTTGAAATCTTTTAACAAAGCGACTAAACGCTCGCGCTCCTCCAAAGACAACATGGACCCGATCTGGACCAGCCGCGGGTCCTTCTCAATACCAACATTAATTTGGGTGATTTCATCAACCAAGCGTTTTACAAACCTCTCATGCTCTTGATCAAGCAAATATTTCGAAACCGGAGGAATTTCTTCCTCGTCGAAATTTTGAAAGTCTTAATTAATGCAATAAATTAAGGGTATAGAAAAGTACTCGGAAGCCACAGCTATTCCATTCTCATTAATCACTTCCAAATCACCTGATTCTTCTGTTACAATAGACTCAAAGGAAAAAGAAAAAGACGACCTAGACAGGACTGTGGCATCCGGGTTGTCCCCCCCAAGAATACCGGACTCAGACACAGACGAGCTGGAACCTGATTCCGACTCCACAGACTCGGTGGAATTAGATTCTAGCTCACTACCTGACCCGAGGCTGCTCAATACCCTCATCGTATTGCAGACAAGGGAGGGTGCGATGGATGCATCCAGAATGTTTGAAGATGGGCTCACAGCCGCTTCATTCCCAATCATAGAAACCGAGAGGTTATCCCCCAAGCACTCATGTATGATCGGAGGATCTAAAAGTAGACAAGCCAGTGCTACCCCCATTTCAATCTCTGTATTCTCGAAATCCCCCTTGAACTGCTCCGTCTCAGCTGGTGGGTCTGTCTGCTCTTCGGCAACGTCATCCCCAGACAATTGCAAGTCAAAGAAAATTTCAAACCTCAGCAAGCGCCGCCTCTCTGCATTTAGCCATGGCTCTGGGAAGCCGCAGAATGGGAAGTCTTCCCCCTCCCGGACAAAGCATCCGTTTAGGGTACCCTAGATAAGCCGGTGGACCAACTCATAAGGCTTCCCGGTTTGCTTTCCTCTAGCCCTTCCGGCCATCTCCTTTCCTTTCCTCACCCAGTCCTCCCTGGTAGGCAGATAACCTAAATCAAAGGTATATGGGTTATGCGGCACTTCGGCTGACGCTGCAATGCCTTTCTGGCCACTTCTCCCTAATCCCATCCTGGGGATGTGCTGGAGCTTGTTCATAAAGTAGATAGACTGTGCGCTGACATACAACCCCTCATCAACAGCTAAGATGTTCTGTACAACCCGGGCCTTGGCTAGGGTGAACCCTAACAAAAACTCATCCTCCGTGCCATGTTCAATTTCTAGAACTGGTGTAGAAACCTCTGGCGGCAGATGGATTGACGAATTCCCAAAAACTATAGCCAACCCCTTCCCGTGGGGGTATTTAAGCATCTGGTGCAGGGTGGAAGAGACTGCCTTCACTTGGTGCAGCCACGGCCACCCTAGGAGTAGATTGAAGGTCGCGGGAACGTCCAAGACATGAAAGTCAATATCGTGTTGTCCTGGACCAACCTGAGTCCAAATCTGCACAGTCCCCATCACTTCTCTGCTGGTATTGTCATATGCCTGAATCACCTGGGTAGTAGGCACAAAATCCACGGGTTTCAACCCGATAGCATATGCCGTCCTTGACGGGCACACGCTGATGGCAGATCCTATGTCGACAAGGACCACTAGTATCCATTTTTCTCTACACTCGACAGAGATATAGAGCGGTTTGTTGTGATCTGAGCCCTCATGCGGTAGTTCCTTGTTAGTGAAGGTCAACGTCAGGGAAGCTCCTCCCGGAAAAACCAACCCTACCAGCTGTTCAGGCGTGGTGTCGATTGAAAGTTTGGCCTTGTTCATCGCAGAAATGACAGCCTGTCTATGAACTCTTGAGGCCATAAGCAGTCCCCAGATGGAGATGTCTACCTGTATCTTCTTGAGTTGTTTCAACACAGCCTCCTCCTCGAGTAATTTTTCTTTCTGCCTCTCCGCCTCCTTGTCCTTTCCGGACGCCTTTAGTTGATCCAAGTGTAGGGGCTTGAAATACCGCCCACTCTTGGTCATGTGGTCCACCTCTCCCACATACCAGGTATCATCCGGTTGGTTTTGTCCCCAATCTTCGTCTGTGTGGGCAAGACATTGGTCGTCGTCTTCCCACCACATACAGTTGGCCATCGACAAGCAGCTATCCGATTCTGTTGCAACTATTCCTGTGCGCACAGCACCTCTCATTCTTGTGCTCACAGCATATTCCGTCCCCACAGGGGCTTTGGCCTTTCTAGCCCTCTCCAGATCTTCGATCTTTTCCTGCTCAAATTGCTTCAGTGTAGCCTGCTATTCAGCATCATCCGTACTCAAACTGCCCTAATCCCGAGCAAAATTCTTAACATCAGTGCTCTCCGACGGTCCATTCTAATTCTCAACCATTCCGGCCACTGCTGATGTCCCCGTCCCTGATGGACCCCGTTTTGGCTGAGGCTGCTCAACAATATCTGGCTCGTCGTTGAGCCACCCAGTAGCTTCTGTTGACCCATCCAAACGAAACCAGTTGACAGTCACGTCTCCCAGATCATGTTCGTTGAAGAATTGAAGGTTGGCTATATCCTCTTCCAGTTCTGCTAGGTTATCTAGCCCCTGATTAGGTCCATTCTCCCATACTATGCTGATCTCTGCCCCTACTGGCAATTCTACCCTTAGCTTAGGCTGATCTGTAGAAGTAATGTAACCACTCGGGTTGTACACAAAGCTTGCAGAACCCTTAGGCCCTGAATCCTCACTACCATCTGCCTTAGCAGTCGTCCCAATTCTATCTTCGATAGCAACCACCACCAGTTCAGGTTGGGTTTGGGAGGTACTCAACATGCACAATTCCGCGCTGTCCGAAATGAACACCTCTGGCTTGGGTAGGTAGGAAGGTGTGATATATATACTAGGGTCGTATGACACAACCCCAGTTTGGATTAGGTTGATGCGTTTAGGAGGTGGAGCTTGGTTATGTGGTGGGAGTGGGTTGGTAGTAACATTCGGCTTCTCCGGAGGCACGATCACCCTGTTGTCAATGAGATCCTGAATCTCATGACGCAATCGAAAGCACTGGTCGGTTTCATGACCATGCTGTTGGTGATAGGCACAGTACTTCGCCGGGTTATGGGATGGAGGAAGCTTTTCGGGTAGGGGTCGTGGCTCTGGGGGCTTCAAGTGTCCTTTCTTGATCAAAACCCCTAAAGCCTTGGACAAAGACATGTATAGTGGGGTGAAGGTTCTTTGGCCTCGGGGTGCATACTTGGCTGTTTGCGAGCTACTTCCGGACGCACCGGTGAAGGGCGTAGCTGCAAGGGTTTTTAGGGTGGTGGTCATGACCATGCCCACATCTGAAGTTCTGGCAGCTGCAGCACTACTTGTGCCTGCATTCGTACTGCGATTGAATGCCCTCTTGGGCTGCTTTCTCTCATGGTCAATCAGACCTTGTTTCATGGCATCCTCGATCTGCACCCCGATCTCATGTAAATCTGCAAAGGTGGGTAGGGGGAGGACGATCATCTTTTGCATGAGCTTGGGCTGGAGGTTGCGCACAACCATCCGAATCTGATCTTTGTCAACGGGCCTGATGGTTATCATCGAGGCTTTAGCCCTCTAACGGGTTGCAAAATTGGAGAAGCTCTCCTTTGGCTCTTGCCTGGTTGTCTCGAGATCACGAGTTGTGACCTCGATCTGAGTGTTGTAGAAGTATTGAGCTATGAAGGCCTCAGCCATCTCCTCCCAGCTTCTCTTAACAGAGTCCTCTAGCTTCGCGTACCAAATAGCCGCTACACCCGACAGGGTCCGGCCAAACAGGGAAAGCTTCTGGAATCTGGAGAGGCCCATTGGCCTTAAGATATCTAAAAACAGCTGTAGGTGCACCATAGGATCTCCAGAACCGTCAAAACAGTCTATGTGCGGCATTTTAAACTGATCCGGCAGAGTCACGGCCGAATCGGTGTATCCATCCTCTATGTCCATAATAGATTTCACGCCTTGAGCCTTCTTGAAAAGATTTTCTAGCTTGCTCACTTTTAGCGCCGTTGGATCCACCTCAAATTCAAACGGTGAATCCGCTAGAGTGGTGGGCGCTTTGGATAGCTGGGGTAGGATTAGAGGCGGAGCTGGGGTAGGATTAGAGGCGGAGCTGGCCCCATTGGCATGTCCGTATTTTCCTAGACGTTTGCTGTCTCACCTAGTATTGGAACTCTTGGTGGGGGAGGAGCTGGGTGCGAAGCAGATGCTCCGGCTTGCTGTGGTTGTTGCTGTTGCTAAAGTCTAGCAATCAGCTCTGCTTGTTGTGCCATAACCTCGGCTTGGCGCGCAGCAAACTCTGCCTGACGGGAAGCATCCTGCTGCATGGCTTGCATACTCTCCTGGAGCTGACGCATCATCTCTTCCATACCTGCCATATTGTGCTGGTCTAACTGAACAACCGGTATATCTGTCTCTGCAGTAGACTCAGAAATCTCAGACCGTCTACTCAAGGACCACTGATCTGGCAACCGCTGTACTGATACACGCCTTACTAACCTCCGTCTAGTAACCGGGGGTAAAGAAAGGAACACTGCTTGTCCGTCTATCAGATCCTCGGATCGATTAAGTTTTCGACCTCTAACCCAGAGTGCTCGGGGAATATCTGCCTGGTCGGATGCAATTGTGTTAAACTACCTTGCAAAAAGATAAATAAAGCATAATAAGGAAACATACAACCTAAAAAAAAAAAACTGATAGCATAACGGCTTAAATAAAGACAACATATAGTTGACATGACAACACACAGTTGGCACTTGTAAGCTGAATACATTGTTCTCAAACACTGTTTACTGTGCCCAAATCACTGCCCCAGATCTGATACCCTCAGGTAAAACTGATTCCCGAATACTGATGCCCTCAGGCTTGATACCCCAGACTTGCAAACTGATACATGCATTCTTGTAGAGACACACTCTAAAAGCACATAGCAAGCAAATGAGAGCCAAAACACCCCTATGTTGGGGTAGGGTTTCCCTGCCCTATTTTGTCAGGAGCTAGGGTTTCACTACGCACACAGCAGTTTCAAACAACCTATAATCGGGTAAGCAACCTGTCCTAGCTTGGAATGGTCACTACAGTTTCCGACATGCACTAGATCGAATGGTCAAAAGGGTGCCCTGATAAGAAACCGGGGTTTGTGTTCCCATCATGGCAGAGCTGGTAACCGGTCAACCTTATGGCACACAGCCTCCGGCAAAACCATTCAGGAATAGAAGATGGCGAACACAGTGACTTAGGTGCACCAATGCAAATGCAATGCAAAGAGACACATGAGTGTAAACAAAACGAGATATCATGAGTTCGAGTCCAGTTCTCTAAGTCCCCAGCAGAGTCGCCAGAAACTATAAACCGCCCCGAGAACTCTGCTCTCCGCACGCGCGAGGGCACGAATCGCTTTGTTCTTTAGCTACTACAGTTTGGACTCGTGTCACGGTTCTAAATCTAATCTCACAAAGTGCAATGCGAGATGGATAAATCACCAAAGAGTCCAAATCCGGCAAATCGTTTTGGAAAACTAATTTTTATAAAGAAGTGCCAAACATTGACTGCTTTGCCAGATACAGAGTCACCACCTAAATGTTTTATTTTTGAAAAATTTAGGAAACCTGACTCGTGCCTAAGGCCACGTGTCCTTCATCACCAAAGTTGCCTCGGCTCGGGAACTTGGATACGAGAGGGAAAGGTCATGCAATGAGCATACCCGCTCGCCCGATCAAAGATCAGCCTTTACTAACATGATATTTTGTTTTTGAAAACACATGTGTTCTTATTCCGGTTATTAACCTAGAATTACTATGTGATGCGCACAGCATACAAGTACAGACTAGATCGCCTAAGTTGAAACAAAACATTGCATGTTCGTTTGTGAAAATAATTTGAAGTTTGCTACTTGCAAGTAGGCTAAGTCGAGGATTTTGATGAATTGTTCCAATTCAAGCAATCTAACCTTCATCCACAGGCATTCATGCAGTTATATCAGTTAAGCAGTTAGCCTCATGGAAACCATGCTAACATGGCAACACTTACACACATGCAGTATGCTAAAGCGTAAACACTCACAGTGTACTCCGAGCCAAAACAAAGAACTAGTTAGAAATCATGTATGATCCTAATTCATGTCAAGATGGCTAATGCAACACATGCAAAAATGTAGCTAAAATAGGCTTGGTTATTCTAGAATGGCGTATGAATGCGACAATTCGATACATGTATTCAACTTGGAATTGAAATACAATGTAGTTAGTATGATGCGCCAAGCCCGGTGCATGCAAAACAGATGAATGATGCACGCATGCAAGCATAAGGATGCTAATCGAAATATGCCGTGAAACTGACCATCGTAAGCGGTTAAGTAAAAGGGAGAAAGAAATGGAGGTTGGAAGACATACATCGCATACATGCACGCTTATTACAACAGTTGCCCCTCCCGATGGAGGGTCCAAATAAGAAGCTAACTAGCTAATCTGAACTAATTAAACTAATTATTACATCACAAAACTAATTAACTAACAAGCTAACTAATTAAGTACAAAACGAAGCTAATTAACTAACAAGTTAAATAACTAGTTATTACAACACAAATAAGCAGCTAAACGCATTAACTACTTAAATACAAAACCAAAGCATAAACTAGCTAAGGAAAGCAGTAAAGAGAGGTCCTCGGGATGAGGAGTGCATGCATGCTCGGTTGCCTCGTTCAGAAATCCGTCGCGATGCCCCGATTTGCCTCTATTTGCAACTGTTCTCAGAACCTTGCACCAAGCTCCAGAAAGCTTCTAACTCACCTCGGGGACCTGTGGGAACATGGCCGACCAGTTGTTGATGTTGCCAACCACCTGCTGACCACTTTTCTTTGCTGCAGACCAGAAAAAGTGGTCAGCCAGCTAGCTTTTCTGGTCGGCCGACCAGTTGTTGCTGCACTTCTCCAGTTTGCTGCAACAGATAGCAAGAAAGGGCATGGCAATGTATTTGCAAAGTATGGGCGTACAACCACCCTCCCTATCATTTCATCGTCTCAAGGGAGTGTAGTTCTTAACCTTTGGGCCACCAATCACGCATCTCGATGCATGATGGTCGAGAAGTCAAATTGCACAATTCAATATGAAATGAGTGCACACATAAACACATAAAGCCTTGACCTCTATCTTGTATGATCAAGAGGGTCGGCGACCGAGAATTGAGGCACGTTTCATCACTTCAAGTATGAAATGTCCCTCGTTTCTCATGTTTGGACTAACACCTAATCCAAACACAATGCAAGCAACAACATGCATAACACAGTGCAATGTAACATGGCATACACAATGCAAAGAATAACATGGCATACACAATGCAAAGAACAACATGGCATACGCAATGCAATTTATATGGCATACACAATGCAAAGAACAACATGGCATACTCATTGCAATGTAACATGGCATACACAATGCAAAGAACATGGCATACACAATGCAATGAACAACATGGCATACGCAATGCAATGTAACATAAGCATGCAAACAACATGCAAACAAACATGCTAAATGGACTTAAACCAAAAATGGACAGACCTCAGTCATGCCCAAATCAGTGGCCATAATGACAAGACTAAGGCATGAAGATCAAGACAAGCATGCTCAATGCAATGGCCCATTGACTAGGCATAAGAGCACCACTCTCAGGAGTGCTCAAGGAGTGATAAACATGGGAGTGTAACAATACTATAAACTCTTAAATAAGATATGAAATGACACCAAATCATTCAAACAACATAGGATGGCATGCTAGGGTCCTTAAGGCATAAGGCTAGCAAAGAGGACTATACAAAAGGACATGCAACACATGGCACAAATGCATGAACCAACCATGGACAGAGCTTAATTAGGTTTAAACAAAGACCAAAACATGCTAGGATGAGGCCTCAAAGACCTAGGCAAGATGACATACATGCTAGGCCACAAACAAGGCAACAATGCACAACCCTTAGAGACACTCAAAGGGTGAAATAAATGAGAACATGGCAATGTTATATGATGTTAAATATCATGTTAAATGATGCCAAATCATACACATGATGCAAATGAAGCATGCTATGGTGTTCAAAACTCAAAGCTAGCATAGGCACTTGCACTATAGCTATACAAAACATGAAGCATATGGTCGAGGCAACCCAAAATAGTCCTAGAACAAGTCAAAATGAGTCTAAAACATGCATGGAAGGAAGCCAAAACAAGCTAGCATGAAGGGCATAAGGCATGATGCATACAAGGCCAAAAGGGAGGATTACACTACACCTACTAAGGTCAAGCATGAGATGGCTTCACCAACAAAATTAGAGTTATATCATAGCAAAATAACCCCAAAAACATACTAAAATGATAGCTCGCAAGCTTAGGCATGAAGGCATACACAATGGCTCTTGTTAAGGCATAAAACACAGACTCTCCAAAGCATGGAAAGGGTGACAAATGCAAGTGTATGATGACACTACATGTACTGAAATCACATTTCAAATGATGCCAAATCATGAAAATAGTCCAAGTAATGCATGCTAATGGACTCAATACACAAAGCTAACAAGCTAAAATGCATTATAGCTATACAAAGCATGGCATGCATGACCCAAACAACACAAATTAGAGCTAGAGCATGCTAAAACACGGACAAAAACTTCTTAAAGTTAAGCCAAAATCATGCTAGAATGATGGTCTAAAGCATGATACACATTAGGCTAATTCATAGAATTACACTACAAGTGCATGGAGCATACAAGGGGCTATCAAACCAAACCTTAACAGAGGTATATCATGGCAAAACAACACCAAGAACATGCTGAGATGGACTCAAAACAAGCTAGAAAGGCATGCTACTTCATGAAGCATACAAGACTAGTTTGCAACATTTACACTACAAGTGTATAAGGCATGCAAGAAATGACAAAACCAAGTCAAAACAGTGGTATGCCATGTCAAAGTAACCCCAAATACATGCTAATATATGGCCAACATAAGCTTAACAAACATACTCAAACATGAGGCATACAAGGCAAGCATACAAAACACAAGGAGAGGGGATGACCCTCTCCTATTTGGGACCTCAAAACACTATTTCCACCACCAAAATTCCTCTGAGTTTTAGTGGTGAGAAGGCAAAAACAAGATGATCCCAATAGCTTAAAAGGAAGGTTCAAAACAAGGCCTCACAAGGCACAATAGGGGGTAGACTACCCCCAACACAAAAGAGACCTCAAACAAACATGCTAAGGACTAAAAATCGGAACGTTTTGTAGTAGAAAGTTAATCCTAAAACAACATGCAAGTTGGGCCAAAAGCTTAAGCAAAAATAAGGGTTTAACAGGTTAGTTTCTCACCCTTGTAGAACAACTCTAGAGCAACAACTCCAGCAGCTTTTTCTGACCAAAACCAGTCCAAGAGCTCCAAAACCAACCTCAAAGAGCCTCAGCAACAAGAGTATGGTGTTTGAGTATGTGTTTGTGTGCAATAGTATGATGAATATACACTTTAAGGCACAAAACAAGAGCAAATAAGGAAATATAGAGACAAGTGTGTATCTATAGCTCAAGCCACAAAATCTAAACCTAAGGCTTGAGGGAGGAGGCTCCCTTATATAGAAAAATATGCAACAAGCTTGTTGGACAAGCTTTAGGCCTAAAGCCATCCCTCCATACTCATGTATGAAGGATGGTTTCTATGCCTTCCAGTTGTAACAGCTGGCCTAAAAATATCTCCAAAAATGTGATGGAAAGCTGCTGACCACTTGAAGTGGTCGGCCAGCTACTTACACTGGTCGGCCGACCAATGGAAGTGGTCGGCCATGGGGGGGAGGTGGTCTGCAGCATGAAAGCAAGGCAATGGTGTGGTGGCCGACCAGAAAAGGTGGCCCAAAGACCAAGAAAACCAGTTAGCCGACCAGAAAACTAGCTGGTAGGAAGGAAAGTGGTCTCCAAGGGGAAGAACTAGTCTCCCACCCTAGTACCACCTTCCAAACAAGGAAAACAAGATTTGTACCAAAAACAAACCAAAAGGGATGCAAGACGAAAGCCCTGGAGGCAAGGCGCACGGCCGAGAGCCTCAAAAACTAGTCTACGGGCATCAAAAGTGGTCTCATGGACCACAGTGTCCCTCTAGGCAGAGGCAACAAGGTGTGGTTCAAAAACCATGCCAAACGGAGAATGTTAAGCGGTCCCGAGACAAGGCGCACGGCCGAAGACTTTGAAAATCGGAAACTAGTCTCCAAGCGGGAAAAGTGGTCTACAACCACAAAATGATGGTCTACAAGACCTCTCCCTCCCTCCAGGGAAGAGAAAACAAGGTTCGGTCCACAAACTGAGCCAAAGCACAAAGAGTTCAGAGGCCCGGAGGCAAGGCATTCAGCCAAAAATCCCAGAAACTCGAAACGAGCTCAAACATGCACGATCACCGAGCGCTCAATCAATGACGTCTGAGTCTTAAGGTCGGTCAAAAATGGGGTGTCTACACAGTGCTCCTGAAGCAAAAATACAAAATGCATTCGAAGTTGCTTGTCCGCTTGAACAGCCGTTTATGCGCTCGAGCGGAGAATGTTTGGTTCCAGAAGTTTGACCTGTCTGCAAAAGTACTGGGAAAATGTATTCGATGTTCGAGCAGGGCTTTCCACACTCGAGCGGACCATGTTATATCAGTTCGTGAATCTGATATTTCAGATCACTTTTGTATATCTCTCTACAAACATTTCCTCTCCCTTCTCTTTACTTTTCCCTAAGCCAAATTGCATTAAAACCTTGATTTCTCAAGATCCATTAGAGTTCTGCCATAAGTTCTTCATCAAAGTTGGTTAACTTCTCGAGGGCTTCGTTGTGTATGGTGAAGATCGAGTTTCAACACCGTTGATTTTGGAGGTTTCATCTCATTTCTTCTTCAAAACTTGAGGTAGGGATTTTCTTAGAGTTATATATATGTTTTTGCAAGATCTATATGATTTTTGAAATCATCTTTCAATAGCTTTGAAAACTGATTGTTGATTCAAGAAGTTGAGCGATTTTGAAAGTGGGTTTGTCACTTGTTGTTTTAAAATGATCTTATGAATTTTGATCTTCGTTGATTTAAGAAAAGATGATTTTGGAAAGTTTTCTTTCAAAAGATTTGAGTTGTATAGTTTTGGTGAGAAAACCTAGAATTTGGAGATTTTTTTTTAAGAGACTGAAATCCATGAATGATATTGTTATATTTATTTTGTGTGTCAAAATAAATAGATGCTTGCGAAATTTCTTATTTATATTTATATAAATGATGAATTTCAAGAAATATGAGAATTATTGTTCATTTTGGAAATTATTGTTCAAAACGTTGAAATAGTCTTGAAATGACTAATTGTTGAGGATACTTAAGAAGAGGGAATTGTGTTATTCATTGGAATAAAAGTGTTTATATTCATCTTATGTGATTGGCATATCAATTCATTTGATTACATTAAACTTTGAAAATTGATTTGAAAACTTGCATTGAGAAAAAAATGTTGATAAACAAGATTTCATGGAATGGTTTTTGGGTAAATACGTTGGTAAGTCTTGATAGGTGGTGTAGATGATATTGAATAAGTTGCCTTGAGAGTCCGGGGTGAAAGACCGAAAACCCGCGCAGATAGTTGTCGAGCCTTCCAGTTAATACCGATAAAAATGATAAATTGGTAGTACTTGTATAGTCTACTTGCAGACAGCGACCTAGAGATTACCAGAGTTGAATTTACTGCTCTTGAAATGAATTGTTAAGTTTTGAAGAATTGAAATTGCATGACATCATTGAGCATGAGGTTTTTCAAAGTTAAAGATGTGATTTTCTTTCAAAAGAGCATAGCATGGCATGTGCATTTCATCTCTTGAGACTTGAATAAAATGTATATACTTTGTTAAGGATTTCCTACTGAGCTTTATGCTCACCCTACAGGATTTTTGTGTAGGAAAAGATGTGGTGATGCCGCCTAACTAAAGGCGAGGAAATGTGTGTTGAAAGTATAAGACTCTCATTTTGTTGTGATTCTATGTGTAAGCTAAGGGTTGTATGTGTGTGGGTTTGAATAACGGTTTTGTGTAACCAGGCTCAAGCCTTGGAAACTTGTAAACCCTTGGGGGTATTTATTTGTTTATTTACTTATTGTTTGATTAATGTATTGTTGCATGAAGAACTATTGTATCATGTAATGTAAGTTTGGAAAGAGCCAAGGTTGTTGTATTATTATTTGGGCTAGAAATTTGGGGCGTTACATATTTGCTGTGTGACTGGTGCCCTTTTCCTTTAGTCTTCTCTTCTTAGAAAACCAAAATTGGATTGTTTAGTCATTCCAACAGTGAGCAAATATCACCAGACTAGGTATCCTCCTTTATGTGTGGTTGATATAGTTACAAAATCATAAGTAGCTCACACTTTTTATGTGCATGTTATTTAATCACACATTTTAAGTTTTGTTAGAGTGTGATTTTTGGTAGTTTGATTGTTGCTTAACTTGGAACATGGTTTATTACTTTGGTGTTTTGGAACTAATTTGGTGTTATATAAGGAATTACACCCTATTGCTTGGTTTTTCATGCTTTAACCCACATAGTTTTATATATAATGTTGTATGTCAAAGAGGATTGAGTTGTATTGTGACCTTGAAAGAGGTAAGAGTTAATTGAGTTTTGATTTATGTTAAGATAATGTTATGCCTTCCTAATGTCCCAAATCCCTCCATTTTAGACCTTGTGTTACATTGGCTTTGGTGTGTGTGTGTTGCATTCCGGACTGCCAAAACAGGGCAAATCGCTGCACGTGCGGGGGTCATGGCCGCACGTGCGGAGGCCATGGCCGCACGTGCGGAAAACAGGGGAAAATTGGGCTGAAGACACTGAAAAATATGCACGTGTAGGGCTTCCCAACCGTACGTGTACACATGCGGCCCATGCTGAAAAAGTTCGTCCGCTCCGTTTTACATGCTTGACCCTCTAATATTTTTGAAATCTCTATTTGGTGCCTTTTTGATATTTATAAATTCATTGAAACAAAGCGAGTCCGAAAATGGTTTAACAAGGAAAAGAATTAATTTGTGACTTATGTATGTGTGTAGGACACACTCCGGGAGGAACCAGCGCTCCGCCACAACACTGTGAGTAATAGTACTATAAATGTACATTTATTACCGTTAATAATTATTGCTATTAACATTCTGTTCTTCGCAAGTAATCATGTTAACATGTATGTTGAATGGGAATCGGTGTGAACTTATGTAAATGTTGAAAGAATCTGTGCATATCTGTATCACTCTGAAATTACACTGCTCTGTTGATATCTGGGCCAGAGGCCGTTCTGTAAACTTTGTTAGGCCTATGGCCGTTCTGTAAACTCTGTTAGGCCGATGGCCGTTTTGTAAACTCTGTTAGGCCTAAGGCCGATCTGTATATTACCGAGCTTAAAGCCACTCTATTAAAGACGGGGCCTAAGGCCGTTCTTGAACAATTACAGGAAAAGATTAATCAGAAGTCTCTGCATTTATATACAATGTAATTCAAGTTCATCATTAGATTATTTACGTATTATTATTCACTGAGCTTCGCTCACTCTGTATTTTGTCTGCTTCTGTAGATAATCAATCTGGGGGTCAGTCTTAATCCTTGATGCTCGTCTTTCTTTTGTCAGCCTCAGGGGGTCCAGGCACTTAAATGAAGCCCATGCATTTTTGTGAAGTTTTGCTAGGCTTTTAGCCTTGTGCTTTAATCGTCTACCTAAAGTTGGAATGTACATAACCCTTTTTTCACCAGTGTTTTGTTATACGCCCGACCATGGTGCTGGGTCTATATATATATATATACATAACTGATTTCTCAGATGCACGTCACTGTATGTTTATCTGTCTGATGTAATGTTGTGATCCTAGCATAATAGTGATAGCTCAATGGATGTAGTTCTGTGTTATTGTACGTTATTAAATGCTTCCGTTCAGGCCCCATAGGTTATACATATCAGATTTTATGTCCGTTTCTGAAATGGTCATGTCCAAACTTTTAGGGGCAGGTTTGGAGCGTGACAGTTACTTGTATAAAATGTTTGGATTACCATATAGATATGACATATAAATAGAATTAACAAATCCAAAATAAAAATCTTCAATGTATGGTCAGATATTTTAAAGTCATAAAACCAAAATAAAAGCCAACTATTATTTAAATAAAGTAAATAAAAGCCAATCATTTTAAAGTCATAAAATCAAATATACAGTTAAGACTAATGCATTCCATTACTATATGGCCATGATTTGATCGAGTCTTGAAAAGGGTCTAAAGAAAACCTGTAAAACATGATCAAAAGTTACTGGCAATGGACTGTCTAATCAATCCTCCTAATTAAGAAGAGAAATGAGTCAAATTGCAAGAGTATATGCCCAAAAAAATTTCAAGGCAAGATGAGTATAAGAAGACCCCTGCATGTATCAACAATAATATATGACAACGACATTTGCAAACTAAATATATGCGAGCACATTGGGAACACAAATTACCCCGAGCATTATTTAACATGCTCCACATATAGGAAATATAGATGTTTGTTAATGCATTACCAAGCTTTTCATATATTATTTATTAGAAGATAATTAATCTATTTAACATAACCAAAGAGAATTTTGAATATAGCTCATGTGATGTTTGCATCTTTACTTGTCCCGATATGTAGGAAAGATTCCAAATATAACTCTCAAAATCTCCAGATCATGAAGAGAGACTCCTTGTGAGAGAGAGAGAGAGAGAGAGAGAGAGAGAGAGAGAGAGAGAGCTATTAATGTGTCAAGTTTAAAAACTAAGCCAGGAGATTTTAATACAGGCAGGGAAAAACAATAGAAGCCACTACAACAAAAAGCACAATCGGCAACTAAAATTTCTAATTTCGTCGCTGAAAGTACGTTTTTTGGCGACTAAAATCGAATTCGTCGCCGAAGTTGATCAGTTTTGCCGACTAAAGCAGTTTAGTCGCCGAAGGTAATGGTTTTAGCGACTAAAAGGCACTTTAGTCGCCAAATATAGGGTTATTAGCGACTACAGGTTGTTTAGTAGCCAAAAGTGACGGTTTGTGGCGACTAAAATCGTTTCGTAGCCAAAAGTGATGGTTTTGGCGACTAAAAAATAGTTTAGTCGCCAATTATAGGTGTTTTGCCGACTAAAGTTTGTTTGGTCGCTGAAAGTGAAGTTTTTTGGCTACAAAAAAAAAATTAGTAGCTAAAGGTCAACAATTGCCGACTAAATTGCAGTTTAGTCGCCCAAAAGTGGAGGTTTTGGCAACTAAAATTCAGTTTAGTCGCCAAAAGTGCTAACCTTAGGCGGGATTTCAGGTTTTTAGCGACAGAATACAAATTAGTAGCCAAAAAATATATAATTGGCGACTAAAATTCAGATTTAGTCGCCAAAAGTACGATCCTAATTTTTTTCGTAAATAATTTATTTTTTGCATAAAATATATTAAATAAAATAATTATTTTTATATATATAACTTTGTATTAATTACGGTCAATATAGTATAGAAATAATATATTTTGCATTCATATTCATAGAATGTATTACTGGCGCAATGGGAATAGAGTGTTGGTAAAGGTTGAGTGTTGGGAGGTTGGGGGTTCGAAACTTGGGAAAACCAGGGGGAATTTTTTTTTTTTTTTTCTGAAAACTACTTTTGGCGACTAAAGTCGTTGGTCGCCGAAAGATAGGGAATTGGAGACGACAGATTTAGTCGGCAAATGCGTAAATAATAAAAAAAAAATTTAGTATCGGCGACTAAAGGTTTCGTCGCTGAAAGTATAATTTCCCAAAATGGAATGACTATTGGCGACTAATTATTTGGTCGCCGAAGACAGATGTATTGCCGACTAACAAATCTTTAGTCGCCAAAGGTATCCGCGACCACCTATTGCCGACCACAGCGGCGACTAAAATTTTTCGTCGGGGAAAGTGAAAATTCAACATTTGGCGACTAAAAAAGGGCTTTTGGCGACTAAAAATTTAGTCGCCAAAAGTGTTTTTTTTTTTGTAGTGAGCAAAGCTTGTGGTTTAAAAAGAAGGAAAGAAAAGAACAAAACAGCCTTATTTAGAATGAAATAGTACTCAACTTCACAGATAAATAGCCCCATTCAGAAAGAAAAAAAAAAAACAAACTTCACAAATATACATAAATAAACAAGTAAAATCACAAATTCTATGCGTATAAACAACATTTCCAAAATATAACCTGATAATTAGGCATTAGATCCCAATAGTCTTCAAGTAATTCTTCCAATTTCGGGCATCCTGGTTGGGGATCAACATAAGTGAACATATAAGTAGTTCTATCCATGGGACCTGAACCAGCTGGGAATGCCTATGAAACGTTCAGAGAAAGTTCGATTCCCAAAATTAAAACATTCTTTAATTGACGAAACATATGCCAGAAATACTACAAAGGAAACACAAACATAATAGAAAATCAATCACCTCCCAAAAATATTGTGCTTCTGATTCTCCAACTTTCTTCACATCTGAACTACTAAATATGACATCACTTGTAGAGTTATCTTTGAACCCACGACAACATGAACCAATAAGAAGGCAAACACTATCTGGCTTCCTTCCATCTCTTATCTGCAAAAATTATTCAATATATGAAACAAGTTTCATTGGATGTATTCATTACCTAAAATGACCATTACATAGTAATATTTGGCATTATTTGCCAAGTAATTCATACTTAGATCAGAGTACTCAAGCTTGACATTCTAAGATTTAATGTTTCATTAAGCAACGGGCCCTAGGCATGTATACTAATGATGGCTATATTATATATGATCTAATGGGCAGTGGAATTGGATATGAGAATTTGTTTACAAAGTTTTTTCAAAAGAACTAGAAAAGAATCAGGTCTTGGTAGTTTAATGGCCATTTTACCAATCCATCGCTGTCAATTCATATTTCAAGAGTTCCACAGAGATGTTATACAATGTAGTAGTGTTACATGCATCCCTTTACAATGTTCTAGACTTAGAAAAATTGTAAAGTGTTGTTTCTGAAGATTAACTATTTTGAGTCTTTGACTAATCGTTCATTGGTTACTTGTGAAATATGAAGCACAGGAAGCAAACATTGAAGAGCACTTTTCATGTATGCATCTTGCACCTAGGCCAGCATGTCCCTTGGGAGGATTGCAAACATTGAAGAGCATGCTTAGAGTACTTATGCAAAACTGGACAGTCCTAACCTGTTTAACCACTGGGGAAAAATTCCCCATTGCATCAATTATGAGATGTGATGACAAAATCTTCCCATCTGCTAGTTGCAAAAAAAAGAAAAAGAAAAAAAAAAAAAAAAAGTAAGTGATAAGAAGTATGTCCCAGTAAAATAGATTTAACATAGTATAATAGTATTTGCATTGTTAAATATTGGGATACTATGTTTTCAGTACATTTTGACCAAGACTGTCCTGCACTGAGGTAGTGTTTGGTACATTGGAATAAAGTGGAATGGAATGGTCATTCCGTCAAAATATCTATTCTTATGCTTGGTTGACTGAAAAAATAATAAAAAATGCATTGCAAATGGAATCATCATTCACCATTATAAGGGAATGATCATTCCATAACTGAGCTTAAGGAATGATCATTCCATTCCATTCCATCTGATTCCTATGAACCAAATGAAGCATAAATGTTTGAATCAACAATAGGATTCAAATATTCAAGTCATTAGAACCCATTCTCTAATTAGAGCATGGGGGTATAAATTTATACTGATTATATCGTTGTCAATTCAACAGCTTTAAATTTTTCTAACTCATATCTTCCTCTAAGAACTGTTAATGCTCTTCTTTACCTTTGTTTGGCTTCTCAATTGGTGCTTCCATATTCCTTTATTGGCTCTTAAATCGGAGGTTTGCACCAGATTCAACTTACATATTTTTTTAGGTGGGTGCTTCTATACTCAATCACCATGATAATTGACATACAAGCTGAACCATTGTGGATTTTTTTTTTCTTGGGTGAAACAACAAAACCAAGTGCCATAATTTTACTTCTTCAGCGTTAGAGATCTTACTGCTGCATCCTTGTATATGCATATGCTAGACACACTGCAACCCTCAAAGATGATTCCGCCAAGGGAATCAAAACGTTTTTTCATAACCTCTATAAGCTTTGTAGGCCTATAATAACAGAGAAAGAAACAAATCATAATGATGCATTGAGTTGCAGAAGCAAGGCCCAATTTTCCTCTCATAAAATCATTACAAGACTACTTAGTTCTTTGATCAAATATATATAAATATATAACATGTCACAGTAAGTAATAAAACAAAATTAATAATATAAAACAAAACAAAGCATGAACTACTAAAACTCAACTTCATGGAAGTTTAGCAAAGTGCATGTGCTATTTCCATGATATTAAGGCTCAATGGTCTTTTCCCCTCTTGTTTCCCGTTCTTTCGTTACCCACATACTTGATTAAAAGAAAATATATAATCACACATTCATGCTTAACTAAAGCCTAAAGTCTGACTGGAGAAACAACAAGTGCAGAAATATAGGTATGCATATATAGATAAGTGGTGAGGGCACACTTTGGGAGTTCATAAAAGTCAATGTTAATTTCTATAAGATACTTCATTCTTTGGGCAAGGAAATAGTCCTTGAACTGAAAGTCACGTTGTGAGAAAGAAAAACATAACACATAATTCTTCTATTTATTTTCTGGTATGGCATGGCATAATATAATAACAGTTGTATAACATCATATAAATTAACAACAGAAAAGGATACTCACGAAAAACCAAGATTAAGAATGTCTTCAACCCAAATCTCACCCTTGTCCTCAAATCCACATCTGTTCTAAATAAAGTCAAAAAAAAAAAAAAACAAAACAAAAACAAGAACAAAAAAACAAAAAAAAACAAAAAAACAAAAAACAAAAGAAAAGAGCGCAAAATAGCAATGCAAAACATTTTGTTTATAGTTTTACCCTCTATATGGTTTTGGTCGGTTTCAATTTAGTCCCTATAGTTTTAATTTGAACAATTTAAATCTTTAATTTTAAGAATTGTGCCAACATAGTCTAACTGTCAAAAAAACCAGAAGGTTACTGCATTTATATATGATAGCTATTTACATTTTGAGATCAAAAATTCCCTTGAGGATCTAAACTTCAATAACTCTAAGCTTCAACAACTCTCATTTGTGGAGATCTGACCCTAAATACATGCTCTTCACCTATGCATGATGATGGGAATAAGATGTATAGTTTAATAAAACTAACAATTCAAGTCCAAGCACTTTGATGCCACATTGCATTGGACCGCCATACAATCACCAAAAAAAAATATATAAATAAAAAAATTGATACCCCTCATAAAGCACCCAAAACCCTTGTTAATCACTGTTTGTGGCCCACATGATAACCAATAAGAGATTTCATATCAATATAGATAACTTTAAAAAAATCCTAGCAAATGAGGCGATGCCCCAAAAAAATTCTCAGCAAAGAGATTTCATACTTAGTCTTTTGCAATTCTTAAAGCCAATTGTTTATAACTTTAGTATGTTGAAAAAAACTGAAAATTGTTCCCATGCTCAAACAAAATCAATGTCAACATGCAGATTAAAAAAAAAAATTAAAGCAGAAATTTATCAAAACACACTAAATGTTTACACAAAAATAACAGGAATAGTATAAATTAAAAAACAATCTCAAACCCTATAAACAAAATGATAAGGAAATAAATTATTTTCCACCTACCCATCAATAAACTGATGAAGATCGATATTCCGCTGATAAAGGTCCACCTTTTGCAAGATCAAACCTAAAAAAAAAAACCCTAAAATTACCTTTGAAATTGGGCGGATCGAATTTGAGAGCGAGGTCGTACGATCTTGATCTGGAATTAATTAGATCAACCGAATGTGTTACGAAGGCGAACCTGATTCGATCACCACTAGTTGTCTCGCCGGCCAATCACCGATTGCTAGAAAGAGAGAGAGAGATAAAAGAATGAGAGAGTGAGTGAGAGAGAGTGAATGTGTGATTAAAAAATATATACATCTATCTATATAATAAGAATTTTTGAAAATATATAAAATATATCAAAGATACATTTGATATTAACAAGTGAGATGAATTTTAAGTATATATCGATTGTTCAGATTGATTCATATGAATGATGATTGCCGCTTAAATACATACCCACGTCTAACCCCATCCCCCCACCTTTCCTCTCTCACTCTCTCACTCTCTGTTCTTCTTCTTCTTCAACAGAAGCAAAAAAAAACCCACCCGATGCTCCTCCACGTCTCAACCCCCCCACCTTCTCTCTCTCTCTCTCTCTCTCTCTCTCTCTCTCTCTCTCTTCTTCTTAAACAGAAGCCCACCCTCTCTATCACAACCGACGTTTCTCCTCCTCCTCCTTCGCCACGCTCCTCTTCATCAACCGTTCAATTTCAATTCTCTTCATTGACACCCACTCTCTTCGCTACCGACACTCCTCCTCCTCCTCCTCCTCCGTCACAGTCCTTTTCATCGCAAGGTAAGATTCCCTTACCACCCTTCTCGATTTCAGTATTGCTTTGTGGTTTTGATCATATATCCAGAAGAGTTGGGGCTTTGATCATATAACAAAGTAACAGAGTACTCATTTTGATTTTGATTTTTGTTTTTCTAAACCTTAAATTGATTTGTTAATTAGGTATTTTCTGGATATCATTTTTAGGTATTTGGATTGCTCTAAAACACACAAGTTTGTAAGATTTGGTTTAGTAATATGTGTTTGTTTCCCTTTTTTTTTCCTTTCCCCTTTCTTGGTTTATTTCCTCTTTCCCGATTGAAGCCATTGTTGAGAGCAACTGCCTAATTATTGCAGTTATTTCATTTTTTGTTAGAACTTTTGAGTTTTCTGGCCATTGATTTACTTTTATTTGGGGAACAATTGAACTGTTTTTTTTTTTCATATTATTTGTGTCTATACATATGGGTTTGATGTTAATTTATAAAAAAATATGGTGCTTCTGCTTTAGTTTGCATTACCTGATGTTAATTTATTTGGGGTACAATTGAAGTGTTTTTTACATATTATTTGTGTCTATACATATGGGTTTAATGTTAATTTATAAAAGATATGGTGCTTCTGCTTTAGTTTGCATTACCTGCTTTATTATACCTGCTTCTGTTAAAGCACAATATATTGAAAAACAAACTGTTAAAGCACAATATACTGAAAAACAAACTGTTAAAGCACAATATAAGAGTAATGTTATACTGAAAAACAGTTTTTGAGTTTGTTCTCTATTCTCTCTTGTCCTTAAATTCTTTAGTTGAAGTTCCTTTTTTTGCTTTATTTATTTGTCTTCTGTTTTAGTATGCTTTCTGGGTAAGCTCTTTTGTCCTTAAATTCTTTAATTGAAGTTCCTTTTTTTTCTTTATTTATCTGTTTGCTAACCACATGTTTCCTCTCATTGCAGTTTATTTATTTATCTGAAATTGGTCGCTCCTCTTTCTTCAGTTTATCTAGGTAATCTCATCTGGTTTGTTTTGTTGGAACTTTTGAGTTTCTGGCCATTGATTTGCACCTAAAAGGGGGGGGAAGGTATTTTTGATTTACTTTTATTTAGGGTACAATTGAAGTGTGACTAATTGTTTGTTTTTCAAAGTTTTTTGCATATTATTTGTATTTATACATATGTGTGTTAATTCATCTAGGTTTGATTGATTTATGTTAATTTGTAAAAAATGTGTTGCTTCTGCTTTCTGGGTAATCTCTTTTGTCCTTAAATTCTTTAGTTGAAGTTCTTTTTTTTTTTGCTTTATTTATCTATTTGCTGACCACATGTTTCCTCTCATTGCAGTGTCTTTATTTATCTAAAATTGCTTGCTCCTCTTTCTTTGTTGACTTCATTATACAACCAAACAAACCAGGAACTAAACTGATTCTCACCAACGTAATTGAATTTGGGGTTTTATTTCCTATTTTTATTAGAATGCTAATAGATTTGGGTTGCCATTCTCTCTCTCAATCTGGGTTTGTTTCCTATTCTCGAACTGGTTTTCAGCTTGAGCATTGTTTCTGCCTCTCCCCTTCTCTCTCTGTTTTTGTTTCCCTCTGATGGTTGTGTCTGTTTCCCTAGCATTAAGCCATTGTGGTGCTGTTTTGTTGTGTTTTCTTTGTTAATTTTTGCTGATTGATTAGTTGGGTAGTGAAAACTGTAGTTGTTTTACATGTATGGTAATTATGTTAATAATTGATTGTATTGACTCGGTGGAATGCAATTATTATGATTCTGTGATATGCTTAATGATGTTAACTGGCTTTCTCTAATTACAATCTTGATTTGAATTCTTTTATAGCTTTGTTGCAATTATTGGTAGGGAGAATATGAGAGTTTTAGATAGTTTGAGAGAGGTGATCAATGATGGTGGGATGGGAGGTGAGTTCTTCTTGGCATGTAATAATTAGGAGGAGAATGGGAGAAACGCTTATTTACACCATGCCTTTAGGCACGGGCATACACTAGTATATATATACAATTTATCAATATATATATTATGTCCATTAAGATTAATTTTCACACAATCTGATATCCTGGCAGATTGATGGCTGGAAGTGAAAGAGGGTGGAATTCGATTCTCAGCAAACGAATGATGGGTAAGCAGAATGGTCGATCAAGGATGAATGAGTTGGTCACTCTT
Organism: Camellia japonica; assembly: GCA_030407325.1. Classification (NCBI taxonomy): domain Eukaryota; kingdom Viridiplantae; phylum Streptophyta; class Magnoliopsida; order Ericales; family Theaceae; genus Camellia; species Camellia japonica. The sequence goes on from JAPPVO010000014.1 coordinate 26,293,048, forward strand.
TTCGTGGATGAAGTACCAGAGTCCATGACCCCTAGAGAGCTATTTAATCTTTTCAGCAAGTTTGGAGTTGTTAAGGATGTCTTCATACCAATGAAAATGAGGAAAACAACAAGAACACGATTTGGATTTGTTAGGTACGACTACAAGGTGGCTGCAGAGGTGACAGTGCAAAAAGCTGATGGCTTATGGTGTGATAACAGGGCCTAGAAAGTAAAGATTGCAGAGTACAGCAAGTCCAATCAAAGTAGACAGATGCTAACAAACGTAAAGGAGGGAGGTATGGTGCAGAAGAAGCAGTGGACTCCCATTCAACCTACGATGGGAATCAAAGGTAAGTCATATGCGGAAGTAGTTCGAAATGGAGGAAAATACGAAAAACAAAATGTGTCTGTCAGAGCTGTTGAGGTTGGGAATGGGTGGTTATATGATAGTGTGCTGGTGAAGCTCAAAGCATTTTTCTCTTTTCATGACTTTAGAATGGAGATCCATAAGAGGAATGTTAAGGATGTGGTTGTTAGACAAGCAGGAGGAAAGCTAGCAATTTTATCATTCAGCTCCAACCAACAGATGAAGGAAGAAAGACTGAGAATAGAGGAGTGGATACATGATTGGAGCGATGAAGTATCTGTAGACACCCCATTTTTGACCGTCCTCAAGACTTGGTTGTGCTTGTAGGTACACCCAACGGCTGGTTCGATTGCTCGCCCAGCATTCGACTGTCGCGGCGGAACGTCACTGGTTCGGGTTTCCCGAACCTTGTATCCTTTTTGTCTCATTTTTGGACCCTGACTTGGTCCTTTCAGGGTGGCCCCTGTGGTGCACTGCCGGCCATGGCTTGGCCCCTGCCGGCTACTTGTGAACACCTGCCGGCCATCAGTGTGGCACTGCCGGCCATTGCTGATGGCCGGCACCCCCCTATTTCAGCTGGTTTCCGGGAAGATCTTTTGTACCAGCTGGATTCCTCATATCTGCCCTCCATAAACGTGTATGGAGGGATGAAGCTCTTGCCAAGCTTGTTCAAGAAGCTTTAGCTTTGCATTCCTCTATATAAGCAAGGGGCTCCTTCATTTCAGAGGGTTCTGAGTTTTTGAAGGGCAAAAAGCTTTCTCTCTCTCTCTATATTGCTTGTGGTTAGAGCTTGGAAGTTGGATTTCTTTGCATTTTTGCACTATACCTCATAGCACAAGACCTCCATCACTCATTCAAACACCTTGAGGCTGTCTCTCAGAGGTTGGAAGCTCATATTTTTGGACCAAAAGCTGCTGGAAAGATTGTTCTTCAAGGGTAAGCACACTTTTCCCCTAAACTAGTCTTTTCTTGCTTCATTTGTAAGCTTTTCTTTCAAGCATTTTTGGGCTCCGACCCAAACTAGAAATGATCATATTTTGAGCCCATTTTCATGTTTGATCAAGGGTCTTTCTCTGTTTGAGGCTTCCTTCTATCACTTGCCTCTTTAACTCTCTTTTAGGCTTTTTTTTTTGCATAGTATTTTAAGCTTATTTGTGAGCTGTTTTGGATTTGGCCATAAACTAGAACGAGGCTTGTTTTGAGCCCCTCTTCAACTTTATTGAAGGGATCTCCTCTGTTTGAGGACAGCAGCTACCACTTGTCTCTTTACCCCTCTTTTAGGCCCATTTTTTGCATGCTAGTTTAACCTTACTTGTGTTTATTTTCGTGGCTTGATGTAAACTGTAAAGTACCTTATTTTGAGCCCCTATTCAACTTTATTGAAGGGCTCTTCACCATTTGGGGCCAGCTTCTGTCCATTGTCTCTATTCTCACTTTTAGGGCCATTTTTGCATGATAGATTAGCCCTATTTGTATTCATTTTTTAGGCATGTTGTAAACTGGAAAGAGGCTTTTTTTGACATCATCTTCATATTTTATTAAGATTTCATTTTTTTTAAGGTCACATGCTATCTTGTATGCTTGGTTGCCTCTCATTTTGAGCCTTATATCCTAGCCCTTGTTGCATGCTTTGTTTGGCCTTCTAGCCACTGAAATCCAGTGGATTTTAAGTGGCTTGGCCATTGTTTTGAGCTTCCAAATCAGAGGGGGGTGACCCCCTCTCTCCTTGACTTGTTTGGTAGTCATTTTGGCCTTCCAAAGAGGCCCTATCTTGAATGCTTTGTTGACTGATTTTGGGGCCAATTTGGTGAGTTTTGGGACTATCATATTTGATTTTCAGAGTTGTATGTGCCATGTCACTTGTCTATCTTGTATGTGCCTAATAACTCCTTGTATGGCCATCTAAAGGAGCTCATCATTTTTGCATACCATGGTTGCATATCAGTGGTTATTTGGGCCTATTTTCACATTCTTTATTCATTGATTTTTGACGGTTTGGTGAAATTCTATGTGCATCATACACTTGCCATGTAAACCATGTTTGCTAGTCAAAATCGCATGCTACTTTAGTCCATCTTGCTAGCACTTTTTGGCCTTGCTTTAAACTGTAAAAGTTCGTGTTTTAGGACTGCCTTGACTCTGTCTTCATGCTTCATGTTCAAATAATGCATGATTTGTATAGCTGTAAGTCATTCCATGTGCCTAGTTTTGAGTTTCGGGTCTCACCTCATGCATCGGGTGCCATGTTTTCATGATTCGGGGCTGTTTAGCATCATATTTCAGTGCTGAAATTTGCATTTTTGCATACCATGTTCCATCCCTTACCATGCTTTGGTAGAGTGGCATTCGTGCCTTAGGATTCGGTCCTCGGTTTGCATGCACGCGTGCACGCATTTCGAGTGTCTCATTTTCATCTACTAGCCACTTATGTGAGTGTGGCTGAGGTCCACTCGTGTTGGTGTAAGTCCAATATGCATTGTGTATGCCATTTCATTTCATAGCATTGTATATGCTAGGTTGTATGTTAGCGCATTGTGTATGCCATGTTACCTCGTGCATCGTGTATGCCATTTCATAGCATTGTGCATGTTAGGTTATATCTTAGTTGCATTCATGCATGTCATGCATCTTGCATTGTGTTTGGGGGTAGGAGTTATCCCGAACATGGGAAACGAGGGGCGTCTCGTACTCCAAGTGACGGAACGTGTCTCAATTCCCAATCACCGACACTCTGGATTATCCATGATGGAGTTTAGGTATTGTTATATTTTCATGTGCATTCGTTTCATATCGAGTTGTGCAAATCGACTCCTCGGCCATCATGCATCGATATGCGTGATTGGTGGCACGAGGATCGAAGACTACACTCCCTGAAGAGTAGTCAAGCATACATATGTGAAAATACATTGCCATGCCCCTTTCCTGCTCTCTGTTGCAGCAAATCAATAATCAACAGCCTTCCGGAGCTTGGCACGCATTCCAAGAACAATTGCAAACAGAGGCTAATTAGGGCATCGCAATGGATTTCCGCGCAAGGCAACCCAACCATGCATCATTCATCATCTGAAGCAGAGTTGAGGCAGTCCCTGGCTTGCATACCAATTTACCGCTTTCCTAGATTAATTTGTTAATTAATTAGGATTTTGTATTTATTCGGACTGTATTACTGATTTGGGACTGTACTATTTATTCGGACCCTCCGAGCGAGGGCAATGTTGTAATAAGCGTGCGTGCGTGTGATGTATGTCTTCCAACCCCACGTCTTTCTCCCTTTTATTTACCAGCTTATGATGGTTAGATTAGGGCATGTTTCAATTAGCATACAGTATGATAGTATGTTTGCATTCATTCATCTGTTTTGCATGCACCGGGCTCGGCGCATCATAACTCATTGCATTGTATTTCAATTCCAAGTTGAATACATGTTATCCGTTGCATTTCATATGCCATGTTTAGAATAGCCGAGCCCGCTATAGTTGCATTTTTGCATGTGTTGCATTAGGCATTTCTGTATAGTTAGGATCACGCATGGATTTCTAATCAGCTTCTGTTTTGGCTTGGAGTACTCGGTGAGTTTTTACGCTTTAGCATCCTTACATGCATGTAAGTGACTGCCATGATAGCATACTTACCATGAGGCTATATGCTTATGTGTTATAATTGCCTGAATGCCTATGGGTGAAGGTTGGGTTATCTGAATTGGAGTAATGCATTGACTGTGAGTTTTAAGCCCACTAGATAGTGGCAAAACCATCTTTTCTAAGCCCACCCGAGGGTGGCAAAATCTGCATTTTAAGCCTACCTGCGGGTACCAAACCATCTTTCAAAAGCAAACATGAAGTGCTTTGTTCCAATTCAGGCGACCCGATCTATACTTGTATGCTATGCGCATCACGTAGTAAATCTAGGCTAATAACTGGAATAAGAACACACAATGTTTTCAACACTTGATATCATGGTTAGTAGAGGCCGATCTTTGATCGGGTGAGAGGGGGTGCTCATAGCTGACCTTCCCCAATCGTACCCAAGTTCCCGAGCCGAGGCAACTTTGGTGATGACGGACACGTGGCCTTAGGCAACGAGTCAGGGTTTCCTAAATTTCCCAAAAATAAAGTATTTAGGTGTCGACTCTGTATCTGGCGAAGCAGTCTATGTTTGGCACTTCTTTCTAAAAAAATCTGTTTTTCTCAAAACGATTTGCCGGATTTGGACTCTTTGGTTCAGATTAAGAACCGTGACAATTAGAGTCCTGAACTGTAGTGAGCCCAAAATGAACGGAACGGGGGGACTCATTCCCTCCCGGGGTGTTCGGGGACGTCTACAGTTTCTGGCGACTCTGTTGGGGACTTAGAGAACTTGACTCGAACTCATGATATCTGGTTTTGGCTACACTTATGTGTTTCTTTGCATTGCATTTGCATTGGTGCGCCTAGGACACCGTGTTTGCCATCTGCTATTCCTGAACGGTTTGCCGGAGGCTTGTCTTGTCAAGGCATGACCATAAGGCTGACCGGTTGTGGGCTCTGCCAGTATGGAAACACAAACCCCGATTTTTACCGGGGCACCCTTTTGACCATTCGACCTAGTGCATGTTCGGAATCCATAGTGACCATTCCAAGCTAGAACAGGTTGCTTACCCGATATAGGTTGTTTGAAACCGCTGCGTGCGTAGTGAAACCCTAGCTCCTTACAAAATAGGACAGGGAAACCCTACCCTAACATAGGGGTGTTTTGGCTCTCACTTATCTGCTATGTGCTTTTAGAGTGCGTCTCTACAGGGAAATGCATGTATCAGTTTACGAGTTCGGGCATCAAGCCTGGGGGCACCAGTTCACTATTTTTGGAATCAGTTATCTGCGGGTATCAGGTTCAGTTTTGGGGGCAGTGATTTGGGGAACAATGATCAGTAGTAGAGTACAGTTATTCAGCTATACTTGTGTCTGTTCTGATTGGGCCAAAATGCTGCGTGTTTTCTCTTTCAGTTCAGAGATTTAGTACAGAATAGCCAGTGTTCTCCCTTACTGAGGCAAAATAGACATCTGATCCGTCAGTCACTATTCAGTTCAGCAGACTTATGATGACACAAAGTTCAGAGGAAATTGTGGTTATGGCAACCGCGTTGGACCAAAGAATCACATTGCAGGATGAGACCGACGTTGAAGTACCACACCCACCTAGGTCACCTGCCGCGCGCCTAGTCTGGACGCCCCAGTTGTGTCAAGCTTGTGAGCCCACCACGTTTGAATTGATGGGAATGATTGGCGATCTTCAGCGATCTGTGGCTGACCTCGCCTACGGAATGTCGGCTTCGCCACCAACCACATCCTACGCCGGGAATTTCGTACCGCAGGAGCCCCCGCTATTGGGGCGAATTGTGATCGAGCTCAGCCAACCTGAGGCTGTCTCAAGCTGTGGCCATGACATGGCAACAACAACCGGGTTTCACTCTGATATAGCAACCCAAACCCTCGATCAAGCTGAGGCCAGAGGTAAGAACAAAGTAGGACCAGATGCTGATCCCGTTGAACAACTGTTGTGGGCAGTCGAGGCTTTGAAAAATAGAGGATTGAGTAAACAACAAATATTCACAGTCGTGGCTAAGACTGTGGATGATGCTTTCCCCACTCCAACCGAGGGGAGTTCCAGCCAGACAGAAAATCGGGATAGGCCCCGTCATGCCAGAACAGTTCCCTCCAATTCTAACCCTGCACCAGAAAAAGATCAGAAAGCCAAGGCGGCTCCTGGCAATCCTTTTGCCAGTGTGTCCGGCAAAAGTCAGCAAACTTCGAAGTATCTGCCCCGAGGGCGCAGAGTCTTCCACGCCCTTTATATGCCTTTGTCCAAAGCTCTCCAAATCCTTGTTGGACAAGGCCATCTCAAACCCCTCGAGCCTCGAACCTCGAGCCTCGGCCTCTCCCGAACCGTCTTCCGGCTACGCATGATGCCACCCAGTACTGCGCGTACCATCAGCAAACTGGCCATACTACCAACAATTGCTTCCGTCTTCGCCATGAAGTACAGGATCTATTTGACAACGGGGTCATCCTCCCGCCGAGCTCAGCAAAGTCTATCGGCACTGGATTGGTGAACTTGAGGGGATAATGTGATGTGATCGGGGGATGAACCACCTGCGGGCGGCACTCAGTTTACTCTGGATGTGGTGTATGGCACGCACTGTTTTGAGCATTTGTGAATGTTGGTTTTTTGTATTTTCTAACTTGGGTATTGAGTCAGTCTTGTTGCGTTGTATTGAGTCAGTCTTTTTGTACAGAGTTAGTCTTTTCTTACTGAGTCAATTAGGTCTGTCTTGTTGTACCGAGTCAGTCCTATTTTGTTGGAGTCGGGTGATTTCGGGGGTGTTACCTCGGATATCACTTGCTTGTTTTGTGTTTGTCTTTTCGTTTTCTTTTGAGTCAGTTTCTGCCAGGGAGCCAGTTACACCAGGAGATCTAATCGAAACAGTTGTGGCTGTCATGTTTTTGTGCTTGTTTCTGCTTTGAGCCAGTTGTGCCAACAGATCTCAATGAAACAGCAGTGATTTTCACACTCTTGTATTTGCTTCGGCCGTACGCCAGTTGTGCTAGAAAATTTGAATCGAATGGCAGTGCTTTCGCCTACTTTTCTATGCCTCGAACTCATTTCATTGGCCTAAGTTTTCAAAACCTTTTGAACACTGCGGTGAAAATGAAGAGGAAGGAATTCCTCGGGTTTTGCAAAAAAATTTGATCAACTGAGAGGAAGAGAGGCGTGCTAAGCCCTTAATGAATGAAAACATGCTTGTTAGTGTGAGTACTAAGAAGGATCCTGACTTGATCCAGATTGGTTCTACATTGTCTTCAGCGCGAGCGATTTGTCGCTTTCTTAAAAGATTTCAAAAACTGTTTTGCGCGATATTGCGAAGACCTGTGTGGAATCACTCTTGAGATTGTGCAGCTTAGGATCGCTCTCAGCCCCGAGACTTAACTCCTCACTTTCGAACCTTGAACTTGAATTCAGAACGTTCAACGGTCAACTACAATGTGAGGCCTGAGTGGCCAGATTCGAAGTAGCCCATGAATTAGCAGCAAGAAAATCAGATCAAGAAGACCAGATGTCACCAAAAATAGCTTGCGAAGCTAGGACGGAAGCACCCTTCGAACTAGGGGCAAAGATGTCAGATGTGCTCGAAGAGCCGAAGATGAGTCCTCTTGCAAATCAACAGCCACTCTCCTGGATACGGATGACTTCAAAACCCTACAACCATTTGGCATGGACCAAGCTACACTTTTACCCTTTGAGAGGCTCGCAGGGTCGAAAACCCAGAAGGGCGACCCAGGCAAAAGTTAGAGCGAGACAAAAAATATACAAAAAAAAAAATGCAAAAAAAAAGAAAAAAGAAAAATGCAAAAAAAAAAAGAAGAAGAAAAAGGAATGAAAAGAATATAAAAAAAAAAAAAGAAAGAAAGAAAAACAAAGCTCGCAAGGTCGAAAACCCGCGACGGGCGCCTTGGCAAAAGTTAGAGCCTAAAAAGGAGAGGTTAATACCCGAGTGTACCTTAACCCCGAACTACGTAAGGCTTGATTACCATCTTTGGGATACATAGGCAACTTCATTCTGAAGTCCAGCTGTAAAACACTTCAAATTCGATCGTGTCCATGTAATGGTTTTTGATCATCTTTGCCTTCTCTGTATCCGAGAGTTCGGTTGTAATCATCGCTCCAAGGACTGACTACAATGCGCTGCGGTGCCGTTCAAACAAGGGGCAACTTTCCGTTGCCATGCAGCTCTCTTCAAGCAAGGGGCAATTTTCCTTCAGATCTGAGGTTGTGCATCTCAGGAGTAGGTTTCATGTTCGTTGACCAAGTGGCCGTTTGCAAAAATAGTTTTTGAGAATTTTTACTGAGGTTGACTAATTTTCTTGAAAATTATTTCATTTTCCGAAACTGGACCATTTTCTTGGACCCAAAAAGGAAAATTTTCAGTGCTCATGGCCTGACTTGCATGATTTCAAATCAAAAATTGAACAAGCGTGTTAATCTAACTCTCATATTGGTCAAAATTGTTTTAGTAGAAAAATCAAAACAAAAAATGGTCAAAATAATGAACTAGGGGCACAGTTGAGTCAGGTGTTCTGTCTTTTCCCCTTTGTCAAAATACTTGCTAGAAAGGGCACTCTACTTGCCGGAAAGGGCACCGTATTCGCCAGAAAAGGGCACAACAAAGGCCTGAAAGCTCTCTCACCCTCCAAGCAACGAGGTATCAAGCCAAGTGCGAAGCATGAACTGGAATGGGGCAAGATATTCCACTCCCTCATCTGGACAGATCTTATCACGTCCAAACTCCCCAGCAAAGCATCATCAACCGATGTTAGCTGCAGATTTGCTACACACCCAATTGTAGCGTAACCCTTCTATGGGAGGAATTCACTAGTTGTGAATGGAAGAAAGAGAATCTAGCAGCATGCTAGGGGCAAGAGCCCGCAACTTCCTGTTTATCCATCAACCACCCAGGGGAGGGATTGAAAAAAATGAGAGATTGAAGAATAGAGAGATGTGCGATGAGAGAAAAAGTGAGAAAAGGGATTTTTCAGAAAACAAGAGATTGAGTGCCAGAGTGATGTGAGAATCACAAATGAGAAAGGGTGGGAAACACTACCCGGTGAAACAGGCTCCCTGTGTACGTTTGAGTGTCATGTCTTTTTTGTTTTATCTCGATTCTTGTTTTGAGTCGTTTCGAGTGTTACTCGATGTGTCTAGGTTGTGTGCCTTTTATTTCCTTGTTGAGTCGTTTTGCTGTGTTCAGTGGTAGGCTCAATACCTGGTCGAAAACTCATCTCCCAATTTCAAAAATAAAATCATTTTGTGCTCCGAGTGCCGTGCCGTTCTCCACATTTGTGCAAAACAGAATTTGTTCTTTCATAAAACCGCAGGGTTCAACCCAGGTCATGTGAGAACAATGGAACCAGGACCTATCTGAAGCTATAATGGTTCCGGACTGCAAAGCAAAAGCAAAAAAGGAAAATGTCGGGCATCTGAGTTTGTTTCAACTTCAGTAAGCTCCGAGATCGCATTCCGTATGCACCTTGTCAGGCCTTGTCAATGCTCCGAAGTATGAGTGTGCCTCTACCTCAAGCTCAAGATCAAGTCTACCTCAAGCCAGAATGGCAATCAGAAATGCTCTCTCTGAGTACCAGTTCCTTGCCAGGGTCATCTTGGCTGTGTTCACAATGAGTTCCTAGAAGACCAACTGCGACGGTGGAAACTAGAGTTCAAATGGCCGTGGCCTAGAACGCAAAGGTTTGGGATTTCCGAGACTAAAGTCTGGTTTAAATACCCAGGGGTGTATCCCCGACTTGAAATCTGTATGGAAGCCCCATAGGTTGCGACAGCGTGTATGCACCTCAATTCTGGATACTGAACCAACCTAGTCTGTCACCTCGTTAGAGAATAGGGAAAGTTATGAAAATGATCATGAAGAAAGGTAGCATCCAAAGTGTTCTACGTGTAGAACCCTTGCTAGCACTCCAGAGCCTTTGTACTGTGAGTTGAAGGTAAAGTGTTCGAAGAGCACAAGGGGAGATCCCCGTCGGAGAAGAGCGGTTCACCGCCACTCACCTCATGAGGTGCTTTCTAAAGCGCCGCTTTGTCCATTTATTGCTTTCCGTAAGCATCATGCATTGTAATGCATTGTACCTATCAAGTTTCTTTCTCAGTCATGCACGATATTGTATGTGCGGTTCATTCAGAGAAGTTCCGTTTAAGATCATTCATTTAGTGTATCAATCACACTTTGTTCATATTGTGTATCAATCACACACACTCACTTTGTATCTATCACACTATGCCTACTTTGTGTATCAATCACACACGCTCGCTTTAGTGTATCAATCACACATATTCTCATTTTGTGTATCAATCACATTCTCTTCACTTTAGTGTATCAATCACACTTCACTCATTTTGTGTAGCTATCACACACATCCTCATTTTGTGTATCTATCATGCACATATTCACATCATCACCTTTAGTATATCTATCATACTTGTTCACCAAGTGCATCTATCACACTTCGTGTTCACCTTTAGTATATCAATCATACTTGTTCACTAAGTGCATCTATCACACTTCGTGTTCACATTCAGTATATCTATCATACTCTATTCACTTAGTGCATCTATCACACTTTGTGTTCACTTTTAGTGTATCCATCACACTTGTTCACTTAGTGCATCTATCACACTTTGTGTTCACTTTTAGTGTATCAATCACACTCTGTTCACTTAGTGCATCTATCACACTTTGTGTTCACTTTTAGTGTATCCATCACACTTGTTCACTTAGTGCATCTATCACACTTTGTGTTCACTTTTAGTGTATCAATCACACTCTGTTCACTTAGTGCATCTATCACACTTTGTGTTCACTTTTAGTGTATCCATCACACTTGTTCACTTAGTGCATCTATCACACTTTGTGTTCGCTTTTAGTGTATCCATCACACTTGTTCACTTAGTGCATCTATCACACTTTGTGTTTACTTTTAGTGTATCAATCACACTCTGTTCACTTAGTGCATCTATCACACTTTGTGTTCACTTTTAGTGTATCCATCACACTTGTTCACTTAGTGCATCTATCACACTTTGTGTTCACTTTTAATGTATCCATCACACTCTGTTCACTTAGTGTATCCATCACACTTGTTCACTTAGTGCATCTATCACACTTTGTGTTCGCTTTTAGTGTATCCATCACACTTGTTCACTTAGTGCATCTATCACACTTTGTGTTCACTTTTAGTGTATCAATCACACTCTGTTCACTTAGTGCATCTATCACACTTTGTGTTCACTTTTAGTGTATCCATCATACTTGTTCACTTAGTGCATCTATCACACTTTGTGTTCGCTTTTAGTGTATCCATCACACTCTGTTCACTTAGTGCATCTATCACACTTTGTGTTCACTTTTAGTGTATCCATCACACTTGTTCACTTAGTGCATCTATCACACTTTGTGTTCACTTTTAGTGTATCAATCACACTCTGTTCACTTAGTGCATCTATCACACTTTGTGTTCACTTTTAGTGTATCCATCGCACTTGTTCACTTAGTGCATCTATCACACTTTGTGTTCGTTTTTAGTGTATCCATCACACTTGTTCACTTAGTGCATCTATCACACTTTGTGTACGCTTTTAGTGTATCAATCACAATCTGTTCACTTAGTGCATCTATCACACTTCGTGTTCACTTAGTGCATCTATCACACTTTGTGTTCACTTTTAGTGTATCAATCACACTCTGTTCACTTAGTGCATCTATCACATTTCGTGTTCACCTTTAGTATATCCATCATACTTGTTCACTAAGTGCATCTATCATACTTCGTGTTCACCTTCAGTATATCTATCATACTTGTTCACCAAGTGCATCTATCACACTTCGTGTTCACCTTCAGTGTATCAATCATACTTGTTCACTAAGTGCATCTATCACACTTTGTGTTCACCTTTAGTGTATCCATCACACTCGCTTCACTTTGTGTATCTATCACACGCTCGCTTTGTGTATCTATCACACACTCACCTAGTGTATCCATCACACTTTGCTTCATATAGTGTATCCATAACACTCGCTTCACTTTGTGTATCTATCACACGTTCGCTCTGTGTATCTATCACACACGCTCGCTTCGTACATCAATCACACACTTCGTTCACCTTTGTGTATCTATCGCACATGTTCGTGAAGATTCGATAATTTTCTTACATCCTTTCTGCATGAGGTATAGTTTGGTTCGAGTTTACTTGCTTGCCTAGCATTCGCTTAAAATGTCGCATTTATTTTGCATAATTGCTTTATTACAGCTCTCTTTGCATGGTCATGAGTGATGTCCGGCTTCGTGTAGCGTATAAGTCCAATTATCAAACCGACTTCGCATAGCGTATAAGTCCAATCATCAAAATCTTCCTGCATATCATTTTTGCATCCTGCCCCTGAACTACGCTGGTTTCATTCCTTGCAAAAGGATACGTAGGCAACCTGCGGGCACAACCATTTATTTATCTATATTTTGTTTGTTTGTCTGAGTCTTCGGCCTTGTCAAAAATGGGTTGTCTCTGGGCTTTGACATTCACTCTCGTCATTGTTATGACTTCTGAGTTCTATCAAAGAGGGGCAACTGTAGAAACCCCATTTTTGACCGTCCTCAAGACTTGGTTGTGCTTGTAGGTACACCCAACGGCTGGTTCAATTGCTCGCCCAGCATTCGACTGTCGCGGCGAAACGTCACTCGTTCGGGTTTCCCGAACCTTGTATCCTTTTTGTCTCATTTTTGGACCCTGACTTGGTCCTTTCAGGGTGGCCCCTGTGGTGCACTGCCGGCCATGGCTTGGCCCCTGCCGGCTACTTGTGAACACCTACTGGCCATCAGTGTGGCACTGCCGGCCATTGCTGATGGCCGCCACCCCCCCTATTTCAGCTGGTTTCCGGGAAGATCTTTTGTACCAGCTGGATTCCTCATATCTGCCCTCCATACACGTGTATGGAGGGATGAAGCTCTTGCCAAGCTTGTTCATGAAGCTTTAGCTTTGCATTCCTCTATATAAGCAAGGGGCTCCTTCATTTCAGAGGGTTCTGAGTTTTTGAAGGGCAAAAAGCTTTCTCTCTCTCTCTATATTGCTTGTGGTTAGAGCTTGGAAGTTGGATTTCTTTGCATTTTTGCACTATACCTCATAGCACAAGACCTCCATCACTCATTCAAACACCTTGAGGCTGTCTCTCAGAGGTTGGAAGCTCAGATTTTTGGACCAAAAGCGGCTGGAAAGATTGTTCTTCAAGGGTAAGCACACTTTTCCCCTAAACTAGTCTTTTCTTGCTTCATTTGTAAGCTTTGCTTTCAAGCATTTTTGGGCTCCGACCCAAACTAGAAATGATCATATTTTGAGCCCCTTTTCATGTTTGATCAAGGGTCTTTCTCTGTTTGAGGCTTCCTTCTATCACTTGCCTCTTTAACTCTCTTTTAGGCTTTTTTTTTTTTTTGCATAGTATTTTAAGCTTATTTGTGAGCTGTTTTGGATTTGGCCACAAACTGGAAAGAGACTTTTTATTAGCCCCTCTTCAACTTTGTTGAAGGGCTCTCCTCTGTTTGAGGACAGCAGCTACCACTTGTCTCTTTACCCCTCTTTTAGGCCCATTTCTTGCGTGCTAGTTTAACCTTACTTGTGTTTCTTTTCGTGGCTTGATATAAACTTTAAAGTGCCTTATTTTGAGCCCCTCTTCAACTTTATTGAAGGGCTCTTCACCATTTGGGGCCAGCTGCTGTCCATTGTCTCTATTCTCACTTTTAGGGCCATTTTTGCATGATAGATTAGCCCTATTTGTATTCATTTTTGAGGCATGTTGTAAAATGGAAAGAGGCTTGTTTTGACATCATCTTCATATTTGATTAAGATTTCATTTTTGTTTAAGGTCACATGCTATCTTGTATGCTTGGTTGCCTCCCATTTTGAGCCTTATATCCTAGCCCTTGTTGCATGCTTTGTTTGGCCTTCTAGCCACTGAAATCTAGTGGATTTTAAGTGGCTTGGTCATTATTTTGAGCTTCCAAATCAGAGGGGGTGACCCCCTCTCTCCTTGACTTGTTTGGTAGTCATTTTGGCCTTCCAAAGAGGCCCTATCTTGCATGCTTTGTTGACTGATTTTGGGGCCAATTTGGTGAGTTTTGGGACTATCATATTTGATTTTCTGAGCTGTATATTCCATGTCACTTGTCTATCTTGTATGTCCCTAATAACTCCTTGTATGGCCATCTAAAGGAGCTCATCATTTTTTCATACCATGGTTGCATATCAGTGGTTATTTGGGCCTATTTTCACATGTTTTATTCACTGATTTTCGACGGTTTGGTGAAATTCCATGTGCATCATACACTTGCCATGTAAACCATGTTTGCTAGTCAAAATCGCATGCTACTTTAGTCCATCTTGCTAGCACTTTTTGGCCTTTCTTTAAAATGGAAAAGTCCATGTTTTAGGACTTCCTTGACTCTGTCTTCATGCTTCATTTTCAAATAATGCATGCTTTGTATAGCTGTAAGTCATTCCATGTGCCTAGTTTTGAGTTTCGGGTCTCACCTCATGCATCAGGTGCCATGTTTTCATGATTTGGGGCTGTTTAGCATCATATTTCAGTGCTGAAATTTACATGTTTGCATACCATGTTCCATGCCTTACCATGCTTTGGTAGAGTGGCATTCGTGCCTTAGGTTCGGTCCTCGATTTGCGTGCACGCGTGCACACATTTCGAGTGTCTCATTTTCATCTAATGGCCACTTATGTGAGTGTGGCTGAGGTCCACTCGTGTTGGTTTAAGTCCATTATGCATTGTGTATGCCATTTCATTTCATAGCATTGTGTACGCTAGGTTGTATGTTAGCGCATTGTGTATGCCATGTTACCTCGTGCATCGTGTATGCCATTTCATAGCATTGTGCATATTAGGTTATATCTTAGTTGCATTCATGCATGTCATGCATCTTGCATTGTGTTTGGGGGTAGAAGTTAGCCCGAGCACGACAAACGAGGGACGTTTCGTACTCCAAGTGACGGAACGTGTCTCAATTCCCAGTCGCCGACACTCCAGATTACCCATGATGGAGTTTAGGTATTGTTATATTTTCATGTGCATTCATTCCATATTGAGTTGTGCAAATCGACTCCTCGGCCATCATGCATCGATATGCGTGATTGGTGGCACGAGGATCGAGGACTACACTCCCTGAAGAGTAGTCAAGCATACATATGTGAAAATACATTGCCATGCCCCTTTCCTGCTCTCTATTGCAGCAAATCAAGAATCAGCAGCCTTCCGGAGCTTGGCACGCATTCCAAGAACAATTGCAAACAGAGGCTAATTAGGGCATCGCAATGGATTTCCGCGCAAGGCAACCCGACCATGCATCATTCATCATCCGGAGCAGAGTTGAGGCAGTCCCTGGCTTGCATGTCAATTTACCGCTTTCCTAGATTAATTTGTTAATTAATTAGGATTTTTTATTTATTCGGACTGTATTACTTATTTGGGATTGTACTATTTATTCGGACCCTCCGAGCGAGGGCAATGTTGTAATAAGCGTGCGTGCGTGTGATGTATGTCTTCCAACCCCACGTCTTTCTCCCTTTTATTTACCAGCTTATGATGGTTAGATTAGGGCATGTTTCAATTAGCATACAGTATGATAGCATGTTTGCATTCATTCATCTGTTTTGCATGCACCGGGCTCGGCGCATCATAACTCATTACATTGTATTTCAATTCCAAGTTGAATACATGTTATCCGTTGCATTTCATATGCCATGTTTAAAATAGCCGAGCCCGCTATAGTTGCATTTTTGCATGTGTTGCATTACGCATTTCTGTATAGTTAGGATCACACATGGATTTCTAATCAGCTTCTGTTTTGGCTTGGAGTACTCGGTGAGTTTTTACGCTTTAGCATCCTTGCATGCGTGTGAGTGACTGCCATGATAGCATGCTTACCATGAGGCTATATGCTTATGTGTTATAACTGCCTGAATGCCTGTGGGTGAAGGTTGGGTTATCTGAATTGGAGCAATGCATTGACTGTGAGTTTTAAGCTCACTAGATAGTGGCAAAACCATCTTTTCTAAGCCCACCCGAGGGTGGCAAAATCTGCATTTTAAGCCTACCTGTGAGTAGCAAACCGTCTTTCAAAAACAAACATGAAGTGTTTTGTTCCAATTCAGGCGACCCGGTCTATACGTGTATGCTGTGCGCATCACGTAGTAAATCTAGGCTAATAACCGGAATAAGAATGCATAATGTCTTCAAAACTAGATATCATGGTTAGTAGAGGCCGATCTTTGATCGGGCGAGATGGGGTGCTCATAGCTGACCTTCCCCAATCGTACCCAAGTTCCCGAGCCGAGGCAACTTTGGTGATGACGGACACGTGGCCTTAGGCAACGAGTTAGGGTTTCCTAAATTTTCCAAAAATAAAATATTTAGGTGGCAACTCTGTATCTGGCAAAGCAGTCCATGTTTGGTACTTCTTTCTAAAAAAATCTGTTTTTCTCAAAACGATTTGCCGGATTTGGACTCTTTGGTTCAGATTAAGAACCGTGACAATTAGAGTCCTGAACTGTAGTGAGCCCAAAATGAACGGAACGGGGGGACTCATTCCCTCCCAGGGCGTTCGGGGACGTCTACTGTATCTAAATGGGAGGAAAGGAAGTTTATGGACCATGATAGATGTATCTGGCGTACTTATATGGGTGTTCCTCCCAATCTTTGGAGTATTAAAACCTTCAAAGCCATTGGCACTGTATGGGGAGAAGTAGTTCAGTATGATGAAGATACAGTGTGGGGTAAACATTTTATGTTTGGCAAAGTAAGGATTATCACAAAAATTATGGAGTCCATCAATACAGTATTAATCTAGTAGGAAATGTGAGGGCTTATCAAGTGTGAGTGTATAAAGAGCCCTTAGTCAGTATTTGTCAGTGTAATGGTAAGTATAGCTGCCAGAAAAATGAAGTAATGGAATCCAATATGCACAATGAGATTGATCACTTGTCCAGAAGCAGGGTACAAGCGGATAATGTTCAGCTAGAGGTAGCTGACAATGGTGATGACGGTGGGAATGAAGATGAAGGTGGTTCATTTGCAGAGGAGGACGATGATGATGATGTGGCAAAAACTAATGAGGTGTCAATCAATGGAACTCACACAGTGGAAAGAGTGCTAGCAATGTCTGGTGTAGTTGAGAAAGAAACTGACAAAGAAACTGAGTGTGCTCTAGGGAAAGCAATCGATGGGGGCCGCCATAATGAAAAAAGGGTGTCACAAGCGGTCTGCTCAAGGAAAGTGGCGACTGGGAAAGGTCAAGAAGTAGATGATCAGGTATGCACTACAGGTTTATGAATAGTTTAAATGGGTCAGAGTGTGGCAGGCCCAATATTAATTTAGAAGCTGTGCTACATGGAGCCCAAGTTCAGCCTATAACGAATGGGCCAAGATGGGAGGTCAATTCTAATTTGAGTGATTGCATAGCCCAGTCTCAGTTTATGAATGTAGTGGAAGATATAGCCCAGAAGGACAATCACGTGAAGGGTGGCCCATTGCAGAAGGCTAATGCTAGACCAAAAATGAAGACTAATTTGAGGAGGAAAGGAGTTTAATAGAGGAAATGAAGAATGAAACAGGGTGGTCAGTCAAAACAGAAGGGGATTTTATTTAGCAACTGTCTCAGAAATGGAGTGATCCTTCGAGCGGCAGCAACTGCTATTTCCCTATCAGTGTCACAAAGTAGCACTTCTAAAAGAAGAAGTTACTTCAAGAAGCTCAAGCTACGATTAAGGTTGGGAAAGCATTAGGGCTAAACTGTGAAGGAAAGGAAGAGGAAGTGGTGGCCAAAATAATTGAGTTGGAGGAAAAATATTTGGAAAGAGTTGAAGGAATGAGAGAGGCTGCTTAAGTTGGCAACGTGAAGGAGGATAGGAGTTGTGATGAAGGTTTCAATAAAGGTCCTATCATGGAATGTTAAGGGTCTTAGATGACTTGAAAAAAGGAGTAGAATTAAAGCATTGGTGAAAAAAAGAATAGTAGATGTTCTGATGCTGCAAGAGTCAAAGAGAGAAAGTGTTGATGTTAATTTTGTAAAGTCCTTATGGCCAGTGGATGAAATAGGTTTTATGGAGGTGAGTGCATAGGGTAGTGCAGGTGGCCTCCTTTGCATTTGGAATACCCAAATTTTTTAGTTGATTGATTGCTACAGTTCCAGGAATTTCATTCTTCCTTCAGGTATCTCATCTAAATCATTTCATTGTATTATTTGTGATATATATGCTTCAACTGATGTATTGAAGAGGAGGAAATTATGGGAGTGTCTTATTAATCTTAAACTTTCTTACCCCAATCCTTGGTGTCTGGGAGGAGATTTTAATGAGATTAGAGTTATAAGTGAAAGGAAGGGATGTTCAAGAAAGGAGAGGGGAATGAAAGGATTTAATAATTTTATAGATAGTTTGGAATTAATCGATCTAACTATGCAAGGAAGATTATTCACATGGTGTAATGCAATGGATGGGGAGAGGTGGAGTAGGATTGATAGGTTTTTACTTGATCCTGCTTGGCTAGAGAGGTATTATCCTGAGGCATTTCTGATCACTGCCCAATTTTGCTAATAAAGGATAGAAGGGATTGGGGGCCAAAACCTTTTCGATTTATTAATGCTTGGACATCCCATCCTCAACTTAAGAAGGAAGTGAAAAAGATCTGGGAGAAGGCTCAGATTTGAGGATGGGCTAGCATCAGAATCATGCATAAGTTGAGAAGATTGAGAGCATATCTGAGAAGGTGGATGTAGACACCCCATTTTTGACCGACCTTAAGACTCAGACGTCACCGATTGAGTGCTTAGTGATGTTGCATATTGTGCTCGTTCTGAAGTTTCAGAGTCTCGGCTGCGAGCCTTGCCTCCGAACTTCGGGGCTCTTTCGTGCTTCGCCTCGGTTTGCGAACCGGGTCCCATTTTCTCCGTTTTCTCTTCCCGAAGGGAGGGAGAGGTCTCGTAGACCGTCTCTCAGTGGCCGTAGGCTACGTTTCGTGGTCGTAGGCCATTTTTCCCGTTTGGAGCTCGATTTTCAGTTTTTTGGAGCTGTCGGCCGTGTGCCTCGGTTCGGGACCGCTTAACCACCTCCGTTTGCTCTGGTTTTTGGCATACACCTTGTTTCCTCCCTTTTGAGGGACATTGTGGCTCGAGAGACCAACTTCGGGGTCGAACGCCACTTCCGGTGCCTAACAGCCTGTTTTCGGGGCCCCAGGCCGCGCATTTTGGCCCCCAAACCTTCGTTTTGCATCGGTTTGGGTTCATTTTTGGCGGAGACCTTATTTTCATTGTTAGGAAGGTTGTAGAAGGGTGGGAGGCCAGCAATTTTTCTGACAAACCAGCTTTATTCCTTCATCGCTCTTTATCGCCCGTTTTCTTCACTAGAAAGCTGATTTTTCCCATTCACGGGCCACTTTTTTTGACTTTCCACCACACCATTGTGTTGTACACACCTGGGAGGCCACCAATATGGGTAGGCCGGCCAGCAATTCTTCTTGACCCTTTTGAACCCCTCTAAAAAGTTGGTTTTTCTCTCTCTTGGGTTACATTTTCTGGTTTTTCTCCACATAGTTGTGTTGCACTCACTTGGGAGGCCACCTTTTTGGGGTGGCCGGCCAATAATTTTGCTTGACCCCTCTGACCCCTGGTCGGCCGGCCATGGGAGGTGGCCAACCGGCCACCTGGACCTTTTGCACCTGGTCGGCCAGGTTTCTCTCCCTGAGTTCATTCCAGCTGTGCCAGCTGTTTTGCACCAGATTCACTGCCCGAGGGTCTGTCTTTTTGGAGGGAAATTTGAATTGGTTTTTCCCCCTTTTCTTTGGCTCCTCTCCCTCTATATAACCAGCACCCTACCTCATTTCTAAGGGTTAGAAAACCAGCTGAGGCACCATTATACATACAACCATATATCTATACTCCAAGCCTCAAAAACACCCTTGTTCTTACATATTTACACACCAACTCATAGCCTACCACCTCCATCCTCCATTCCAACACCTTGGAGCTGATTTTCAAAGGTTAGGAGCTCATCTTCTTGGACCAAAAGCTACTGCATTGCTGTGCTACAAGGGTAAGTCCTCTTTTCCCATTTTCTAGCCTTATTTTGCTTCATCTCCTAGCCCCTTTTGCTTACATTTTTGGGCTCCGACCCAAACTGAAAATAGTCTTATTTTGAGCTCATCTTCCTGTTTGATCAAGGACTTTTCTCTGTTTGAGGTCTTCTACTCACCCTTTGTGCTGTATCCCTCTTTTAAGGCTTATTTTGCATGGTACATTAGCCTTATTTGTAAGCATTTTTGGGCTTCAAGCCAAACTGTAAAGTGCCTTATTTTGAGCCCCTCTTCAACTTTGTTGAGGGCTCTTTGCTGTTTGAGGCCATCTACTACCTCTTTCCCTTTATCTCTCTTTTAGGGCCATTTTTGCATCACATTGTAGCCTTACTTGTGAGCATATTCAAGATTTTCCATAAACTGTAAAGTATGTTTTTTTGAGCCCCTCTTCAACTTTGTTGAAGGGCACTTGGATGTTTGAGGCCTTTTACTTCCCTGTTTGTCCAATCTCTCTTTTAGGGCTATTTTTGCACCATGTTTAAGCCTCACTTGTAAACTATTTTGAGATTTGTTATAAACTGAAAAAAGTCTTGTGTTGAGGCCCTCTTGATGTTTGATTAAGGGCATTCCTTCGTTTGAGGTCATATGCTTCCTTGTATGCTTGATTGCCTCTTATTTTGAGCCTTACAACTAAGCCCTTGTTGCATGCTTTGTTTGGCCTTCTAGACACTGAAATCCAGTGGATTTTTAGTGGCTAACCCACTGTTTTGAGCCTCAAAAGCAGAGGGGGGTGACCCCCTCTCACCTTGTATAATGGTCTTTTTGGCCTTCCAAAGAGGCCCTATCTTGCATGCTTTGTTGACTGATTTCAGGCCCAATTTGATGAGTTTTAGGGCTATCATATTTGATTTCCAGAGTTAATTTTGCCATGCTAAGTGTCCTTGATGCATGTGCTTAATAACCTCTTGTATGCTCTTCCAAAGGAGCCCTTCATCTTTACATGCATTGGCTGCATTTCCATGATTATTTTGGCATATTTTCACATGTTTTGTTCATTGATTTTTGCTGGTTTGATGAGTTCTCACCTGCTTCATGCACATGCCATATAAACCATGTTTGCTAGTCAAAGTTGCATGCTATTTTAGTCCATCATGCTAGCATCTTTCGGTCATGCTTCAAACTAGAGATGTTCATGTTTTGGGACTGCCTTGGCTCTGTCTTTGTGCTTCATGGTCAAATAATGCATGCTTTGTATAGCTACAAGTCAATATATGTGCCTAGTTTTGAGTTTCGGGACCATTCCATGCATTGTATGACTTACATCCATGATTTGGGATCATTTTGCATCATGATTCAATGCTGGAATTCGCATGTTTGAATGCCATGTTTCATGCCTTGCCATGCCTTGTTAAAGTGGCATTTTGTGCCTTAGGTTCGGTCCTCGATTTGCGTGCATATGTGCGCGCATTTCGATAGTCTCATTTTCATCTTATGGCCGCTGATGTGAGTGTGGCTGAGGTCCACTCATGTTTGTGTAAGTCCATCATGCATTGCGTATGCCATTTCATTTCATAGCATTGCGTATGTTAGGTTGTATGTTAGAGCATTGTGTATGCCATTTCATAGCATTGTGTATGCTAGGTTGCATGACAGGATTGCATTCATGCATGTCATGTATATTGCATTATGTTTGGAATAGGAGTTAGCCCAAGCACGGGAAACGAGGGACGTTTCGTACTCCGAGTGACGGAACGTGTCTCAATTCCCAATCGCCGACACTCCAGATTGTCCATGATGGAGTCTAGGTCTTGTTGTGTTTTCATGTGCATTCATTTCATATTGAGTCGTGCAATTCGACTCCTCGGCCATCATGCATCGATATGCGTGATTGGTGGCACGAGGATCGAGGACTACACTCCCTGAAGAGTAGTCAAGCATACATATGTGAAAATATATTGCCATACCCCTTTCTTGCTCTCTGTTGCAGCAAATCAGAAACCGGCAGTCTTTTGGAGCTTCGTGCAATATTCCGGGCTTAATTGGAAACAAAGGCTAATTGGGGCATCGCAATGGATTTTCGCGCAAGGCAACTCAAGCATGCATCATTCATCATTCGGAACAGAGCTGAGGCGGTCCATGGATTTGCATGTTATTTATTTCATTCCTTAGTTAATTTGTTAATTAATTAGGATTTTGTACTTATTCGGGCTGTTATTATTCATTTGGGACTGTATTATTTATTCGAACCCTCCGAGTGAGGGCACAACTGTAATAAGTGTGCGTGCGTGTGATGTATGTCTTCCAACAACACGTCTTTCTCCCTTTTATTTACCAGCTTATAATGGTTAGATTAGGGCATGTTTCAACTAGCATACAGTATGATAGCATGTTTGCATTCATTCATCTATTTTGCATACACCGGGCTCGGCGCATCATAACTCACTGCATTGTATTTCAATTCCAAGTTGAATACATGTTAGTTGTAGCATTTCACATGACATCTTTAGAATAGCCGAGCCTGCTATAGTTGCATTTCTACATGTGTTGCATTAGGCATTTCTGTATAGTTAGGATCATGCATGGATTTCTAACATAGTTTCTGTTTTGGCTTGGAGTACTCGGTAAGTTTTTACACTTTAGCATCCTTGCATGTGTGTGAGTGACTGCCATGATAGCATGCTTACCATGAGGCTATGTGTTTATGTGATATAACTACCTGTATGCCTGTGGGTGAAGGTTGGGTTATTTGAATTGGAATGATTCATCGACTGTGAGGTTTAAGCCCACTAGATAGTGGCAAAACCATCTTTTCTAAGCCCACCTGAGGGTGGCAAAATCTGCATTTTAAGCCTACTTGCGAGTAGCAAACCATCTTTTAAAAATAAACATGAAATGTTTTGTTCCAATTCAGGCGATCCAGTCTATACTTGTATGTTGTGCGCATCACATAGTAAATCTAGGCTAATAACCGGAATAAGAATGCATAATGTCTTCAAAACTAGATATCATGGTTAGTAGAGGCCGATCTTTGATCGGGCGAGCGGGGGTGCTCACGAAGTGACTTTCCCCAATCGTACCCAAGTTCCCGAGCCGAGGTAACTTTGGTGATGACGGACACGTGGCCTTAGGCACGAGTCAGGGTTTCCTAAATTTTCCAAAAATAAAAATATTTAGGTGGCGACTCTGTATCTGGCAAAGCAGTCTATGTTTGGCACTTCTTTTCTAAAAATCTGTTTTCTCAAAATGATTTGCCGGATTTGGACTCTTTGGTTCAGATTACGAACCGTGACAATTTGAGTCCGAACTGTAGTGAGCCCAAAATGAACAGAACGGGACTCATCCTCCCGGGGCGTTCGGGGACGTCCACAGTGGAATTTGGAGGTCTTTGGTAATGTTGATGATCAACTTAAAAAGTTGAAGATGAACTCCATGAGTGGGACTTGAAGGCTAAATCTAGATCCTTGTTGGAATCAGAAGTGAATAGAAGACGAGAGGTCAAAAGACAAGTTTTGCATCTCAGTAGAAAGAGAGGATGTGGTTACAAAAGTCTAGAATGTCATGGGCACAAAATGGTGATAAAAATACTAGACTATTTCACTTAATGGCAAGTAACAGGCAGAGGAAGAATTTATTGGATTCAGTTAAGGCAAATAGTGTTGTGGTGGAAGACCCAAGTATGGTGAAACAAGTAGTGGAGAATTACTTTAGAAGAGCGTTTGTTGAAAGTTGGAAGTGTAGACCTAAGTTGGCTAGTTCTTTTTTGTCTATTAGTTCTGTTGATTCAAAGGAAGTGCTGGAGGCTGATTTTAGGGAAGTAGAAATCTGGGCAGCCATTCAAGATTGTAATGGAAATAAGGCCCCTGGGCTTGACGGTTTCAATCTGTATTGCATTCAAAAGTGCTAGTCTATAATGAAAGGTGAGTTTATTTAGTTGTTCCAAGAGTTTCATCGTAATGGGAAGTTGGCTAAAGGGGTAAACAGCTCTTTCATCACTTTAATTCCTAAAAAGCAAAACCTAATAGATTTGAGTGAATATAGGCCTATTAGCTTGGTTAGCTCAATTTATAAAGTGTTGGCTAAAGCATTGTCTAGAAGAATAAGACAAGTGCTCCCTAAATTCATAGGAGAAGTTCAACTACTTTCCTTAGTGGCAGATGCATCCTTGATGGGGTTTTAATTGCAAATAAAGTGGTGGATTGGTGGAAAAAGTCCAAGAAAAAAGTAATCATTCTTAATTTGGATTTTGAGAAGGCCTATGATTTAGTTAACTGGGAGTTTTTGCTGTCAATGATGAAAAATTTTGGGTTTGGTGAAAAATGGGTGGGCTGGTGTAACAAGTCCGCGGGGGACCTCGCTACAGTTCGGACTCGATTTTTGTCACGGTTCTTAATCTGAACCAAAGAGTCCAAATCCGGCAAATCGTTTTGAGAAAACAGATTTTTTGAAAGAAGTTCCAAACATGGACTGCTTTGCCAGATACAGAGTCGCCACCTAAATATTTTATTTTTGGGAAATTTAGGAAACCCTGACTCGTTGCCTAAGGCCACGTGTCCGTCATCACCAAAGTTGCCTCGGCTCGGGAACTTGGGTACGATTGGGGAAGGTCACTTCGTGAGCACCCCCGCTCGCCCGATCAAAGATCGGCCTCTACTAACCATGATATCTAGTTTTGAAAACATTATGCGTTCTTATTCCGGTTATTAGCCTAGATTTACTATGTGATGTGCACAACATACAAGTATAGACCGGGTCGCCTGAATTGGAACAAAACATTTCATGTTTGTTTATTTGAAAATGGTTTGATGGTGCTACTCGCAAGTAGGCTAAGACGTGGATTTGCCACCCTCGGGTGGGCTTAGAAAATATGATTTTGCCACTATCTAGTGGGCTTAAAACACACATTTTAACGAATTGTTCCAATCCAAATAACCCAACCTTCACCCACAGGCATTCAAGCAGGTATATCACATAAGCACATACCCTCATGGTAAGCATGCAATCATGGCAGTCACTCACACGCATGCAAGGATGCTAAAGCATAAAACTTACCAAGTACTCCAAGCCAAAACAGAAACCGATTAGAAATCCATGCATGATCCTAAATATACAGAAATGCCTAATGCAATACATGCAAAAATGCAACTAGAGCAGGCTCGGCTATTCTAAACATGGCGTATGGAATGCTACAGCTAACATGTATTCAACTTAGAATTGAAATACAAATGCAGTTAGTATGATACGCCGAGCCCGGTGCATGCAAAACAGATGAATGAATGCAACATGATATCATACTGTATGCTAATTGAAACATGCCCTAATCTAACCATCATACGCGGGTAAATAAAAGGGAAGAAAGACGTGGGGTTGGAAGACATACATCACACACACGCACACTTATTACAATTATGCCCTCGCATAGAGGGTCCGAATAAATAATACAGTCCCAAATGAATAGTACAGTCCGAATAAATAATACAGTCCAAATATGTACAAAAATCCTAATTAATTACCAAATTAACTAAGAAAACAATAAACTGGCATGCAAGCCAGGGACTGCCTTGACTCTTCTTCAGATGATGAATGATGCATATCCGGTGTTGCCTTTGCGCGGAAATCCACTGTGATGCCCCAACTAGCCTCTGTTTTGCAATAATTTTTGGAATGCGCGCCAAGCCCCGGAAGACTACTGATTCTTGATTTACTACAACAGAGAGCAGGAAAGGGGCATAGCAATGTATTTTCACATATGTATGCATGTCTCAATCCTCGTGCCACCAATCACGCATCTCAATGCATGATGGCCGAGGAGTCGAATTGCATGACTCAATATGGAATAAATGCACATAAAAACACAACAAAACCTAAACTCCATCATGGGTAATCTGGAGTGTCGGCGACTGGGGAATTGAAACACGTTTCGTCACTCGGAGTACGAAACGTACCTCGTTTCCCGTGCTCGGGCTAACTCCTATCCCAAACACAATGCAATATGCATGACATGCATGAATGCAACTAAGATACAACCTAACATGCACAATGCTATGAAATGGCATACACGATGCACGAGGTGACATGGCATACACAATGCGCTAACATACAACCTAGCATACACAATGCTATGAAATGAAATGGCATACACAATGCATAATGGACTTACACCAACACAAGTGGACCTCAGCCACACTCACATAGGTAGCCATCAGATGGAAATGAGACACTCGAGATGTGTGCACGCATGCACGCAAACCGAGGACCGAACCTAAGGCACGAATGCCACTCTATCAAAGCATGGCAAGGCATGGAATATGACATACAAACATGCAAATTTCAGAGCTAAAATATGATGCTAAACAGCCCCGAATCATGGCAACATGGCACCTGATGCATGAGATGGACCCCGAAACACAAAATTAAGCACATGGAATGACTTACAGCTATACAAAGCATGCATTATTTGATCATGAAGTCTAAAGACAGAGCTAAGGCAGTCCCAAAACATGCACATTTCCAGTTTAGAGCATGGTCAAAAAGTGCTAGCAAGATAGACTAAAATAGCATGCAACTTTGACTAGCAAACATTGTTTACATGGCATGTATATGAAGCATATGGAATCTCACCAAACTAGCAAAAATCAGTGAATAAAACATGCCAAAATACGCCCAAATAACCACTGATATGCAGCCAATGCATGCAAAAATGATGAGCTCCTTTGGAGGGTTATGCAAGGGATTCTTAAGCACATACAAGATGGACACTTAGCAAGACCAAATCAACTTTGGAAATGGAATAAGAGGGTCCTAAAACCCACTGAAAAAGCCCTAAAATCAGTCTCGGAATCATGAAAAGAAAGGCCCCTTTGAAAGGCCTTGAATGGGATTGCTCTACACATGCATTGTAGACATAAAATATGGCCAAAAGGGCCTTGGACAGAGCCAAGGCAGACCTCAAAACCCTCAGAATGAGGCCTGGAAAGTGACTTCAATGCATGCAAAATAGGGTCCCTTTGGAAGGCCAAACATGCTAGTAAAGAGAATGAGGGGTGAGAGGGTCACCCCTCTATGATTTCAAAGCTCAAAACCTCATCAAAGCCACTAAAAATCCCCTAGATTTTAGTGGCTAAGAGGCCAAAACAAGACTTATGCAAATGCTCAAATGCATGGCTCAAAGCATGTGGAAATGAAGCATGCAAGGAAGGAGATGACTCCAGACAGAAAAGTGACCTCAAGAAAACTTAAAGAAGAGGCCAAAACAAGATTTTTTTTCAGTTTATACAAAATCTCGAAAATGTTCACAAGTAAGGCCAAAATGTGATGCAAAATAGCCCTAAAAGAGAGATAAAGGACAAAGGGCAGCAGATGGTCTCAAACAGCAAAGAACCCTTCAACAAAGTTGAAGAGGGGCTCAAAATAAGATACTTTACAGTTTAGGTCGAAACCCAGAAATGTAAGCAAAAGGGGCTAAGAGATAAAGCAAAATAAGGCTAGAAAAGGGAAAAAGAGGACTTACCCTTGTAGCACAACAATGCAGCAGCTTTTGGTCCAAGAAAATGAGCTCCTAACCTCTGAAAATCAGCCTCAAGGTGTTGGAATGGGGGATGGAGGTGGTAGGCTATGAGTTGGTGTGTAAATGGTGCAAGAACAAGGGTGTTTTGAGGCTTAGATGAGAGAGATATGGAGGATTGTATGCAAATGCTTTAGCTGGTTTTTCTAACCCTTGCAAATGGAGATGAGGGTTTGTTTTATAGAAGACAAAGGGCCAAGGCTTCTTGGAGAAGCCTCAACAAAAGGGTCAAAGCTTCTCAAAGAAGCTTAAGCAAAAAGGTCAAGCTTCTTGGAGAAGCTAGAGCAAAAGATTCAAGCTTCCTCAAGAAGCTAAAACAAAAGGTTCAAGCTTCCTCAAGAAGCTAAAACAAAGGGTTCAACCTTCCTGGAGAAGCTTCAGCCGAAAAAATAAATAAAAAATAAAAAAAATAAATATATTTGATGGCCGACCGACCGTGCCGACCGACCACCAAAGGCCAACCACCAAAGGTGCCGACCGACCACCAAAGGTGCCGACCGACCACCAAGGCCGACCACCAAAGGTGCCGACCGACCACCAAGACCGACCACCAAAGGTGCCGACCGACCACCAAGGCCGACCACCAAAGGTGCCGACCGACCCCCAAGGCCGACCACCAAAGGTGCCGACCGACCACCAAGGCTGACCACCAAAGGTGCCGACCGACCCCCAAGGTCGACCACCAAAGGTGCCGACCGACCATCAAGGCCGACCACCAATGACCGGTGGCAAGAAAAAAAATCTGCCCTAAAGGTCCAACTTCAAACGGACATAACTCCTTCATGTGAACCCCTTTTCAGGTCATTCTTGTGTCCCAATTGAAGCCCCAGAAGTTATCTTTCCAATGGCGCAAACCTTGCATTAAAATTCTAACTGTGAAAAAAGTTATGCTCATTTCGGTGAAGCCGCGCAGATGTTTTCTCTCCTTCCAGATTCATGCTGAACCACGTTTGGCCAAAAAAAGCTGGTCGGCCATCTGATTTGCTGGTTTTCCATGTGGTCACGTTGAAGCCCCGGAAGTTATCTTTCCAATGGCGCCAACCTCGCATCAAAATTCCAACTGTGCCAAAAGTTATGCTTGTTTGGTAAAGGTTGCTCAGTTTCGGTCCAACCGGGATGATACCCAACTTCAACCAATCATATCTCCCCCATCCAGACTCGGATTTAGGAGATTCTTGAGTGAAAAATGAAGCCCCGGAAGTCTTCTTTCTAACGGTGGTAGACTCATAGCTTAACTCTAAGTGCATAGATAGATAGGCCTGATTTAGCGAGGACCACTCGACTCTCTCTTAGCGATTCATACCCAACTTCTTCCCCAGCTAGGTTTCTTCTCTCTTCTCCTCTTTTCTTCAACTCTAAACCCCTAAACAAAGTGTTTTGAAAGATTTTTCAAAGATTTCATCTCTCTTTCATTCATCTCCACTTTGTCCTTGCTCTGTTTACCGAAAAGCACAACATTTACCGAAATGCGAGCGTCAGAGCATCGTAGGAACTTTATTTTAAAAAAATGTTTTGAAAGAGAGGGTTTTAAGGTCTAAAAACCATTCAAAATAGTTTTGGTCCAAAATGGGGTGTGAAGTTGAGATTTGTCTCTCTCCTTGCTGAAGAAACTAAACCTTGGCCCTGCACACCTTTCTCCACCAAGTAAACCATCAGTAACGCCCAAGTCTTAAGGGCGGTCAAAAATGGGGTGTCTAAGTCCTGCATTTCTACGTCAAGAATTTCAGTGCTTGTAAATGGGTCACCCACAGCAGAATTTTCTCTTCATAAGGGGTTAAGACAAGGTGACCCACTATCGCCTTTCCTATTTAATATAGTGGCTGACAGTTTAAATATTCTTTTGGAGAGAGCCAAAGAAAAGGGGCTAATCAAAGGAGCTTCAGTTGGTTATCAAGAGCTAAAAAGTTCTCATTTACAATTTGTAGATGATATTATCATTTTTTGTGAAGCCAAATGGGATGAAATCATTGTGCTTAAAGAATTTTGAGGTGTTTTGAAGTCATGTCCGGTCTTAAGATTAATTTTCACAAAAGTATTGTTTATGGAATTGGTGTGGAAGAGGAGTTAGTTAAGAAGTTTGCTAAAAAACCTAAATTGCCTCAGCCAGAATTTACCTCTGTCATATCTTGGATTACCTTTAGGGGCCAATCCAAGGAAAAGAAGTACTTGGAACCAGTGGTGGAGAAGTTTAAAAAGAAGTTAGCATCTTGGAAGAGGAGATTCTTGTCCTTTGCAGGAAGATTGACCCTAATTAAGTCCGTATTGTCAAGTCTATCAGTGTATTTTCTATCCATCTTTAAAATGCCTGTTGGTGTTGCCAAAACAATTGATAGGATTAAATCTAACTTCTTGTGGGGAGGTTCTGAAACTCAAAGGAAAATTCATTTAGTTAAGTGGAAGGAGGTGTGTAAAAGTAAAGCTCAAGGGCGGTTGGGTGTGAGAAGTCTCAATGATGTTAATGTGTGTTTATTAATAAAATGGTGGTGGAGGTATGGTCGAGAGCATCAGTCATTATGGAAAATGGTAGTATGTAGCAGATATGGTGGTTTTTAAGGCAGGTGGAAACCAGAACCAATGTCAAGTGCAATGGTATCTACAGTGTGGAAAGATATTGCATCATTAGCCTCATCAAACAGTGTAGTGACTGAGTTTTTCTCCCAAAATTTCAGGATTATCATGGGAAATGAGGAGAAGATACATTTTTGGATGGATAGGAGGTTCAATGATATAATTCTTAGGGATGATTTTCCTAGATTGTTTAGTTTATCTGTGGAGAAGGAAGGTTCCTTGCAGTTTTTCTATCAACGGAAGGGGTAGGGCAATGATTGGAAGCTGGCATTTAGAAGATCACTCTTAGCTTGAGAGGAGGAGGAAGTTCAAAGGCTAAATGTATTATTAGTAGAGGTTCCTAATCTAAATCCTATGACTGAGGATAACTGTTTGTGAAGGGCTAATAATTCAGGAATGTTCTCTGTGGCTTCAGTATGGAAAAGGTTGGAGTTAGTTAATGGATCCATGATTAGCATTTCAAAGTTCTTGTGGAGAAATGCTGCACCCCCAAAGGCTCAGTTCTTCAGTTGGTTAGCTTGGAAAGGGAGAATAAAAACTACAGAATTTATGCAAAGGATTGGAGCTCTACCTGTCAATGTCAGCTCCCTATGTGTGTTTTGCAAAGCAGAGGTAGAAACCATTAATCATGTGTTGCTTTTATGTCCATTGGTATGGAAATTATGGTCTAAGTTGGTTAATTGGTGGGAGGTACAATGAGTAACACCAGGTTCTATGGATGTTTTGCTTCAGTGGTGGTCTGGTATAAATTTAGAAAGACAGAGTTAAATATTTAGAAGGTTGTCCCTTTGGCCATGTTATGGTCCTTATGGAAACTTAGGAATGAATGCTTATTTAACAATGGTAATGTTGATTTCGCACAGATGGTGGAGCTTTTGAAAGTTAGAATTGCACTATGGGTTAAGTCAAATGTTAAGGGAGTGAATTACTCATTGTATGATATTGTGGCAAACTTGAAGCAGGTGAGAGGTTGCATGACATAGGTATATTGTTGTATGCTGCTGATGTATGTTGCTGTTAGGCCTTCTGGATGCTGTAGCTCAAAGGACTGCTAATGTATGCTGTTGGTTGGCATGCTGCTGTAGGAGGCTTCTCTAGTCTGTGCAGATATTAGAAGGGGAGTTGTAATGCTATTGTTGTTGGTGTCTTGGTAGGGGTTGATTGTTTCCTTTTGCTATATTGTTGCTGCTAATCTGATGTTGCTGCATTGGTTGCTTGGTTGTATTTGATTGCTACTGCTGCATTGGTTGATTAGTTGCTGCTACATTGGTTGTTGTTGCTCTATTGGTTACATTGTTGTTCTGTTTTTTCTCTTTTTCTTGCTTTGGTTGCTTTTGATTGGTTTCTCACCAATCTTGGGCTAGTGCTAGCAAATGATTGTGCTTCCTTTGCGGTGCCAACCTAGTTGGGATTGTTAAGGTTAGTTATGATGCTTAGTGCACTTCCCCGCTTTGTTGATGTAAATTATGCATGTATTGTACTTTTTATCAATAAAGCTTTTTTGCTGATCAAAAAAATATATATATATAATCACATGTTAATTAGAAGGTGTGATTAAAATATATATATATATATATATATATATAATCACACTTAATTGAAAAGTGACATAAAAAATCAATATTATCACACTCAATCAAATCAAGTTTGATTAAAATATCAATCTAATTTTTTTTATCACACTTCCAATAAAAGTGAGATATTTTCATTTGTCAAAGTATGATCTTTAATTATTTTTGTAGTAGTGACATTTAGGCTTCACATGTCCATTTTTTGATATATGCAATTGGTCCATTTTCTGGGAAGTAGTTGTGCATATACGCAATTGGAAACCCAATTGTGTCATATTTATGCCTTTTGTTATCAATATTGTCTTATTATCTCATCTCCCCACTCTGCATTGCAATTGTATTGTTGTAATTTTCTGCTTCTTATGTAATACTTGGCTTACTTGCTAGTATGCGAGCAGTTCTAACATAAAAGTTTGCTTAGATCAAGAAAAAATTATTTGGATTTCCATAAGCTTTAATCTGCCTTTACAGTTCTTTATTTGATGCAATTACTAGCTTGGGAAAAAATGTATATTGTTTCAGATGCATTAATGCTTTTCAAAGCATCTAAAGTTGGTCCACAATAGTCTATTTTTGGTACTTCCTTTAACTTTAATATATCATGAAAATGATCATAAAAGATTTCCACTGTTAGATTACACATACAATAAAACACCACACACTAATCAAAGGATAAAAAATCTTCATGAAGCATTTCATGATTTTTTTTCATGATCCCTAGTATTATTCAGTTTAGATTGCTAACTGAGGATTTATTTTTCTTTTCCAAGAGTCAATTAAATGTTCTTTTCGATGTTGCTAATATATTCTCTTTTGTTGCCGTGATTTTCATGATTTATTATGTTATATGGGTGTGCAATTTTAAGGCAGAAATTCAAAAGTATAACCAAGAATTTACTATTTATTTATTGATGTGAGTTATATATTAACATTGTTGATTTTCCCTTTTGAGTACCCAACCTCTCCACTAGGAAAAGAACATAAAGATCTAGTTTCTTTTTTTTTTTTTTTCATTTTTTTTTTTTTTGGTTTACTCATTTTTATTTGCTTGGAAAGAAGATACTATTATGTTTCCATGGTTGGTTAGATCTAATTGAAATCTACCTATGCTCCACTAATTGTTTGGGGAAATCTGCTGTGTATGGCAATGCAGACAAGGAAGCAACATATCCGGAGGGACAAGGCCACCAACAATATCTACACTACTCAGGTAGGAGATTGTTATGTATCTTATTTATATTAAAAAAAAAGTTGTTGCTTATGTTCTACTAGTTGCTTAAAAAAAAAAAGAAACTATTTTTATCATTCTGCTTAATCAACTCAGGAGATTTAATGGTTGCTCCTAAGATTAGATCCTATCGATTTTCATGCTAAAACTAAAACTACTAGCCACACAAAAATAGTAGGTCACATCAATCTTCTTTCACATTTCTTGTTGCTAGTTTTGACATGTCATCTCTGTCAAAAGTTTACGTCTTAGGATGTGGAGGTGGTTAGAGTTACAAGAGTTGTAATATAAATAAAAGGAAAATGTGTCTGCCTTCATTTATCAATTTAAGTGTTCTAAATGATACTTTTTTCCCAAATGGATTATGACAATGACAGGTATGATTTGCCCTTTTCTATTCGTCTTTCGAATGTGATTTATAGGCTGCGTTGGATTTGTTTATTTTTGTGACTTCTAGATTTCTTTTACTTTGTAGCAGTTATATGGGGAAATTTAGTAAGAGGTTGTGTATTTTGAACAATTTGACAATGTAATTGTTAAATCTACTGGTTGAATGAAGTATTGCACAAAATATGATCTCAAAATTAGTAATGAAGTTGTGTATTTAATGTTGCTATTTTAATTGGTGGTTTTGCGGTTAGAGATACTTTTACATGGGATTATTACTTATTGTTTGCTTATGGGATTTCTTCTTGTCCTTACTGTTGAATTTGGAGTTGCTGCTTTTTGTTTTGTTTTTTTTATTGTTTTTTTTTTGTTTTTTTGTTTTTTTTTTTGGTACTGAACATTTGGAATTATGTTGGTTTTAGTTTTAAATTCTAATTTAATTTCTCACTATGTTTTTGACAGTTATCATGTGCTTGAATAAAGTCACATCGGAAGGTTTGAAGAATATTGGATGTTAATTATACTTTTAACCTATCAGCTACAGTAGATTTGAGTGATGATGGTGATCTGTTTAGCATTGGAGGGTCTCTTCACTTTAAATCACTGGATTGGTTGACACATTCATTTACTATCCTCATAACTGCTACACTTTATGGTGAAAGACACCATTCACATCCCTCTCTCTCTATATATATATTTGATGTGCCTGTTTAAAATTTATTTAGTACTATTGGATTAATATTTTATTTTATTTACAATGTTATGTATATGATTCCAAATCTTTCTCCATAAGGTGTTCCTTTCAATCTGTTAAGATTGCTTTCACCATGTCTCTCTTAAAACTAATGGTGTTAGAGAGGGTTTTAGCTTTAGTTTTAAGATCATGTGAGGTCGACCTATCAATGTCTCTTGAGCTTTTGAAGCTGTTATGAAAATATTTCCAAGTATCTAATCCCATTTGTTCCCCTAGCTATGGTCTCTTAGTGTCAGTTAGCTATTAGAATTCTTTCGTTGAGCATATAAGGATTTGTTGGAAGTCAAAAATATTAGTCACATTCGTTCATAATTGTAAAATGTCATTGCTATATTATTGTCGTCTTAAATTTTGTATAAAAATGAAGTTTGAATATCATTTTCCGGATTGAATTGTTTGGTCACCAAATCTTCACTACTTCCTAGCCAAATGAAAGCCAGGGAGCAAAATTCAAATGAGCAAGCAATAGCTAAACAGGGTGTTGTGAACCCACAGTTCACATGGGATCTGATCTGTAGCAGTTTGATGAATTATTTTCACCAAAGATTGCAATCCTGAAGATGGTGTTGGTGCTTCTAAGGGACACTTCTTTTTAAAACTCAAATAATTGAAAACTTTATTTTGCTGTCAATATGGTACATTGGTGAAGCCTTTTCAGGTACAAAAATCTCATAATGTTACAAAAAAACTATTGAATAATTCCATCTAATTTGGAATTATGTTTTATTCATGTTATTTGTTCTGTCAAATGCAGTTTCAAATGTCAAAGAAAGCAAAGAATAAGAAGAAGTAGATACGACAAATTCAATGAAAGAATGCCTCTTTTTTGTTGTAAGTTTTATTCTTAAAATTAAAGTTGTTGAGGTGGAATATTATTGTAATTCATCATCTCTGCTATGGTGATTTCTAAGAAGTGTCAATTTTGTTACATATTTTTGTTCGACAAAGTGCCTAATTTTGAGCAGTCCCTGAAATCATGGTAAATGGTCCAGAGGAAATTCAGGGTATTAGAATACTGAAACATCTGAGTTGACATCATATTTTGGACAACATATTAAAATAGATGATCTAAAGGTTTATTCTTATTGATCATAGATTATAAGATGCAGCAATGGTGGACCTGGATATGTTTATCATATAGGCACTCTGATTATGTTTTATCATATATGTTTATCACATACATGTTGATAGGATCTGCAAAATTGAACTAGCAATCCATGGATGGGCAATGAGACACTGAAATTGAAATAGGATGTCATTGTGGTATAAGCATACTGGAGGAAGAGCTGAAAAACTGTTCCAAGAGCCTCATACCTTGTTATTTTCTTTAATTTCTTTGTTCTTTTAATTTTTGGTGAGAGCAGCTTCAAGAGTGTGGTTTGAGATTGAAATTTTAGTGATTGTTTTTGCCAAATCACAGATTGTACATACTATTGCTCTTGTATACATGTAGTTAAATTCTCAATCTGTCTTCTTAGTTAAATTCTTTGGCCCTGTGTTATGCTATATTTTAATTAAATTCTTTGGCTGTGTTATGCTATATTTCATAATCGAGAGAGAGAGAGAGAGAGAGAGAGAGAGAGAGAAGGGAAAAAAATGACATTTTTCAAAAAAGGCCACTAAATGACGTCATTATGATGTCACACGTTATTTTGTGACGGAAATGGTAGTGGGCGTAAAAGTTTTTGTAGTGTTTTTTAAAGCGCCACCTAATGTTTTTAGCGACGTTTTCAAAACGTTGTAATGCTATTACGGCAGCCGTATTAGCATCGAAAATATTAAACGTCGCTATAACTTATAACGGCGTTTTTCAAGCATATAGCGGCGTTTTTGAAACGCCACGAAAATCAATTTTCCTGCAGTGATTGGAATAAAAACGCCACTAAAAATCAATTTTCCTACAGTGATTGGAATAGTTGATTTTTCTTTGAATAAGTTGAACTGTCTAAGTACGTGGGTTCACATTCGTAACTGGTGTTTGAGATTTGGGTATTTTTTATTTTTTTATTTTTTATGATTTCTTTGTTAGCTTATTTTTGTGAGTCTTTTTTAAAAATTTTGAATAGATTTTAGAATTTTAAATTCTACTCGATGAGACGAACAAAAAAAATTGAAACAAATTCTTAAAAAAAACCCAAAAAGAAAAAAAATAAGTTAAAAATAGTGGTTTTTTGGTTTTTAAATTTTTTTGAATATTTCATTTTTTTTTAAAAAATTTGTCTACACAAGATGGGCTGAAAAAATTTAAAATTTTGACAATTTTTAAAAAAAAGAAACCAAAAAAAAAAAATGTGACAACACTTTCCAAACAACCTAACACCGCAAATCTTAAAAAAAAAAAAAAACAAAAAAAAAAACAAAACAAAACAAAACAAAATAAATAAAAAATAACACCAGTGTGGATAAAACCTAACACCATGTTCAAGTATATCAGTTTACAGCCCTAGTAAGCCCTAGTAAGTGATTAATTTAAAATAAAATTATTTTATAGTACGAGTGTAAAACCCACTGTGACTATATGACAAGCAAAAAAAATTTAATAAATTGATATCGGCCACATTTCGGTCTTTAAAGTGATTGAAAATAATTTTCTTTTTTTTAAAAATTATATATTAAAGGGTTTAGCAAATAGAACCTTTTTTTTTTTTTTTTTTTGAAAGATCTTAGGTAAATTATCAAACAAAGGCTCATAAGTTTCTAAACCAGGGAAATAATATGGTGTATACTCTTCAAAATGTGTGTTCTATATATATTTTATAATTAAAAAAGAAAATGACGTTATAATTAAAAAAATATCATTACTAAATATAACATGAGATATAATTAAAAAACTCATGATACATAACTAAAAAAATATTATAATTAAAAATAACTAAAAATATATATATAATTAAGTACATATGGTACATCTTTTCAAAGAGATGTGTACTTCAAACAATCAATGTCATCCATCATTCTCAATTTTTAGGTGAGATATTTGGGTGTTTTGGGAATGCACTAGAAAAGTTAAAATTGAGTTTTTTACTCATTTTGAATTATATTATCTCTCACATAAAATAATGAAAAAAGTCAAAAAATAAAATTTTTATCATCTTTCCAAAACATCATATGATCATTTTTTCATCTCCAGGGACACCAAAATCTTGAAAAGAGACTTCCATAGGAGACAAAATTATTGGTTGGTTCGGGAGTATTATGTAATTATATTTCAGGTCAATCACAAATTCTTATATCTTTTCATATTTTTCAATTATTTAACACAAAATTATGAATTATACTCTATTCATTAATCATAATGCATATGAAGCATCACGTGATATTGTTCCTGACCAACCAATAACTTATCCAATCGGAGAGATAGAATTATTTTGGTAGAGTTTGGTTTAATTTTAAAATTATGATTTAAGTGTGGAGTTGTATTTTGAATTTGTGAGTTTTAAAATTATGATTTGAAAAGAGAAAATTTGTTTAGTTATGAGTTTTAAAAAGTGTTTTAAATTGAATTTTGAATTGATTATTGAATTTTTGAAATGAGTGTAGAGTTTGTGAAAAGTTGTTTAGTTATGAGTTTTAAAAAGAGTTTTCATAACTTAATTCAAAAAATTATAACTCATAACCAAACACACAACTCAAGAGTCAATTGAAAATTCTATTTAAAACTCATAACCAAACTCTTTTTAAAATTCAATTCAAAAGAATAATTATTGAAAAAAAAAAATTTATTTAAAAAATTTAAAAAATTCTGAAAATATTTTTATTTAAAATATTAAAAAATATGTATTATTATTTGTTAAAAAAAAATATTCACCTAGTGCTTTAAAATTACTTTTGCTTGCATATTTGATTGTAATTTTTTTTTAATTGTTTTGTTTGAAAATGTTTTTTTATTTTTAAAAAATTACTGTGACAAATTAATTTTTATTTAATTTTTTTTGTTAATTTTAAATAAATGTCCAAATAATTAGTCATTTTAATCTAAAAAAATAATTTCTATATTTAAAAAATATCAAAAAAAAAAGAGTACTCTTCTGGTTAACCGGCCGAACGATCAGGTAGACCCAAAAATTGAAAAACTGACTGAGACAATCTCTGCCAAACGTGGTGTGAAAGGTATTTTGAAATGTGGGGTTGGAATTAGTTTTTGAAAACACCATTCAAACAGAGGCTTTGTGTGTAAGGGTGAAAACTTCCTTTTCACTAGCCTGAATAATGGTAGGAGCTACGCGATGTTTTCCAAATCCAAATTATATTATTATGTATGAAATTTCCTTTTGCTCTTCAAATTATTATTCAAAAATTAATTTAACTTATTTTTTTAATTATATTAATTTTATACTAAAATTATTTATTTTTATCAATTTTTCCCCACCCTCAGTTGTTGTTTAAAATCAAATAGAATTTGTTGATGTGATACCAAATTTCATTTAAAATTTCATTTTGCCTCCTAAAGTATCCCTAAAAAAATCAATTTGACCCCATATATAAAAAAAATTTAATTGAAATATTTAAAAAATTTATCTCAAAAATAAAGAAAGTAAATTTTAAAAAGGGTTAAATTCATTTTATCACCTTGTAGTTTGGGGTTGGAGTGCTCTTTACCTCCTTGTTGTTCAAATATAATCAGAAATTCCCCATGTGATTTTGGACTAAAATGTTACCGTTAGTTTTTCCATTTAAACTAACGGAAGATATATTACACACACCATTTTTTAGATTGAGTTTTATTTTTTGAAAAAATGTAATGAAATTAATAAATAAAAAGAACAATTTATCCCCATTTTCTTCAAATCTAAAATTAGATTAAAATGTTAAATTAAAATGAAATAAAATATAATATAATTAAGAATTGATTTAAAATATAATTAAATAAAATATAAAATAGACAATAATTAAGAGTTGATCTAAAATGTAATTAAATTAACACATTAGAAATTATAATAAATAATTAAGATTTTAGAATTAATTGTGATATAAAATATAATTAAATTAAAATTAGTACAAAAAGTTTGTAATTACAATAAATAGTTAAATATTTAGGATTAATTGTGATATAAAATATAATTAAATTAAAATTAGAATAAAAATTTAAAAATTACAATTAATAATTAAGAATTTATAATTAATTATGATTAATTGAATAAATGACTAGGCGTTATAAATTATGTGAATGAGAGATGAGAGAGAAATAAAATAACAAAAAAATATAAAGTTTGAGGGTATTATAGTCATTTTATATCTATAGTTAACGGTTACATTTTATTCCAAAACTACATGAGGCACATTAAAAGACAAGAGGGCAAAGTGCTATCAAGCCATACCACAGGGAGGTAAATTGGATTTTACCCTTTTACATAATACACTTTACAAAATAGTAATTGAAAAGATATAAAAAGTCTCATTAGGCCTCAAATTACCTCGAGTCGATCCTAGAGAAACTAATTGAGCCTGAAATTCGTTGGCTATTGTGTGTGAGCAATTTTGTAATTGTAGCTAGCTTATTCGCCAGATTAATTTCAATAGGATTGATCGACTAGTAGTAGTTTCAAAATTAGGTAGATAAAAATTTGGACCACACAAGAAACATCTTTTGGCAATTGGGAAACTATATTGAACGATGAAAATGAATATATCGAGATCTTTGCCTACAAAATCGAGATTAGTATCTAGTCGGTCATATCATCATTTGATTTGAATGACACTTTAAAGAAAAAGTTAGCAACTACTCTCTAGAGAATATTCAACATCACCAACACTCAAATATTGTTTATTTAAAATTTATTTTTCTCACTTTTTTAGATGAAAAATTATTATTAATATTTAAATTTAATTTTTGCTATATTTAGGGATGTGGTTGATTTTTGAGGGATAGTTTTGAAGGTAAAATGATATTTGGCGTCACGTCAACAAGTTTCATTTGATTATAGACGACAACTGATGGTGGGGTCAAATTGATTTAAAACCGAATAGTTTATGTGTAAAATTAATATAATTAAAAGGATATGATTGAATTAATTTTTGCGTGATAGTTTGGGAGGTAAAATGAAATTCCCTCAAAACAATATGATGAAGTACTTAAAGAGCTGAGAATTTATTTTTTTTATTTTTTATTTTTTTAACATTGATACTAGGAAAAATCAATCTGTTTGTCAATAATCTTGTAATGGCAATAGCTAGTGTTCAAATGACATCATGACACATAAGAGAGCTGAATTGGGAATGGATGCAAGAGTTTACATGACAGAGAAGAGAGGAAGTGGAAAGATAAAAATGAAAAGAAACTATAATGTTGTGTTTAGATCTACATTACTTAAGGGGAAGAAAAAATGAAACATAAATAAATTTATTTAAAATAATTTGTATTTTATTGGTAGCTGAATAAAAACATTAATATTTTCTATAAATATCTATTTATTTCATTCTCATTTTCGTACCCAAACACAAAAAAGGTAATTAAATTTAACTTCTTTTTTATTTTCATTTTCTTTCCATCCCAAAATTTGAGACTTGGGTGCATTCTTACTTTTACTCGTTCAAATCGTTTGTTCTTTGCTTTCTTTATCACGCGCAATTTCATAGTGACCATTTCAAAAAACAAAAAATAAAAAAAATTGTGAAATTGATAGTCAAAGGGAAATTAATTCTTAAAAAAATTGCACTTTAGTGTAAATTTTCCAAAAAAAGATATAAATTAATTAATTTTAATAATTATAATTATAATTATAATTTTTTTTTATAAATTTATAAGTATTTTGTAAAAATAGTACTGATTTGTAATTATTGACATATTAACTTAAAACTTTATGGTTTGCTCAAAGAATAATTCACCCAAAAAACGCGTCAAAGAAGAATTGATATATAATTATAAAGAATGACTGGCTTGACGACTTTTCTGTTTTTTTTCTTTTTCTTTTGATCAACGGCTTGATGACTTCTTGATAATGATGGGTGCCTCTCCCACATATTTATTGTGTTTGTTTTAATTTTTTACTTTCAAAAATAAATTAGAAAACATGCATGATATCAAAAATTAAAAATAAACTATCACTTGGTGGCCAAATGTTGATTGCTTCTCTTTATACCACATATTTTTATTTTCTTATTTGAAATAAAAAATATATATTAAATAGTGAACCACAGTAAGACTCAGACATTGGACCTTAAACCCGTCTCCAACTTATCTCGTAACCTTAAGTTTAATAAATAAGACTCTTACCATTTATATAATATGCTATATAAAGCAAAAAATTTATTTTATTTTTACTTATTTTAATTACACACGACACCTACTAGTGATACAAATATATTTTCAATACAAATAACAAAAAAAAAAAAAAAAAAATTAGTGAGTTGCCGAAGCCAAAAGTGGTAGGAGGGGATGGGTTTCACACAATTTTTTATTATTATTTTATTCTAGCAGTTTTATAAATTTAAAAAATTATTTACATTTTTTTATCAAGGCTATTTAAGATCAAAAATTAGATTTAATTTTTAAATTTAGTAACGTGACAATCAATTATGATATTAAATGTAACACTCTCTCATATATTTTTTAATTATTAACCAATCATATTACTTATATATCATTAAATTTAAAAAATAAATTTAAAAAATGAATTTACATATCATTTTTTCGTTTTTTTTTTTTTTAAAAACAAAAAAGTCACAAACGTGTTCGGTTAGTCACGAACGTGTTTCGGTTTTATAGATTACAAATTCTTTGGAGGTAGGAGATGTTTGGCAGTGGTCGAAGGTGGTTATTGATTGTTACTATGTTAGTGATGGTGGTCAACTGCTAGATTTGGCAAATGGTGATAGGTGATTGGCAGTGATTAGAGTTGGGTATCAATTATGAGAGTGGTGGTCGGGTGTAGTAATGAGAAGTAGGTGATGGCTAGAGGGGATGGGAGAAAGAGGAAGAATTGATATATGCATATATGTTTTTTTTTTTTCCTTCAAATAAGTAAATTTATTTATTTACTTATTTATTTATTTTTTTGTAATTACAAGCTTTTAAAATTAAAATATTAAACAAGTTTTTAGGTGAAATTACAAAAAATCTAGAGTTTCATGCTTACAACAAAATAAATATTGAGTTTTTAATTTTATCAATTTAAATCATAATTTTTTAATTTGTTTTCAATCTAAATCACTTGTCTATTTCAACGTCATATCCTAAAGTAGTGTTGGGTTTAGTTTTTAAATTAACATTTGAATAAAAAAAATCAAAAACATGTTTGGTTAACAAATCTTCAAAACTATTTTCAAAATTATTTTTTCTTTCTCCTCTGTCATTTCTCTTTTTTTGTTTTTTAATTAATAAATTAATCAATCGCTTTTTCTCTCTCCTTACTCCTCTTTCCTCTCTTATTCTCTCACATTTTACACATCAATCAATCAAATTTTGTTTTACACCCATCTATTCAACTACCAAAAAAAAAAAAAAAATACAAATCATTCAAAAATTATTTTCAAAACTCATAACAAACAAATTTTCAATTTTTAAAACTCTTTTCAACAACTTATCTTTTAAAATACAATTCAAAACTCAAAATTCTTTTCAAAAACTAAACCAACCGAGTTATTTATTTTTTTATTTTCACAAGTTCTTATTTAAACATAATCGTTACCAAACAATAAAGATTGGCTATTTAAGTCTTCATGGCATGGATGGATTTGCATCATCTATCAAACACAATTCTCATACTATTGGAGGAATAGAGAGATATGGTCTCTCTTCTCTATTTCTCAGCAACTATTCCAATCATTCTCTTCTTTCCACAATTTGTTAGTTCAGCCACCTCTGTAACCTTCCTCATACATTTGTGTGATAACCAATTTAATTACACAAATAACAGTAGTGTGTTTCAAAACAATCTCAACCACCTCCTTACTAATCTCTCCTCTCAAACCCTCCTGACCAACTTCTACAACTCCACCTTTGGTAGAGACGAAAATACAGTATATGCACTTGGCTTTTGCCCAGCGTACATTGCCGCAAAAGATTGCCAAGCCTGTGTCCAATATGCGTCACATTCCATCACAAAATACTGCCCAAATCAGAAAAAAGCTATTATATATTATGTGGAATGTGTTGTGCGATATGCAAACTATTCTTTCTTCTCCACCGAAGAAAATCAACCTGACGTTTATTGGCACAGTACAATATCTTTGGACAATCCTGATAGGTCGGATCAAGTATTGGCTAATACAATGGATGGCCTTATTACTAAGGCTGCTTTTGGTTCTTCAACAACAAAAACAAAAACAAAAACAAAATTTGCAACAGGGGAAGCCAAGATCAATGGTTCTCAGCAGTTATATTGCTTTATGCAATGCACTCCTGACATAACTGCAAACACTTGCAACAACTGTTTACAATATGCACTTGATAATCTTCGACGTTATAATTACGGCAAAGAGTGGGGACTATATTATATACCAAATTGTCAGGCAAGGTATCACTTGGCAGCTTTTTATGAAGTAGTCCCTCCTCCCTCCCTGCCACCTTCTGCTATCACAGAAAACACAACTATCAACACAACCGGCCCTCCTCCTCCCTTCCAGCCATCTTCAGGTACGGTACCACATGAGAATTGCTCTCATATACTCTTATTTACGCTTCAATTGATTTTTTTCAAAAGAAAAAAAAAATGTTTTTGGTAAAAAAAGTTATTCTATGTTTCATTGCGATCTTGAAACTAAAATGAAACATACGAAAATGTTTACATCAATCTCATACATAGTTCTAAATCGCGGTATCGGGTAACGTAACGGTATCGATCGCGGAGTATCGATATCGGTAGTATCGACCGGTACGTATCGGGTATCGGGCGTCGCGGCTGTGAAATTTCAAAAATCATTAGCAATCCATCTAAAACTCAATTTTATGCATTTTTTTGACTCTTTTAGCCTTTATTTATCACATTTTAATCAAAAT
Organism: Camellia japonica; assembly: GCA_030407325.1. Taxonomy (NCBI): domain Eukaryota; kingdom Viridiplantae; phylum Streptophyta; class Magnoliopsida; order Ericales; family Theaceae; genus Camellia; species Camellia japonica. Next base: position 26,337,065 of record JAPPVO010000014.1, read on the forward strand.
TTTGATATGTAGGGACACTTTTTTGAGTCATTTTCAATTAAATGATATATATTTATTTTAGTCTCAACCTAATTTTATGCCTATTATTTTCTAGTGGAATTCTAAATTTCCAACCAATATCATCACTTGAAAGTTTTCCACTAGAACTACCTCTGTGCGCCATTATAACTTTTAATTATCTACAATAACAGTTTTCAATTAACAAATATTGTAATTCTAATTTAGTTAGTAATAATAATGCATTTAAGATAAAAATAAAAAATCTAAAATATTAAATATCTTTACTTAACAATTAAACCTCTTTAAAAAAATCTGACAAATTAAATCTCTATAAAAAAATCTGATATAAAAATAATCTGAAATAAAAAGATTTGACAGATTAAAAAATCTAAAATAATAAAAAAAATCTGAAATATATATAATGTGAACGCTTTTAACTTTATAATGTGAAAGAGTTGTCTTTGTCAATTATAATGTGAACGCTTTTAACTTTAAAATATATATAAATGAAATACAATATTTTATGGGGAAATATATGCGTGGATTATGTTTGTATAAGAATCCCCAAAACGAACTGTTCTCTCAACTTTACTACTTTTCAAGCTCCCATTTCCCAAACATCTCTCTCTCTCTCTTTCACCCACCAAACAAGAAGCAGGTGGGGTATACATTACAACTTCCTTCCATGGTCATCTTTTACCTCCCCTTTCTACTTTCAAGACCCTCACTCTCTCCTCTCTCTAGCAGAGCTTGATTCTTATGCACCAAATCATTATCTAAACTCCAAATAGACCCTATCGTCTTACTCTCCCCTTGACAACTTCCTTTCATTGGTTGGATCTTCACCTCACCTCACCTCCCCTTTCTACTTCTTCAACCAAAAGAAAAAGAAAAACAGAGCATCAACAAACAGAAGAAAAACAGAGCATCACTTCTTCAGCTTTGTTTTGCTTTTTTCAACTATTTTTGCAGGTGAATTCAACCGTATCGGAGTATCGGAAACAAATCGTTTACGTATCGGATTCGGGCCGATACGTGTCAGGAATCGGCCAATACGGCCGTGAAATTCATTCTCGCCGGTATACCGGTGAGTATCCGACTCGGCCCTTCCATTTTCCGGTACGAACCGGCCGATACGGGACGTACCGGCCGATATTTAGAACCCTGATCTCATAAGACATTAAAAAAAACCCCTCTCTCTCTCTCTAAAAACCTCCACCCCGGGCCTCGCTGTTGGCCAGCCGGCCGTCGCCTTTGGCGATGGCAGTCGGCTGGCCTCGCCTCTTTTGTGCATGATCGTTGTTTTCCTTTTTAATAAACTTGAATCCCCATAGTTTTTCCAAATCTTTTTCAGTTCTCTTGGGTGTTTGGGGTGGGTTTCAGTCTTGGGGGGTTTCGACCATGGAAGGCGCCTCGAATATGGGAGGGTTGGATTTGTTTAGGAACTTCATTCGGGCGCTCCTATGCAAGTGGGAGTTTGAGGGGTGGATTCCATTCAGATCTGCGGAGGTCGGCGTTAGGCCGAATAAAGGAATGATCTAGATTTGTTTAGGAGCTTCATTCGGGTGCTCCTTTGAGAGTGGGAGTTTGAGGGGTGAACTCTATTCAGATCTATGGAGCTCGACGTTCCGTTCGGCTAAGAGGAGGTTGTTCAGCTCAGGCATTCTGATGTAGTTATGGTGTTCGGCGATTTCTAGAGAGAGTTGTTGTTCTTGGGGGAGTCCGGCTATTACATTCTAGAGTGAGTTTTGCTGTTCAAGTATCTGCAAAGGAGTTGGATCTTGGGTCTTTCAGCCATGGGTTTTTCTTTGGCCATGAGAGGTATTGGTGTTGGTGGTTTTCAAAAGCTTTGTCTCCGTGGAAGGTGGTGTTTCGGCTTGTGGAGGAGGTATTTTCGACCTTAGGTGTGAGTGTTCGGCCAAAAGGTATTTTTGCGGTGGGTGTCTCGATATTGGAAGCAAGCTTCGGGCATGAAGTGGGTGAAGTCCGGCGGAGTTCGGTGGAAATGTCAAGTGTAGGTGAAGTTTCGGCGGAAGTGACAAGCGTGGGTGATGTACTGCAAAGGGAATAGTATTCGGCGTGGGAGTTCCGGCCGTGGATGTTCCAGTGTTCCGGCCATGGAGTGGGTAAAGCCCGATGGAGATGTCAGGCGTGGGAGAAGGCTGGCGGAAGGGTCAGGCGCGGAACAGCAAGGAGTTCTCTCGGTTTTTGGATTCAGCAATGCTAGGTATCATGAAAAAGTTTTCATGAAAATAATCATGAAAGCTTTGTGACCCTTGGATTACACTTAGAATAAAGCATTATACACTAATCAAGGTAATCCAAAGATCATAAATTTTTCATGATCATTTTCATGAAAAAAATTTCATGATCCCTAACTTTTCCCTTTTGGATTAGTGGGTGTTAAAGCTATGGTAATATAAAATAATCAAGAGTGCTGTGTTAAAGTTGTAGTGTGGTTGGACTTTGGGGTTCTTGCTTTTTGTTTTTCTTGTTAAGTGCTTCTTAATTATTTGTTTTTGTTTTGGGGTTGTTTGGTTAAAAAAAAATAAATTGTGAGGCCAATGGGTTGGTTGTATGAGTGTGAGTAACAGTAGTAAGAGTATTTTATATTATCTGAACTTCTCTCGATACATTATATCTTCCTATACCTTTAATTTCATATTTTTAATGAAATTTTTACTTTACTTATCAAAAAATGTACTAGTAGCTATATTAGCAGTGATGTCAAAATCTGGCCAATCTTTAGGAATACTAGCTTTATCTCCACATAAGAGCAATTTCAAATTCAGTTTTTTTCAGCACCTTAGTCAGAAAATGTTTTTGGTTCTCGTAGGGCAGAAGAGAAAAACATCAGTAACATTCATCACCACTATTACTTTGGCAGCCATTTTGGTGATTCTTGTCATCTTCATTGGCAACTATTTGATAACGAGGAAAGTCAAGTGTTCAGGGGAGGCTACAGAAAGTAAGTTAAATATTCACCATTTATACTTTTTTGTTTTTTTTGATCGGCAAAATCTTCACCATTTATACTTGTTTTTAGAGCTAATATTATCACTATGTTATTTTGGAAATTATTTTCATGAAGAAAATATTATAGGAGAATTTGAGTGACAAATAGTTGGAAGTGTCCTCTCTTTCTTAATATCGTGATGTATTTCCATTACATAGTTCAATTTAGTTATTTATTTCCTATTACTACAATATATAAGAGTTTTAGAGACAAAATTTTTTAATCTTTAAAAGTAAAAATTTTGTTACAAAAGATATTTAGGGACCAATTTCTATCGTCGTGAGGATAGTCGCTAAAACGTCGTCCCGAAAAGCTAAAAACAAGGCTTTTAGCGACAAAATTTTGAAAATGTCACTAATAAATAGACTTTTGGGGACAATAATTTGGTCTCAAAATGGTTTATTTTTTGACACAAAAAATTTGGTTCTAAAAGGATAATAATTCATCACTAATGTTAAATTTTCGTTACTAAAAATATAATAACAATACTTTTCGCAACAAAAATATTTGGTCCTTAAAAAATAATTTTGTTCCTAAATTTTAGTTCCTAAAATCTTAATTTTTTGTAGGGTATACTTCCCCTGAAGATGACAATTCAATGCCATTTGTCGAATCCTTGCAATTTGACTTCGGAACAATTAGAGATGCAACGGATAATTTCTCACATGCTAATAAGCTTGGAGAAGGGAGGTTTGGCCCTGTTTACAAGGTAACTAGATGCATACTCATGCAGTTACAATAAATAAAATGAATTGTCAAAATTGTGGTGTGAAATGAAATGTTGAATATGACCATATTTCTTAAATTATTCTGAAAAAAACATAGGGTGTGCTTTTAAATGGGCAAGAAATTGCTGTGAAAAAGCTCTCTGGTAATTCCAGACAAGGTCAAGAAGAATTCAAGAATGAGGTTTTGTTACTGACTAAGCTTCGTCACAAGAATTTGGTCAGTCTCTTAGGTTTCTGCTTGGAACACTACAGGAAATTCGTTTTTTAGCGGCGTTTTAAAAACGCCGCGAAAACCCTGAAAAACGCCGTAATATCTTATAGTGGCGTGTAAAATTTTCGCCGCTGATAGGGCCGCCGCAATAGCTACACAACGTTTTAAAAACGTCGCTAAAAACATTAGACGGCGTTTCTTAAAACGCCGCAAAATCTTTGACGACCGTCTCCCCTTCCATCCCCAATTAACGTGTGACGCTAGAATGACGTCATTTAGTGGCGTTTTTTCGAAAACGCCACTGTTTTTTATTTTTTTAATCCCAACACGAATTAAATGTGTGATGTTATAATGACGTCATTTTGTGGCGTTTTTCAGAAAACGCCACTTCTTTTTTTTTTTTTTTTTTTTTTTAGGGGGGGTCGGTGGGTTCCCTGCTGGTGGTGGAAACTGAATTCACAATTACATAATTACAGAGAGAAATACAATTAATTTAAATATAATTAAAAACTAACCTGGAGGAAGGGATTGTTTCAACTTGTCAGCCTTCTCTGAGTCAAACAAACACAGTCCCTCATTCCTGCAGAGAAATTAGTTAAACTCCTGCAGATTATAGTTAAATCTCATTTAAGAGTACAATAATATTCCACAGTCCCTCATTCCAATCACCCAAGCCAGCAACACAAATCATGCTCAATGTTGGAAACAAAGAAAGCCATCATGTATCCCAGAGTAATCCTGCTTCGCAGATGAATATATTAATAACGAACTAGAAGATTACCATAGTACACATAATTGTCAAAACCACTTCTGTTTTACATTGTTGGTCTATTACTTATTGGCAGACATTTATTTGATCACCCTAAATCTATTGCATTCTTGGGGACTTCAATCTTATGTCAATGCTGACCATTCAGCAATTTGTTTCTAATAAACCTTTTCCGTGTTCCTCTTTTTAGTATAAAGCAAAACAAGTTCACATGGAAACCACTTCAGTAAGAGATCAATCAAACGAATGTGAATGTTACTCATCACTTATAGATGTGAAAGACACACAAGGGAAGCATATGTAAGAAATCTCATACATACAGTAATTTCAACCTCAAAAGTTTTATCAAATAGACCAAGAAAAAAATTTAGTTAAAAAACAAGGCTCCATGCTCAGTAGAGAACCATATTACACAAATAACATCAGGAAATAGGCAATCCTTTTTGATGCATATATAGTTAAACTCCTGCAGATTATATCATATTGCAGATGCGACTAGCTCCAACAATAAAATTTCACAACATCAATGTTAATTCAAACAATAAAATAATAATTATTTGCAGATCAATGAAAGTGCAAATGAAAACTGTGACCCAGAACACAACATTCACTGGAGCATACATCTCACTTGCATACAGTAATTTTTCTCATTTTTTATACTTTACTATTCTCAATATGTTCTGCTTACATCATCTACAATAACATGTCATTGAATCCAAAGAAGTAAAACTTCTGCAAACCAATACCCAAAAACCAAAAGTTCAAGGTCTTAAAAAATTCTTTCTTGTGCTGACACAATAAAGAACTAGAACAAAAAAAGAAACTTCACCATATTTTTCAAAAATAGCAACAAGGTATAGTTAGCCAACAAAATAGCTCCTGCATAACTACACCCAAAAGCAAACTTTCACTTGCTGAAGCACTACTACGATCCATCAGTCTTCCTCCAAGAAAAAAGGGTTTGGTTCCTTTCCAACGCTTTAGCCTCTGCACATCCGGTTCATTAAATTATAAGTCAGACAGCAGCATATTCTAATCAAAACCAGTTTGGATCTTTCAAATGAACTGTCATAAATTTTTTGGAAGACTAGTTTGTCAGATTGTCTACAATTGGCCCCAATCTAGACGCGATCCTATATAATGATAAGAATAGTTACTCCATTACTTGGCACAAGGTTATTTTTCAGCAAAAAATAATGCAAGCACACTACTTCAATTATCACCTCCACTAGAAACATTTTATAGAAGTACTCAAGTTAGATGAACAGTTATATTCATGTTCGATAACTTTAACCACCGACAACCTCAAAAGCCTTTTATGCACTCTCAGTTGCTAAATATAAACCAATGACATAAATGCTCAATTGCTCATGTCCCACTCAAAATCCACTTCACAGCTAGAACCATGATATCTATACAAATCAAACTAATATATACGAGATAAGCCTATGAGTTGGAATTGATTCAGCCAGAGGCATACCATTTAATCTGTTGGACAAAAATGCCATCACCCAATTTCGAACTGTAACAGCGCTTCAAACAAGCTAACAGATACACTAACAAAGGAACACTCACTCATATATTGTGAATTTTGTTGATAATTATACACCTAAAAGGCCAAGATTGTTGTGGCACTCTATAAGTTGGGTTTATAAAATTCATACCTTAACCTTTTATATAAAATAAAATAGTTCAAATAAACCAGATATATTCCATACACATTTTAAGACTGAATATTTAGGTGAACACATCACAGTGGCTATGAGATTGTGAATACATATGCATGGTTTAGAAGGAAATCACAATGGCTATGTTTGGAAATAAATTTAGCTATAATATGATGGTTTAGAAGGAAATCCAACTATAATGGTTTAGAATGAACCTGAGTTTGTCATATCTACTTCTTCTTCTTCTTCTTTTCTTTCTTTGATATGTGAACCTGCATTTGATAAGAACAAATAACATGAATAAAATGCCATATGAAAATTTCATAATTAACTATTACTCACTTCCTCGGACGAACGATGACAATTAAACGATGAGGTGTATACATGGGATTGTTGTTGTGAATGCACATGTGTAGCAGCTGGTGCAACAGGCCCACCCATGGCCTGTTGAGACTCCAATTGCTCTATTCGTGCTTGTTGAGCTTGGATTGTGCTTTGCATCTCCATTTGTACTTTCTGTTGATTAAGCATAGCATCCATCATCTCCTTCATTTGCATCTCCATTTGTGCTTTATATTGGTTAAGTTGCTCTTGGACTTGCATTTGGATGATACGAGTTTGTTCTTGCGATTGCCTATATCCGCCTCCAAAGACATCTGTCGAGGAAGGACCCAATCCATATGTTCGAACACGACCAGGTCGCTCAGGCCCTAGAACCTGTGTGATAATTTCTTCATCTGTAGCATTGGATTGCGCCCCAAGGTCCTTCATTTGTGTCTACAATTGTTAATTAGTAATTAGCCACCAATAAAATTGTTCATAACTAGTGCCATTAAATGTAACCTGCTTCCATTGGGCCATATGAATTCAATAACATCATCAATCCAGATTCAAAATTGTTTCAATGACACTTCCACTTCATATGCTCAAATTCAGAAGCTTTCACTAAATTCTAGGTTAGGCACACTAATCAAAAATAATTACTGAGTACCTTATATATATGTTAGTAGCAGATTTATGTCTTATTGAGACAAGTATTTAATACATTCCATACATGCAAAGTATATAATTATGGTGCTACATACCATGACCTCAGCAACTTTATTATTACTTGGTTTGTTATCCTTCGAATTGTGTGTCTGTCAAGTGTGCTTCTAATTTCATGAGTAAGCATCCTAACATGCCTTCCTGTTTCTTCTTGAGAAATAATAAGACCCATCTCCCTGTCAAGCTCTTCAGCCTTATTCTTCAAAAATACTTCTCGTGTTTTGACACTTAGCAGATCAGGAATAATATGCACAAGCATCAAAGCCGTTGCACATGACACAACAGCAGTAGCAATTTTCGCTACAGTCATCACGATAGCAACAGTTTTAGAGTGCATAGAGAATGTCCACAAACAGTTTGCCCGCACAGCAGGTACCCCTTGTCCGGTATAATTAATCCAAAGTCATTCTAACACACTTTAATTGGTCATGTTTTTAATGATTCAATATTTTCCTTGCAATTTTGCTACTTTTCTTTCTACCTTTTCTATATTGAGTTTTAATGTCAACTTTACACTAAAGAAGAAGTAATGATGCTATGTGAGAATATATAAATATGTAACCCCTAATTTATTCTAGGTCTCTCTCACCATGTTATTAAGAGAGGCTTGAAACAAACACACGGGTCTCTCTCATATTTTGGTAGCCAGATGAGGAAAATGAGCCAAACTGAGGCAGCCAAGTATGTACTAATTAAGTTGGTTGTGACTATCAGATGGTGCACTGCCATCTGTTGTTAGAATGTTATGTCAATCTTGAAATGAACTTTAGTCGGACTATATATATCATTTTTCATCTAATATTGCCATCTTTAAGCTTGTTTTTCTGTAGAATGAGCATTACAACCTCTAATTAGCTTGTTTCCCTAGAGGACCCCTAACATACTTGGTAATTAAATATTTGGGGTAGAGTTCCCCTTTTGCAAATGGAGTAGTGTCACTTAGTTTAAAAAAAAGAAATGTAAAACATCAAAAGAAAAAAGAACATTAACAAAGAAATCTAATGGAGTAATTCAATTGAATAAAATAATTCATACCAGCAGTAGTGTCATGTGTTGAACCAGTACTCGATGATGCACTAGGCAAGCTACCTGGAGGATACCATGACATGGGCGGATCAGGTATGATGCGTGTACTCTCCTCTGAACTCTCATCTGAACTCCCACTATAAGAACTCTCATCTGCACTCCCACTATAAGAACTCTCAGAATTTGCAGAGGCTGATCCTTGCCTCTGCCTAGAGCATCGTCGATCTGTCATGCTAGTTAACAGAAGACCACAAGCATACGTGTAGAATTTTATGGGTTAGCAATGGATACAAAGTACAATAGATACAATAGTGAATACAAAAACAATAGAATTTTAATATCTAACAAAATATGATATTGTAATTTTAACCAGTTCAACACCATTTTTGGCACAAAAGAATCTACTACATTAAGATTTTCCAAAATAATTAAAAAACAAATGGCGCATTTTAAAAGCAAAGGTTTCATTAACATGAATATCCATGCTAAAAGCACAAATGTAACAACGAATATGAAACAAAATTACAATATCATATCATTTCTTCATCATCTTCAGATTGTGTCTGTGTCGATATCCCAAGAGGTCCAATAGTTTCATCAATAGTTGTTCCAACTTCACCTTGTCTAACCCAATTTATGTCCTCTTCACAAGCAAACGAAGTTGCATCTAACTCTTGGTCGCCAAATCCTTCCACTTCATTGTGATGTTCTCCATCATTAATTGGTTGTTCTCCACACACCTCATACAAGTCTCTAGGTTTCATCTTGACTACAACATCCCAATCAGCTTCAACGGGATCATTAACATAGAAAACTTGTTGTGCCTGAGATGCTAGGATGAATGGCTCATCACTATTTTGTTTCTTTGTATATAACAAATGATTGAAATTAACAAGTGTGAAACCAAACCCATCCTGCTTCAGTCCTTTGTTGTTGTCAATCCAGTCGCACATGAATAGCACATATCTACGGTCGTATGAGTAATACAATTCAATAATATCTGTCACATATCCATAGTATGCTACTTCACCTTCCACAGGATTCATGTCTCTGGTACTTGCATAACTGCAAGTCTTTGCTTTCACCATAACCCCACTATTTTGAGTTTTTCTTCTCCACTCACGACTCCTCGTATGATACCTAGTACCATTAATTATATACCCACTGAATCTCGTGGCCTTTTTACTAGGTCCCAATGCCAAAGTTTTAATCTCATCTGACAACACAGCATTTTCAATAGCTAGAAGCTCTTCAACCTATTTTTAAAAAGTCAACAAAATTAAACACCAACTAACAGAGAATTAAAAATTGAAAACATGAGAATTGAAAATTAGAAACATGTAAGTTATTAGTACTTACATGAGAATTAAACCATCTGGGAAACTCATCATTGTGACGGCGATCCACATCAAAATCTTTGAGACGACGATGTGACCGCTTAATAAAATCACGATGTTCCCTATACATTTAAAGTACTTATAAAATGCAAGATACTTATTAATGGTATCAATAAAATTTGGAACAAAGATTGTATCTTACTCTCGATATGGGACAACCGCAGCAGTGTTAAATAACACATACCGATGAGCTTGTACCCATGATGTGTTATCAAGCGCAAACCCTTTTCCTTTTCCTAAAGCATGACCCAGTAATATCCCAGGATTGTCGCTAACATCGTAATTCCTTATTGGTCGATTCAATTTTGACTCGACATCATCCAAGTACCTTGAGCAAAAGGTCATACACTCTTCAACTAAGTATCCCTCTGCAATTGAACCTTCTGGATGACTTCGATTACGCATATATGACTTAAGTGTCATAAGATACCTATAAACAAACAAATGCACACATGACTTTCAATTATAAACAAACAAATGACTACAACCTTAAATTGGAGTAGAATTGCACACCTTTCTATGAAGTACATCCAGCGATATTGCACTGGACCAGCAATCTTGGCCTCCTCTGCTAGGTGAATAGGCAAGTGCTCCATTATATCGAAAAAGGATGGAGGAAAAATTCTCTCAAGATGACAAAGTGTAAGAGCAATTTGGGATTGAAGACGATCTAACCCATCTGGCTCTAGAGTTTTGGAGCACAACTGCCTGAAGAAATTGCTTAACTCAATCAATGGTTCAACAACTTTCTTCGGTAACAAATTTCTCACTGCTATTGGAAGTATTTGTTGCATCAATATATGGTTGTCATGACTTTTCAGTCCAGATATGCTATGTTGTTTGAGGTTAACACGACGAGAAATATTGGATGCATACCCATCTGGAACTTTGATATTCTTCAAGAGTGTACAAAACAAACCTCTCTCTCTATTGTTCATAGCGAAACATGCAGGCGGCAAATAATACCTGTTCCCAACCCCTTTTTTAGGATGTAATGCCTTTCGAATTCCCATATCTTGCAAGTCTCGACGAGCATTTAAATTATCCTTTCCTTTCCCATCAACATTTAATATCGTCCACAATACATTATCACACACGTTCTTCTCAATGTGCATTACATCAAGATTGTGGCGGATCAAATTATGCTCCCAATATGGAAGCTCAAAGAAAATACTCCTCTTCCTCCAATTATGATCCTCCTCGTTGTCCTCTTTTTCCTTTCCTTTCCTAGTTCTTTTTTGTCTGTTAGTTGGTTGATGCTTAGGCCCTAGCTGTCGTAACACATTAGCCCCCGATAACCGAGTTGGACATGGTTCAAATTCAAAAGTTCCATCAAAAGACGCACCATCTTTTCGAAATTTGTGACTCGCATTCAACCAACGACGATGCCCCATGTAACAAATTTTCCTTCCATTCTTCAAATACCGATGTCGAGTATGTATGTTACAACAAGGACAAGCTAAAGCACCTTTCGTGCTCCATCCAGACAAATTTGCATATGCAGGAAAATCATTTATTGTCCACAATAAGACCGCGTGCAATTGGAACATTTGATTAGTTTCTGCATCGTACGTCTGAACACCATTTTCCCACAATTCATTCAGTTCATCCACTAACAAGCGCAAGTAGACATCAATGTTATTGCCAGGTGAAGAAGGACCATCAATGAGCAATATCATCATCATATGAGGTTGTTTCATGCACAACCACGGTGGCAAATTATAAGGCATCACAATAACTGGCCAACTGCTGTGAGCAACATTCATTGCCTTGAATGGATTAAATCCATCCGCTGCTAAACCTAGTCTGACGTTGCGAGGCTCACTCGCAAACTTGGGATACAAAGTATCAAAATTTTTCCAGACAGAAGAGTCAGCAGGATGTCTCATTTTGCCGTCATCAATTCGGCCCTCTGCATGCCATCTCATTAATGAAGCAGTTTTGGATGACATGAACAATCTTTGAAGCCTTGGAATCAAAGGAAAGTATCTCACAATCTTTTGTGGAATTCTTTGTTGCTTCTTTTTATAATCATTCTTCTCACCCTCAAACTGTTTGTATCTAGGCGTCTGACACACTATGCAATCATCCCTACTAGCTGTCTCCTTCCAATACAGTGAGCAATCTCTTGGGCATGCATGTACCTTGTGATAATCGAGGCCCAATTCCCTAAGGAGTGCCCTCGTTGCATAGAACGACTTTGGCAAAGTTTCACCTTTTGGGAATGCATCCTTCAAAAGTTTAAGTAACATCGTGAAAGACTTGTCGCTCCATCCACTAAGGCACTTGATATGCAACAATCGAACAACAAATGACAGCGTTGAAAACTTGTGACACTCTGGATACAACTCTCTTTCGGCCTCCTTCAATAAACTAAAAAATCTTTCAGTTTTCTTATCCGGGCCTAGTTCGATATTAGAACTTCCTGTCTCATTACTAGCACGATGAACCAAGCTTGGTGGAGGAAGTCCGAACCCCTCATATATCATTTCATTGACTTCATCGCCATCATTCGAATCACTGACATTCTCATTCAATGGCACAGACGCCGGTAAATCTTCTCCGTGAAAAATCCATCTGGTGTAGCTTGGAAGAAACCCATTGACCATTAAATGTTCCTCCAAAAGGTCTTTCTTCACTAGTTTGACATTCCGACACCGTTTACATGGACATGTGACTTCAATTGATAGAGGATTATTTTGGCATGCAAGTTTAACAAATTCCTTAACCCCTTCTATATATTCTGGATGCAACCTATGCTGATTTATCCAACTTTTATCCATCTGACTTCGTCTTACACTACAAATGTCACTGTCAAATCAACAAAATTTAAAATTATCATTTCATTTTAATTATTCTTAACCTCAATTAAGTACCTTATAATGCATGCGACATGACACCATTCACCTCTAACTCTTCTCTAATAGGTTGGTTCATCCTACTTTCCCATTCAGGAATGCACAGTCTATATTGTAAAAAGTAGCTCATACCGCTCTATCCATCTCTAACGAAATTTCGGCAGCACCTCCCCATGGTTCTCCAAGTACACTACACAGACTGGGTGTATTGCTACACCTTGTCTAGTATGCACCCGGAGAACATGAGGAGCTACTACACGAAATCTCTACGAGATGGACTATATTTAAGCAGTAGAACTACTAATTACAACATAGACTTGTGCTCCTGAACTGTCCAAACTGGACAATCCAAGAAGAGCCTCATCAAAGATGACTAGGTATCTTTGATGAAGATTCTTGGACGGGTCTACGGCTATTTATGCATGCATGGATAATTGCTTGCTAAATTAACAACTGTCATGATTTTTGCATCCCGGTGGTGCAACTTGAATCAACACTATCAAGCATACTAGAAGCATTTCTAGCATGAAGCATATTAATGAAGAAACTAAAAGTTTCTACAATGCTCTTGATAGATTATGATATAGAACTTCATCAAGATAACTAGGTATCTCTAATGAAGATTCTACAAGAACAACCAGATTATCCTGATTGATCACAAAGTAAAAAATTCCATGATTGTAATTGATAGCACATAACAATGGCAAGTACTTGATATTAGGTATGCTTCATTTAGTTTGTTCTTGTACTCACAAGTAAGCAACGAGTTCTCACTACTACATGAACACCCACACATACCAATATATCTTAGTAGTGTTCTATTTCATTTGTATAGCACCATTTTTGTGTCCCTATCAAAGCCCAAAAAGAAAACTGTGCAGACGAGGGTAGATTTCAAATTACTTAACAAGAAATTATGATAAACATTAGAAATTCAAAATCATAATCTCATACATTGTCAATCTGAGATCATGAGACCATCTATAGTATAAGCTATCTAATCCCAAACTGTCTTGCAAATCAATTACCACCCCCTCTCAAAAGTAATGAAAACAAACAAATCTACAAAATCTTAAATTAGAGAGTTAATTGATTTGAAAAACAAAGAAAGTAATGAAAAACAAACAAAATTACCAAAGAATTAATTGCTTTGAAAAATGTACCTGAGATGAAGAGCAAGAGAGATCGATCTGGTTCAACTATCTGTGAAAGCAGTATATCAATTATCGTACCTCAAATAGAATATTTTGTAATACAAAAAATTAAATTAATTATGATCTAAAACGCAGAATATTACTGGATAAGATGTAATAAAACACCAAAAAAATGAAACATGAAACTCTTTTAAGATATCATTCTCCATAATCTAGACTACATGATCTATATGTTTTGACATTAATTGCTAATCAAAAAAATTACAAAAAAAAAAAAAAAAACTAAAACTGATTTTTTAGATTACTAGGAATGGAAATTGGTCAATCCATTTCTCATTTTGTCTACCAGAACTTGAACTTAAAGATAGCTACCAAAACAATTAACAGCACTACGATGAGTTCAAATTTCAGTAATCACTGTCCAGTTCTGTTTGACCAGAAACCATACTAAACATCATTACTATCTCAGATTTCTTCTCACAAAGCCACAATGGAAGGGGGAAAAGAATATGTGTGGCACAAGCAAGTCCCACTTGTATAATTAATGTGTCTAAACTCTGAAGTATTGTTATTCCAACTAACCTAATGAAGCACTAATTTTCTTAATTTCACTGCAAGAAAATTCTATCTCCTATATGAACTTCATGTTACTTGATTACTAAACAATTACCATCAATTAGGAAAAAAATCTACACACTTCTGAATATAATAAAGATGTTCATGCATTAGCAGATTTGGCTAAAATGCTAAAATAGGAACAACAACAACACTAATGTATTTAGCAAAGGTTCAGCCAAGTAGCAGAAATTTATACTAAAAACAGTAGTTCTCAATAGAGAGACAAACTTATAATTCAATAAGGAAAAACAAAAAATCAATCCCTCAGCATCTGAAACGTTTAGACGTATTTAGAGAAGGTAAATCTAACAAAAGTATTCAATGTAGTAGCAAAAATGATGTCAATGACGATATAAAAAATAAAAAAATCCATCAGATGTTTTGTTTTAACTTCTTTCCATTATGTTGTGTTAAGTAATCTTTGTGTCTTTGATTGCTTTTAAGCTTATAGCATTCATGGCCCTTAAAATTAGATAAAATGGCCATTCGGTGCTACAAATTAAAGGTTATCATCTGTCACAAGAATCTTATATTCCTCAAATCCAAGAGCAACATTCACATTGTCTACTCTAAGCAGGAGTTTGCTGTCACTACTCGCTACATTATGGCACCTGTACAACAGAGAGAGAGAGAGAGAGAGAGAGAGAGAGAGAGTAGCTCACCGATCTGAATCGATTCACCGATCTGAATCGATTTTGAGAGAGAACTTTGAAATGGCTCTGATGAATCACCGATGTAAGATCACCGATCCGAAACGATTTTGATTTCAGATTTTGAGAGAGAACTTCGATGAATCACCGATGTAAGATCACCGATGTAAGATCTTCGAAGCTCTGACTTCGATTTTGAAAGATTTCTGATGAATCACCGATGTAAGATCTTCGAAGCTCTGACTTCGATTTTGAAAGATTTCTGATGAATCACCGATGTAAGATCACCGATCCGAAACGATTTCGATTTTGAGAGAGTGAGACAGAGCGAGAGTGAGAGTCAAATCGAGGGTTTTGGAAGAGAGGGAGACTGAGTTGTGGTAGGGACTGAGAAGGAGAGACTGAGTTCAAAGAGACGGAGGCTTTGACGGTCAATACATTGACCCAATACGGCGTCGTTTCACTAAGATCAGACACAACGTTTTTCGAAAACGTTGTGTTACGTTAACTTACAATGGCGTTTTCCAAAACGCCATAAAAGAAACGCTGCAATAGCCCACTTTTCCTGTAGTGGAAGAGAAAGAATTACTTCTCATTTATGAGTTTATGCCTAACAAAAGCCTCGATCATTTCATATTTGGTACAGTGCACTACTTCTTTTACTTTTTCATGTATATATAATTTTTTGGCTTGTGATGCTTATATGATAAAAGTATATTTGAACACATACTTTGTATGATTATGAAGATCATGTCAAACGTGCACATTTGGATTGGAAAAAACGTTTCAACATTATACAAGGCTTCGCTCGAGGTCTTCTATATCTTCATGAAGATTCACAACATCGGATTATTCATCGCGATCTCAAAGCTAGCAACATTTTGTTAGATGCGGAAATGAATCCTAAAATTTCAGATTTTGGCACAGGAAGACGAATCGCATTAGATCAATCCCATTACACAACAAGTAGAATCATGGGTACCATGTAAGTATTTCCTTCACAAACTAAGAATTTATCTTGATTCACTAATCCAAATACTAAACAAAAAACAGAAGATACTCTATGAACAAGTTGAACAAATTGATTATATCATGCAAATAGATCATATCATTGAAAATAATATGATGAACAATAACATGCCAGTGGATATATGCCTCATGAATATTTTCAACGTGGACAATTCTCGATTAAGTCAGATGTCTTCAGCTTTGGTGTGATTCTATTGGAAATTTTAAGCGGTCAGAAGATCTTTTGTTTCCGTGATATGGAGAATGGCGAGGACCTTCTAACCTATGTAAGTACGAGTGTTTTCTTTTTTATTCTTTACATTTTTTTAGGGGATGGGTGGGGCTAATGACTTATAAATGCAACTAAAAAGAAGAGTTTTCTTCAGAAAGTATGAGTTTCAATGAGCTTGAGCCAAAAGAGATGGTAGTTATAGATTGCCAATTATTTGAAATACCAAATTTCTTACAGGTAGTCTCAACCTGGAGAGGGGGGGGGAGTTGTTGAGTCAAGGTTATGAAAGCAACTACCATTTAAATTATTGCATGGTTGGTGAAGTTATAAATCTAAATTTTATTACCATATATTCACCTCTTTGAATTCTTACAGGCATGGAAGTGTTGGAGAAAAAATACAATTCTAGATATAGTGGATTCAACATTGATGACAGGTCCAAAAAGTGAGATTATGAGATGCATCCATATTGGTTTATTGTGCATTCAAGAAAATGCAGCAGACAGACCAACCATGGCTATAGTTGTTAGCATGCTCATTAGCACCTCGTTTAGTTTGTCATTGCCTTTGCATCCTGCGTTTTTATTGCCAGAAAGGCAAGGCCAAGGCAATTTGTCGCATGAGTTCAATTCAATGACAGAGTCAGATCAATCTGAAACTAAATCAACACAGGTTTCAACAAATGATGTTACAATTACTGAGCTTGTTGCTCGATGATAGTAAAGTAAAATGTAACTCTATTTGAATGTTTATTTTGAAACAATTTGATGTCGTTGTTGTCTATTGTACAACTTTCTGATGTTGGGATAAACGCACAATTCCTTATTTTATTTTTATTTTATAATTTTTAGAAAAAATTCGTAAAAAGTCTACATGCACTTGCATTCCATTAAGTCCCATGGCTTCTTTCTTTTTTTTCTTTCAAATAAAGTCTCATTATATAAGTTATTTGGGAGACTAAATCCTTGTTTCAAAATTTTAGTAAAAATTTAGACATTCTTACCCTTATTTATGTACAAGCACAAAGCTATGGAAGTGGTCAACACGCTTATATGGTAATTAATTTTTTTTAAATGTTAAACTTTTATGTATACATCCATTTTAATGAAATTTACACTTTTGAAAATTACTCAATAAGTTCTACAAAACGAAGAAAGTAAAACTACTCAATTGAATATAAAATGAGCAATGCTATTCATAGTTACTGTTTTTACTACATTTTCTCACTCTAGACATGAGGTAATAGACCCATAAATGCACATGAGATTTACTCACTTGTATCTAGAAGTGTGAAAATAGCATTTTCCAATTAAATTATTTAAAATGAGAAAAACAAATTATACTTATTGGATTTGAAATTGTAAAATTTTTCGGAGAAATGTTTTTGAATTTCACATAGTTTTTGAATTAAAAAAAAAATTAAAATTTCTAATTTCTAATAGTGTGAAATTTTACATATTTGAAATGTTAAAAAAAAAAAAAAAAATTAGAAGAGGAAGAAGAAGTAGTTAACTTTCACAGTAACATATTAAGGCCTCGTTTGGCAAGTGCCTTTTTTAGCCAAAAAACTAAAAAGTTACAAAAAAACCAAAAAGCCAACAACTCATACCAAAAAGTCAAAGATTCTCTTTTCTCTCTACTTTTTGCACATTTTTTCGTAAAAAGTCAAAAAGTCATTCCAAACATACTAGTTTTTTTTTATATCACATTTTAGTCAAAAAACCAAAAAGTTACTAAAAAAGCCTGTTCCCAAACGAGGCTTAAGTCCTAATGATTGTTTATAAATTCAAAAAGTCCAACTATGCAAAAGCCCACAAATCTCATTTCTAAAACAAGATGATGGACGTTATGAGAAAATGGACTTTTTGTTTTTGAACTACCTCACTACGTTAACATCTTCACAAGAAAAGAAAAAGCAATTTTAAAATTCAAAAATGCCTCAGACCCCAGTGGGGGTCACTGGGGGTCATGTTTGTGGCCTTCCCATTGGCTTAAAAAAAAATTATTTTTTTTTTTTAATTTTTTTTTATTTTCAGCGAATCATGGCCCGCCACCTCACTGGGGGTCGACCCCCAGTGGAGGTCTCCAGCATTTCTGTTTAAAATTATGACAACGTGACTCCCGAACTCTCACAGCTATATCGTTCTCAACTCTAAATTACTTTGTGTTCATATTATATTTTATGAAATTATTTTGTGCTCAATATTTTGTTTATTATTTTGCTAGACTTACATGATATTGTTGCAAACATTGTGACGTAGACGAAGGGCTATAAATCACACCAAAAATATGGAAGATCCTAAAAAATTTCCTATATTTTTCTTTCAAATCTGTACAAATTACTACGTAACTTCAGCAAACATAGTATTGTTACAAACATTGTGACGTAGATGAAGGGCTATAAATCACTCCAAAAATATGGAAGATCCTAAAAAGTTTATTATAAATTTCTTCCAAATTTGTAAAAATTTGAATATAATTTCAGCAAACACCAGTCAATTTGAAAGCATCTCTTTCCCTTTCTCTAACAATTTGCCCACAAATTTATCTTTTCATGCATACGAAAAATATGGAAGATCCTAAACTAGAAACAAGATAAGACAATCATTCACTACTAATGTCATTGGATAAATGAGTTCAAAGCATGGTATTTAAAAATAGTAATTAAAAAAAATGTTGGTTGGGCAAAATTACATCATTTTCGCATTGGTGCAAAAATGTCAAATTGTAGCATTTTGGACATTGTGCATGCTAAATTTTGGCATTTGAATGGCCAAAAAGACTTCTTTGCATTAGAGATGCTCTTAACGAGTTACATGTAATATGTGTTGACATAATTTTTTTATTTTTTCTTTTCCTTCTTATCTAGATAACAAAAAAAATTATAATATTTTCAAGCAAAGGCAAGAAAATTTAAGAACTATATGCAAATTAAAAGAGCAAAACTTTTGATTTCTTAACAAGACAAAAGCTCTAGCAAACATACCAAAACCTTTCTCAACAATATTTTCCCCCACCTCGATTGTAGTGATTCTCTTCACTGGAAAGATGAAAAATCTGGGATCTACACTGTTCAATCCTTTTGCAATCATTTTGAATGTGCTTTAGGGGGAGATGATGACAACTATAAACTTCTCTGGATAAATGTCGCCCCATCAAAAGTGAAAATCATTGTGTAGTTATCTTTGCAAGGAATCGTTACAAGAGAGATGTTAATCAATCGAAGAATTCTTCCAGATACTGCTAACTTCTATTGCATTTTTTGCGGACATGAAGTAGAACCGGTGGATCACCTTCTTCTTCACTGCCATTTTTGTTGGTGTACGGAAAGAAAATATTCTTCATTTCCGTACTCCTTTCGTCCAAGCTCTGTGTTGCTCCGAATGGTGTCGTGCAACCTGAAAGCACAACAACGGTAAACCACCTGGCGAGTGTGTTGCTAGAAAACCCCTCCGACGGTCAAGTTAGCACCCTTAAAGAGAGAAGAAAGACAAAAGTAAGGATAGCTCTGGATAAAGAGAAATTGCAGACCTCTTGCTTGGTAGAGTCGCGCGTCTTTTATACACTATTTCCTTGCCTTCCAAAATTGTGCGTGCACTACCTCGCTCGTCCTTTGCCAGATGCATAGATGTACTGCCCTCTCCTTTTTTTGCACGTGTTTCCGTCAATACTGCTAAACAGTATCTACAAAACAGCCAAATGGTATTGACGCGTACTATTGGCGGGTTTTCCTCGTCGTACTCCAATTGGGCCAAGAGTATATGGCCGCCGAGCTACCTTCAACCGTTCTAAGTTCAACTATTTAAGCCCCAAGTTGCTTCATGTCTGAGCTAGCTTTGGCTAGTTGGCTCTCGAAGAATTCTACTAGAACGGTCTGCTGTGTTCTGCTCTGTTAAACATCGTTTACTCATTGCTCAGAAGAACTCTGCGCGGCCCTTTGCCTTGACTAAGATTATTAGCTCGGTCAAAAGTCGCCCTTGTTATCTTAGCCTAGTCATTCTTCACCATGCATACTTAGTTCGGTTGAGATCCTTCGCCCGATTTATGTCCGACACGTGGACTTATCTCGGGCCATAGTCCAAGCTCATTTAGCTTGGCCCAACGCCCATTTCATGTTAACTCGGTTGCACGGTCAAAGGCCCACATGGAATTTAGGTCAGCCCATTTGTTCGGCACAAATTCCCCTCTCAATTGCCCTTTAACTCTGTTTGCTTTAGCATGATCATGATTACCTTTTTCCGCCGAGCCAAATTCATAGCTCGGTCAAGAGAAACATTCTCATTCCAGCTTAGCCCAGCCCATCTCCGAGGCGCGGGTTTAGTTCGGCTGCGATTCTTTGCCCTGCCCAACTTGTTAGGCCTAGCAATGTTCGTTTGCAAGGTCTATTTGCAAGCCTAGACATGTGCGTCATCATAGGCCTCATAATTACTTTGCTCGTTGCTCTTTCTTGTTTGGTTTACAATCGTGGCGAATCTCCGAGTTCGGTTGGTTGTCGTTGCTTGACTTGAAAATATATACATATACATATACTCTGTTTTTTTTTGGTAATGTCCACCGATTGGGCCGAGCTACTTAGCGACATTTAAAAGTAGGCCAAGTGTGCCTTACTCGGCTTTGTTCTAATTTGTATTTGATGTTGTTGCTCGGTTTAGAGTGCTTCAGTTGGGTTTACTTGTTGGTTTTGTCAAGCCGCTTGGTCGTGCTTCGGTTTAGCCTTTTGCTCGGCCTTAAAGTGTTCATGGATCAGCAGCCCTCATTGTTTAGCCATCTCGGAAGGCCAACTTTGTTGGGCTGAAGTAAGATTGATGCCCTTGATAGCTCGGGTGAGGTTTGAAATACCTCGGCCTAATCGATTGGCCAAGCTTTTTGGGCCAGGTTCGTGCGAAGTTGAGCTCGAATCTGGTTTGGTCATCCCATGGTTGAGCTTGGTTGACTGTTTCGCCCATTAGTGTGGCTTGCGTTCTTTTCGGCTTAGTAGGGCTACTTTAGGCATCCAAATTATTGACCTGATTGATGCATGATCTCTTGCTCGGCCCAATTCACTTTCGGCAACGTAGGAGTTCACCTTACAAGTTGCCTATATTCACCAATTCACTACCTTGGTCGATTACGTCTTGATTAGAAGTTCACAAATTGGCTCACTAACATGCATAGGGCTCGGTCGAAAGAACGAAGAGTTTTTATTGCTCGAGGTTGCTACTTGGTTTCATCTTTTTAGCACCATCCTCAGTTTGTCCTTGGTTTAATCTTAACGTCATGAGCCGTTTTTGATTTGTTTGTCCAGTTGGTCGCGAGAATGGGCAGAACACTAGCTTGGTGATGTTCACACCACCTCGGTCCAACTCATGAACCATTGCATGTCAACTATGAGCTCTGTTGGCCATCGTCAACAATCCTTAGCTCGGTCGAGCTGGATATTAAGCTTCAATTTTTTAAGAGAATATTTGAAGTATTTGTTTGGGCCCATGACTTGGAAGATAAATTACTATTCATCTTAAAGGTTGGTCGGTTGATGTTGCTCAGTCATGCATGTTTAGTTACGGAACCGGACAACTTTTGTTTTCTTAGGGCCCCATTAATTTATGCATATGACAGACCCACTACCTTGCCTCTTTACACTTTCTCTCTAAAACTTCAAAGTTCTTTTTAGAGTCTGAGTGTTTCAGTTGAATGTTTGAACTTGAATTGTGACTACTTATTCCATTTGGTCTGACCCAAACACCATGTCGTCTATCAAGTGGGCAAATGACCTTCTTTCTTTGGCTGTCGTATGCTTTTCGGCCAGCCGTTCAGAAACTGGTCCGCCATGCCTTGATTGTCATGCACGGTCGTAGTAAGCAAATTTTTTTTCTCAGCTTGCTTCGCATAGTGAGATGAATGCCATTTTGATATCTTAGTCATCACGTGTTCAATGCCATCTCAATTCGAGATGAAATCATTCACTCCGTTCGATATCTTGTCTTCTCAAGGTTACACCCATCATTGCTTGGTTTAACCTACGACTATCTCGCCTGGTCGGCCCATTCGGTAGGTCGTTCAACATGGACAAATATGAAGCTATTGAAATCGACCCTGCAACTTCTCCCTAGTCTGGGATCCTACTTTATCTTACAAAGTCAAAGCAGTGACCCAAGCTGAATGGGTTGCCCCTAGATTGTGTCCACTACTCGATTAGAATTCTCTTCGACTGAACAAATCATCAATTTTTCAGCAAAAGTTGGTGAGCAAAATCAACTCAGTAACTTACATCTTAGTGAGCAAAAATCAACTCGGGAACTTCTTGGCGAGAAAAGTCAACTTTGGTAAGAAATTCTAGAGTTGGACAAACTACCAACTTATCTTTTGGCAAGCAAAATCAACTCGAGAACTTCTTGGCGAGCAAAATTAGTTTCGGCAAGAAATTCTAAAGTTAGACAAACCACCAACTTGCCTTTTGGCGAGTAAAATCAACTCGACAAGAAATTTCAAAGTTGAGCAAAGTCAGCTTGATAAGACTTCTTGGTGAGCAAAATTTGCTTGGCAAGGAATTCTGAAGTTGGCGAACAAAATCAGCTTTGCCACTTACTTCTTGGCGAGCAAAACCAGCTCGACAAGACTTATTAGATAGCAAAATTAGTTCAAGCAAGGAATTTTAAAGTTTGCGAGCAAAGTCAACTCGGTAAGGAATTTTAAACTTATGGAGCAAAGTCAACTATAAAACTTAGTTCTTGGCGAGCAAAATCAGCTCTACAAGAAATTCTAAAGTCTAACAAAACATTAACTTTCATCTTATCGAGCAAAATCAGTCCAGTAAGGAATTCCAAAGTTGATCAAAACCATCAATAAATCTCTTCTCGAGAAAAATCCGCTTGGCAAGGAATTTTAAAATTGAACAAAACACTAACTTTCATCTTGTCAACAAAATCATCCCGGTAAGGAATTCCAAAGTTGATCAAAACCATCAACAAATCTCTTGTCGAGCAAAATCCACTCAGTAAGGAATTCTAAAGTTGAACAAAAACACCAACTTTCATCTTGTCGAGCAAAATCAGTCTTGCTAGAAATTATGATCCTTCTGTCAAAATGACCGTCAATTGCCCATTGGACAGCGCTAAATCTGCTCAATGGGACAAAAATATAGTAATTTTCTAGAAAATGGTTTACTTGTTTCATTGCATAAATGGTGGAAAGGGTTACAAAAGTATAACTAAAAATAAAACTTTGGATTGGCAGTATTCTACGTTTTGGGAATAGATCAGCCATTTATATCTTACGAGTTTTATGTCCCTTTTCCTCAGCCTTCTTACCGACGTCTTCCAAAATCGATCTCCCCAGATCTCTTCAATTGATCACTCCTTAAGGAGGAACATCTTTCGATTGCTATGCTATTTGGCAAGCTCTGCTCTTAAGGAGTCACCTTGACCCCTTCATCAACATAGCGATCCAAATGCCCTGCAGCCATCAACTTTTTCAAGTGTAGTTTGAGCGGCATGCGATCTTCTGTTTGGGGCTCTCTCTCTCTCTCTCATTATAAAAGGTGCAATGGTATCTCGGATTGAACCCTCTCTGGGCATCCCCCAACTTGGCCGACCACCAAACGTATTTCTCATCCCGGATTTCACTCAATATACGATAAATTGGTATCTTGTAGTAATGCTAGTCCGGGCTTTCAACTTTCTCTTGGCATCATTCTCTACATCACGCGGGTTGTTAACCTCGATTGTTTCGATTAGTGTCGCTGTTCTGCTCTCTCCCACGGTTGTTTGCACAACCATCCTTTTACCCAACAACATTGACTTTCCCCGCGACTCTTTTGTCCTCCACTATTGAATTTGTCTTCACAGTAGCTATAGCCACGTCATTTTCAACTCTGATGTGTTCATTGATCATTTGCATGAACAGCTCTATTGTTGCAGGTTGATTTATCGTGAGCTTATCCCTTAGCCTATATTTGACTGGAAGACCGTGTTTGTATTAGGTGATCGCCAAGTTTGTGGGTCATTCATGTATCCCGTTGAATGTCTCCCAATATTTGGCATTGTATCGTTTCAAAGTGTTGTTCGGCTCCATCTTCACT
The DNA here is from genome assembly GCA_030407325.1 of Camellia japonica. NCBI lineage: Eukaryota > Viridiplantae > Streptophyta > Magnoliopsida > Ericales > Theaceae > Camellia > Camellia japonica. The sequence continues at coordinate 26,361,502 of JAPPVO010000014.1, forward strand.
CCCAAAAGATGGTCGAGTTCTTTAGGAGTCTTTGTATTGGTTTTGAATCTGGTAACAAATGCCTCTATCAATTGCTGCCACCTCTCGATAGTCTCTTCCGGTAGCCTCTTGAACCACGAGGAGTAAATATTTTTTGCTTTTGTACTACTTTCGTCCAAGCTCTACGTCGTTCCAAACGGTGTCATGCGACCTGAAAGCACAACGACGGTGTGCTACCTGGCAGGTGTGTTGCTGGAAAACCCCTCTGACGGTCAAGTTAGCACCCTTAAAGAGAGAAAAACGACAAAAGAAAGGATAGCTCTAGGTACGGAGAAATTGTAGACCTCTTACTTGGTGGAGTCGCGTGTCTTTTATATATTATTCCCTTGCCTTCCAAGATTGTGAACACACTACCTTACTCGTCCTTTGCTAGATGTATGGATGGCCCTCTCATTTCCTTACACGTGTACACGTCAATGTTGTCAAACAGCATCAACAAAATAGCCAAACGGTATGGACGCGTACTATTGGCTGATTTTTCTCCTCGCACTCCAATTAGGCCACGTAGTATATAATCACCGAGCTACGTTCAATTGGGCTAAGTTCAACTGGTTAAGCCCTAGACTACTTCATGTTTGAGCTAGCTCTGGCCGGTTGGCTCCCAAAGAATTCTACTAGCTTGATCCGCTATGTTCTGCTCGGTTAAGCGTCGTTTACTCATTGCTCAGAAGAACTCCAAGCGACACTTTGCCTTGACTAAGATTCTTAGCTCAGTCAAGAGTCGCCCTTGTCATCTTAACCCGGTTATTCTCCACCACGCATACGTAGTTTCGATCGAGATCTTTCACCCGGTCTATATCCGATACGTGGACTTATCTTAGCCCATAGTCCAAGCTCATTTAGCTTGGCCCAATGCCCATTTCATGTTAACTCAGTTACACGGTCAAAGGCCCACATGGAATTTAGGTCGGCCCATTTGTTCAGCACAAATTCCCCTCTTAGTTGATATGTTTGGTCTTTCATTCTTAGTTCGTGGGGTTTGAATTTGGTGTGAACAATTTCAGTGGGTTCTCTTTCTTTTTGGTGGTTCAAGTCTAGCTACAAAAGTTTCAAAAAGAATATTTGGAAAGCTTTTCTTAGTGATTGTTGGAACCCTTGGTTAGCTAGAAACAACCTTCTCTTTAATAACCGACAAATTTGCTAGATTAAACTTGTAGATGGAGTTCTATGGGTGAAGATAATCTCTAGATTCTCTGGATTATTTACCAATGACTTCATGTTTAACATGTAGGAGGTTCGAAAAATCAAATCTAAAAGAAGAAAGTATTAGCCCCTCCCCCTCCTTTTTTTTTTTTTTTTTTTTTTTGCTTTTGTTTCCAAGGGAGAAAGTGGTGTATTTAGTGTCTTAGTTAGCTTGTTGCTGCCTATCTTTTTGCTGCGATGGGATCATTTTGTCTATTTGGATTTTTGGTGCCAATTTAGTTGGGATACGATTCCTCTAAACAAATTTCTTCCTCATTAGCATCTTTATGTTGATCATTGTACTCTCATTGTACTCTTGCTCGTTTCGTCAATATATTTCTCTTCTTTTTGCTGATGAAAAAAAAAAAAAAAAAAAAACTCCCTTAGTTATTTACTCTCTTAATTGTGTGGATCATAAATCTTTTGACATGTTGAAAATTCAATATTCCGAGTTTCAATTGATGAAATCAAACAAGACTGAGGAACTTGTCTATGGAAAAATCATAGGTAGAAAAATATTTTGGCATGGTTGCAGATTGGATTTTTATTTTTATGTTTTCATTTTTAGTAAACATTTTGTTATAAATATTTTGAAATTTTTTTTTTTTTTTGAAAGCTTTACACTTTTAGATTCTATTCAACCAAACGAACTAGACAAGAAGGGAAAAAAATCACAAAGTTATTTTTGGGGCTTTTTATTTGTTTTTTGTGAACTTTTTTGGATTTTTAAAAATTATTTTAGCTTTTAGATCCTTTTACACTAAACTGGTAGGAAAAAAAGAACAAAGATAAAAAGTTTAGAAAAAAAAATACTTTTAACTGGATTCCAAACCACTCGTTGTCAAGACAAAAGTGATGACGTGAAAAAAGTTTCAAAACAAATGAGTAATTAATTATTAGTGGCGGATTTAAATAAATAAAAATAAAAATAAAAAATGTTAAACTTAACGTCATAATATATGTATTACTCAAGCAATAAGGATTTTCTTTCTTAGACCAAAGGTCTTGGCTTGAACACTAAATCCATTCACTTTAGGGGGTGTTTGCCATTTAGATAATATAGTCAAAAAGTCAATAAAATCACTATAAATTGTCACATCACTCTCTTTATTTTTTATACATCTTTTCATAACTCAAAATGCCAATTAAAATAGTCACTTTCCAAATGAGCTATTATATAATATTATAGATTAATGTCCAAAATGAATGGCTATTATATGTCAATGTTAGCTCAAGCAAAGTTTCAGACTACGGCAAATTACACTTTCCACTTTTGTATTTTACATTAAATTTCATTTTGTCCCTAAATCTTTTAACTCTCTCAATCATTTTTCTACATTTCGAGTGAAGTTACGATTTGGAACAATCAAATAACGTCGTTTAAAAATTGACGGAGAAATGAAAGTGTAAAGGCTAAAGTGACAATTTCTTAAAAGTACATGAGTGTTGAAAATTAAAATGAAGAAACTAGAGTGACATTTTGATAAAAGTGAAGGGTGCTAAATGTAATTAATACTATCGCGTGATTCTTCTGTTAGTTTTCAAAATGACGTTATATAAATAGACCAAAATACTACTTGACTCAAAATCTAAGGAGTATGATAATTAAAATGTCATAAATAAAGTAAAATTTGATGTTAAGTATAGAAAGGTAAATTATACTTTGTATTCCAGCACTTCTGGTCAAGTATCAATATCATTCTTTTGTTACTTCACCGTATAATTTTTTAACAGAGGTCAATAATATGATAAGCATATGACTACGAAATAAAGACAAAAGAGAAAAATCACCCTCATTTCCCGCTTATACACATTTTCATTTCAAACTTTTTTAGAAGGACATTTCTACTGGACTAGTGGGCCTTGCAAAGCCTATCAAAGTTTGACTCTGAACGGACCTTGCAAACGGACTTTGCTAGGCTTGACTCTAGCAACCTTGCAAACGGATCTTACAAATAGACTTTATTAGGCTTGACTCTAGCGACCTTGCAAATAAACCTTGCTAGGCTTGACTCTAGTGACCTTACAAATGGACTTTTCTAGGCTTAACTCTGGCAACCTTACAAATGGATCTTACAAACGGATTTTGCTAGACTTAACAAGTTGGACCGAACAAATGGTGCTTGGATGTCGACCAGGCAAATGGAGCTTGGATGTCGACCTTGCAAATGGCATGCAAGTGTCAACCGAACAAATGATGTATCATGTTGATGTGCAGAAAGGCATGTTAAGTTCTTGATTGGGTTAGAAAGTCATGCTAGGTCTTTGACCGGTATATTTAGCTTGACAAAGGTTTGCCAAGCAAGGTTAGCATGGTGTAATGTTTTACGTAGCGTTCTTACTTGGAGTTAGTTTCAACCTATGCGGTTTTGCAATTGACGTGCAATTAGGCTAGTGGTTTGTTTAGCTCAATTGTTGACCTAGGAGTTAGGCCGTTTCACTGGGCCTTTGGTGATAAAGGTGTTAAAGGATGGGCCTTATCCCTTTGGACTCCTGATAGGATTCTACAAAGAGGAATTAGAGTCTTACTAGGATTCTACCATGCGAAACATATAAAAGCTCAGAGATAACCTAGAACAAGGTAACACAACTTTACTCACAAAATACTTGAGAGTTTTTCCTATATTGATCCAAAGAGTTCTAACTTAAGCATCGGAGGGGTTTTCTTAGCATACACCCGCCGGTACACTCATCAGAGTTATGTTTTCAGGTCACATTACGCCATTCAGAGAAAAGCAAGTTTGATCGCAAGAAATGCACATGCAAGGTATATTTCTTGCACATACACTTTTCATCAAATTATGGTTGTATTAGACTAAAACAAAACGCAAATTAAAACGATTAAAGAGATGAACTAGGGTTTTTGTATAAATTAGAAACACGAAACTCTATTTTCCACAGTAATACGTCTTTTATTTATTCCTCTTTCTTTCACTTCGATTTTTCTGTTGTTATTTTTTATTTTAAAAACTCTATTTTCTTACCTCTTCATCCCGATTTTCAACATATGAACATATATATATATATTGTACGGGAAAGAAATATACCTTCTCGTATAATCCTGTTGATCAAGTCTGCGTTCCTCCGTACGACGTCGCTTGGTCACCTGAAAACACAAACGTGAGCTGGCCGGCGGGTGTGTGCCGGAAACCTCTCCGATACCTCAGTCAGAAAGCACGACAAGTAGGCAAAAGCTCAATATAATCAGGGAGCAAAAGTTGCATTACCTCTCCAAAGGTGATATTAGTGAGCTTATATAGGTTTCGCGTGGCACAATCTTGGTAGGACTCTTATTCCTCCATGTGCAGAGTCCTTCTAGGATTACTCCTTCTTGCGTAGAGTCCTCCTTGGATTCATACTCCTGGAAGACAATGCTTATCCTCCAACACCCCCCTCACTGCTTAAACCAAATGAGATGGTTCTTCTTATGGCCGGGCTACTTCAAGACCGAAGTAACCATTAATTCGGCCCTCACTTTACTCTCCCTTACCTCGGCTTTCCCATACTAAGACCGAGCTATCCATAAGGGGGTTAAAATCGAGCTATCTCTAGAACCACAGCTTACTTCGGTTTCTCACATGCTATAACCGAAGTAACTACCGAAGACCGAAACCTTCGTGCTACTCCACTCAACCGGAGTAGAACTAAGTCCTTCCGAGACCGGGCTAACCACCACGGCTGTGTGACCGGTCTATCTTCAAAGTTACTTCTCCAAACCGGAGTAACCTACATGGCCTTTCTACTCGACCCTTTTCATTTCGGCCCTAAGGCCCAATACCCAGCTCGGCCCAATTGCATATAAATTACCCTCTCAATTGCCCCTTAATTCCATCTGCACAGCATGATAGGGATTACCTGTCTACGAACCGAACTAAAGTTTTAGCTTATCCAGCCGAGCTACAATCCTTTAGCTACTCCGGCCGAGCTGAAAACCTTTTTAGCTTCTCTAGCCGGCTAAGCTTAAGCCGAGCTAAGCACGTCCGGTCAAACGTCTCTTCAGTCACAGCAACTGAAGCGTTCCATATTCCAATGACACGTGGCAAGCCCCTATTGGCCATTCACAGCTGTTGCGCCGCCCTCGTACTCCGAAAAATTTGAACAGTCCGCGTTTTTTCCCTCCTTCCACTTACACAAAACAAACCCTCTTTGTCTTCTCAAAAATCACTTGCCTTACTATTCACCCATTCTCTTTATTCTGAGCTTCCCCGATCTTGTTCTTGCTCCTTCACTGTTCTTCAACCCCGTACCTCTGAAACTCGCGCTTTTGCTGCTGTTGGCTTCAATCTAGTTCCTCTGCTTCTCTACCAAGTAAATACACGAATCTGTTCTTGTTTTCCTTTGTTTTCTGTTTTATATGTTTTTGCAAAACACTCTTTTGTTGCAAGTTTCATATTTTCTGGAAAAACTTGTCTATAAACTGTTAGAACTTCATAAGATAATCAATAGAATGCCATTTCGATCTTTATACATGCCCCAACCGAAGTAGAACACTGTTTGTGATGTATGTAAAGATATAGGTGAACTGAAACCGAACTAGCACTTGCGCACATCAAAGTAGTTTCAATAGGTCACCAACTGATCCACAATAGCCGAAACAAAACCCACCGAACTAGAAACCATAGCACTTGACCGAGCTAAAACTTCAGGGGCCATGCCAGCATTCTTAGTTCCTAAACCGAACTCAGAAAGCTGCCCCTTGACGTTCAGCCGGAATAACAAAACCAAAAGTAGAACCGAGCTAACCCAACGCCTTGCCAAAACCGAGATAAGACGCTCCTTTTTGAAACCGAGGTAGATCCCGCAGCAATCCATCTAGCCGAAGTAAGGCTTCCTTTCCTTGTTTTGTTTTTTATAGCACGGTCGATGATCTGTGCATAACACCTTGTTCTTCCACTTTGCAGACTCTAGGTTGCCCAAGCCAACTTCTTTGAAGGCTCGACCGAGCTTCTGAGCACAATTTCGTCAACCGCAGTAACTTATTCTTAATTTATTTCATAAGTTATACCATAAATGGGGAAGTATAGGTTTTTAGTAGAGACCCCAGGAGGCCTAGCCGAATTCAGGAAATATTACAATATTCCAGCCGATGTAAACCTTATACTGGCCGAACAAGATGTTGACCCATGGGGCAATGAAGGCTTTGTCCCCTTTACCATTCAGTCAATAATAGAAACCGGACTACGATTCCCAGTCCAGCCTTTAATCTGTGAGTTTCTAAGGCAAACCAGACTATGCCCAACCCAACTCTCCACCAACACATACCGTATAATAATGGGCATAGACGCCCTAAACCGCCAGACCGGTCTCAACCTAGGCTTAGCCGAAATACTCCATCAGTACTCATTAGGATCCAAGAATGAAGGCTGGTGTTATTACTTGAGAATACGCCGAGGCCGAGAAAAAATAATTAAGCACACACCGGACAAAGACCTAAATGATGATGATTTCTTCTGGGTGTCTGGCAATTTTGAAGACCACCAAGCCCAGATTCCTGGCCGAAGAATAAATTGGAAAAAAGGCGAACCCGGTATACATACTCCGGTTGCCTTTCTCACTTTTCTTTATCTCGGTTTTTTTACTTTTGAACCGAACTAACAGTTGTTTTTTTTTTTTTGGCAGATTCAGCTCATCTTCACTCTCTTTACAACTACCCCAACCTAGGCGTTCTGCGCGCCGCACTACAGGTTCGGGAAAGAAGTTGATCTAAATTGCTAGACTTCGAACCGACATACCGTTACACCGGTCGCCGAAAAGCGAGGGTGACCGACTTCCTACTCGAGGAAGCACCGGAACCAGACCCTACCTTGGCCGAGATAAACCTAGTGCCACTCACAGCCGATCAGGAAATGGCGAAGAAAAACAGACTGAAAGCAATGCTAACCGCAACAATGAGGGCCGAGGTACCGCAGACCGGTCGGAGCAGTGAGGCCGTCGTTGCCCTCCCATCTCAACAGCCATCATCTTCTCGCCGGGCTAAGCGCGCCCGGACTACCGAGATCGAGCAGCGTTTGGTCGACGAAGATGACACCATCCTTCCACCGAGCCCCCAACCTAGCCTCGAACCGGAACAGTCGGACCGGGCTGACAGTAACAAATGGGCTCCACCCTTCGTCTTCAACAACCGAGATATCCACGACAGCGACTCGGTTGTTGCTGAGAAGGATCACCTACTGGCCTTCAACCTGGGCAGGGGTGTTTGCCTTCCCAAAGACATGGAGCACCACAGCAAGCAACTAAATACCGAGCTGAAGGCCATCTGGTCATCCACAAAATCTATGATCCTGGTAAGTAGCACTGTCCTCTTTTGATCAGTCTAATTTTTTCCAACTCTTAGCTCGGCTAAAAAGGGAACTTACTATTCTTTTGCAGGCCATTCAGAAGAACACAATCGCTCACAGGCAAGTGGTGGAACTACGAAAATCCACAAGGCAAGCCATGAAGGAAGCCGAAACCAAAACTGCCGAGCTAGCTCGATCTCAGCAGAAGTCGGCCGAGCTGGAGGCCGAGGTAGCACGTCTGACCGGACTAGTTGCCTCGGCTGACAGTGATAAACTGCGTGCTGTTACCGAAGTGAAAGATAAGTTCTTGTGGGAGATGGCGCGACTCGAAGGTGCAAAGGACGCCGAAATAACCCAATTGAAGAAGGACATGAAAGACGCCGAAAAGCGAGGTTTCAAGGAGGCAGAGGACGCCTACACCCTTCAATGCGACGCAGCCAAAGATCTTTTTTTCAAATGCGGTGGAGGAGTGCTGTGGAGCGACTCGGTTGTACATCCGACACCGAGGTCTACGATGCTCCACAGTATTCTATTCCGGCTTCACTGGCGCAGTACGCTGCCGACCTTCAGAGGCAATTTCTCGAAGGGTCCGGTGATGATGATGACGATGATGATGAAGAAGATGAGGAGCCATCTCATACTCCGGTTGTCAATGAACAGCAGAATGATCAAGCAGTTCGGTCTGAGCTAGTTACTGAAGATCCAACTCTTGAGCTGCAGCCGACTGATACCGGAGTTCAGGCTGACACCGAACTCGCACTTCAAACCGTGCTCCCCTCTGACACCGGACTCCAGGCGAATGATGATGCAGAATTCGATGCCGAGCTTGATAATCTTCTCCGATGATTTTTCATTTTTCTTCTTTTGTTCAGAACTTTTGTAACCGGGCTGCGGTCCCTTAACTGTACTTGGTTTGTAGTTCAATGAAAAAATTTCTTCAACTCTTATTCCGGTTTCGTGCATGTATGCCTGTACTTCTAATGAATTTTTCCATGAACTTATTTGCACAACTATGATCTCGGTTTAGCTATCTATCTTACTGGCCAACCACTCTTCAGCCGATATAACTCACATCGGCTGAAGATTACAAAGAGTTGGTTTTAATCCAGCCAACCACTCTTCAGCCGATATAACTTACTTCGGCTGAAGAGTACCAAGTGTTGGTTTAATCCAGCCAACCACTCTTCAGCCGATATAACTTACTTCGGCTGAAGAGTACCAAGTGTTGGTTTAATCCAGCCAACCACTCTTCAGCCGATATAACTTACTTCGGCTGAAGAGTACCAAGTGTTGGTTTAATCCAGCCAACCACTCTTCAGCCATAAACTTACTTCGGCTGAAGAGTAAAAAGTGTTGGTTTAATCCAGCCAACCACTCTTCAGCCATAAACTTACTTCGGCTGAAGAGTACAAAGTGTTGGTTTAATCCAGCCAACCACTCTTCAGCCATAAACTTACTTCGGCTGAAGAGTACAAAGTGTTGGTTTAATCCAGCCAACCACTCTTCAGCCGATATAACTTACTTCGGCTGAAGAGTACCAAGTGTTGGTTTAATCCAGCCAACCACTCTTCAACCATAAACTTACTTCGGCTGAAGAGTAAAAAGAGTTGGTTTAATCCAGCCAACCACTCTTCAGCCATAAACTTACTTTGGCTGAAGAGTACAAAGTGTTGGTTTAATCCAGCCAACCACTCTTCAGCCATAAACTTACTTCGGCTGAAGAGTACCAAGTGTTGGTTTAATCCAGCCAACCACTCTTCAGCCGATATAAACTTACTTCGGCTGAAGAGTACCAAGTGTTGGTTTAATCCAGCCAACCACTCTTCAGCCGATATACTTACTTCGGCTGAAGAGTACCAAGTGTTGGTTTAATCCAGCCAACCACTCTTAGCCATAATCTTACTTCGGCTGAAGAGTACCAAGTGTTGGTTTAATCCAGCCAAACTCTTCAACCTAAACTTACTTCGGCTGAAGAGTAAAAAGTGTTGGTTTAATCCAGCCAACCACTCTAAGTTGGTTTTTCCAGCCAACCTCTAAGTTGGTTTTTCCAGCCAACTTAGAATAAAGTGTTTGGTTTTTCGTCCAAACGCCCTGTAGCCTGGATCCTTATCCTAGGCTTAGGAAGAGTCATAGTTGGTTTAATTCGGCCAACTACGTTTACAACGCTACTAACTTACTAAGGCTACTTTCTACGGAAAACAAATATACTGAAAAGAATCGAATTGTTTTATTGAGAAGTAAAATTACATATACTTAAAAAGAAAAAAGCTAAAAATAAAACAACTTGAGATTTGCTGTGTTCCATGGCCTGGGAATTGCTTTGCCGTCCTCATCTTCCAAGTGGTATGCCCCTTTGCCTGCTAATCCGACCACTTTGTAAGGTCCTTCCCAGTTAGGTCCTAACTTGCCATCTCCTGGAACCAAGGTTTTCCCATCACTTTGCGCAGTACCCAATCTCCGATCTTGAATTGCCTTGGATGCACTGTTTTGTTATATTTCCTGGACAACTCTTGTTGGTAGGAGGCGATGTGAACTAATGCTCTGTCTCTTCTTTCTTCCGCAAGGTCAAGTTCCAATGCTATGGCTTCGCCATTTAAGTCTGGATCAAAGTTTTCGCTTCGAATGTGGGGAGGCCAACTTCTAATGGGATGACTGCTTCCATGCCATAAGCTAAGGAGAATGGTGTTTCTCCTGTTGATCGTCGAGGCGTGGTGCGGTAAGCCCATAAAACATGGGGGAGCTCTTCTGCCCACTTGCCTTTGGCTTTTTCTAACCTTTTCTTCAATCCATCCAAGACTACCTTGTTTGACGCCTCTGCCTGTCCATTTGCTTGGGGATATGCCGGTGTAGAATTGTAGAACTCTATCTTGTATTCTTCACAAAAGCCTCTGAAAATTCTACCATCGAACTGAGTGCCGTTGTCTGAGATCAGTGCTTTTGGTATGCCAAAGTGATGATGATTATGTTCTGCCAGACAAACTTCTTCACATCTTTTTCCTTGATTGACGCCAAGGCTTCTGCTTCCACCCACTTTGTGAAATAGTCTGTTGCTGCGAAAAGAAGAACTTCCTGTTGCCTGGTGCTGTTGGAAGTGGACCTACTATGTCAAGCCCCACATTGCGAAAGGCCATGGGCTAGTTAAGGTAGTAGTTCTCTGGCAGGTTGGTGTATTTGGTGCGCAAACTTCTTGACACTTTTCGCATTTTTTGACATACTTCTCTGAATCTGCTTGCATGTATGGCCACCAGTATCCTTGTGAAATAGCTCGGTATGCCAATGATCTTCCTCCTTGATGGCTGCCACATACCCCCTCATGTATTTCGAACAGGAATGCTTCCACTTTGCTGGGGTGAACACACTTCAAGTAAGGTCCTGAGACGACTTTTTGTATAATGCCAAGGATGGAGAGAGCCAAAATCGCTGCGACTTTGCTCTTATTCTGTTGGCTTCTTTCTTCTCTTCTGGTAGGGTGCCGTCTTTAGGAACAGTATGATGGGATCCATCCAAGAAGGGCCTAATTCTGCGCAACATACCTCTTCTGCCTCTGGGTCTTCAATGCTTGGTCTAGGCAGGTAGTCGATTAGCAGTGGGTGGGGAATGGAGGTGTCTGCCATTGAGGCGAAGCCTGCTAGTTCGTCTGCTCTGCTGTTTTCCTCTCTGCCGATCTGTTCTATTCTCACCACTTCGAACTTCTTTATCTCTGTTCTGACCAACTCTTGGTACTTAGCCATTCTATCATCCTTTGCCCCGTAGTCACCAGATATTTGGTTTACCACTAACTGCGACGCTGTAAACCATTAGCTCGGTGGCCTTCATGTAGTATGCTGACTTGAGGCCTGCCAGAGAAGTGCTTCATACTCTGCTTCGTTGTTTGATGCTGGGAAGCCAAGGTTGATTGCCTGCTCCACCACTAGGCCATCTGGAGAGATGAGGACTATGCCAAGTCCTGCGCCATGTCGGTTGGATGCTCCATCCACAAAGAGCTTCCACATTCCCCTACAAACAACTTCCAGCATATGGAGGGATCGGATGATGTTGTGGGGTCTGGAATGTCGCTTGGAGTTTCCTTCAATCCATAGTTGCAGTCTGCCCCTTGTCTTCTGATGGTACCAAGTCATTAGTTGTTGGTGAGTTTTGACTTGGTGTAGCAAGGTCTGTTTCCTCCTTGCCTTCTCTACTCTGGTCTGCCTTGGGCTCTGGCTGAGTTACCTGCACTAGGGGTTGCGCTATTCCGGCGTCAATCTCCATCCCTAGTTCGGTTGTGTCAGTCAGGTCGATTGGGCAGACTTGGTGGCTTCCAGGAGTGAACTCCGCGACGAAGTCTGCCAAAGATTGGGCCTTTACTGCGGTTCTGGGTTGGAACTTGATGTCATATTGTCCCAATTCCACTGCCCACTTCAGAATTCGCCCAGAAAAGTTCGCCCTTTCAAATAAAGCCTTGAGTGGGAAGGCTGTGAGAACAACTATGGTGTGGGCGTGAAAAAGTAATGTGACAACTTCCTTGAGGCCATCATTAAGGCCAAGGCAGTTTCTCCAGTGGCAAATACCTCGTTTCGGCGCCTAACAATGTCTTGCTGACGTAGAAGATTGGAAGATGCTGGATGCCTTCTGCTCGAACCAACACTGCACTTACCGCGTGCTGAGAGACTGCCAAGTAGAGGAAGAGTTCTTCTCCAGGGTTGGGGTGACAAGTAGTAGTGGTGGAGAAGACATGTATTCCTTCAAACTCTCCAGAGCTCGGTCGCATTCTTCGTCCCACTCAAACTTAGCTTTTAATGACTGAAAGAATGGACGCAATCTGTCTGAAGACCGGCTGATGAATCGGTTAAGTGCTGCTGCCATGCCGGTGAGATGCTGCTGCACTCTTTCACTGAGTTAGGCCTCTCTAACTCCTGAATTGCTTTGATTTGGGAGGGGTCTGCCTCAATACCCCGGTTGGTCACCAGGAAACCCAGAAACTTGCCAGACCCTACACCGAATGCGCACTTAGAAGCGTTAAGGCGCAGCTTGTGTTTCTTCAGGATCTGGAACATCTCATCTAGGTCCTTTAGATGGTCATCCGCATCCTTGCTTTTGACCACCATGTCGTCGATGTAAGCCTCCATTGTTCTGCCTAACAATGGCTCGAACATCTTTGTGACCATTCTCTGGAATGTCGCCCCTGCGTTCTTTAGGCCAAAGGGCATGACCTTGTAGCAGTATAGTCCTCTTGGAGTGGTGAAGGATGTTACTCTTCTGGTCAGGTTCGTGCATGGCTATTGATGGTAGCCTCTGTATGCGTCCAGGAAGCTAAGCCTGCTGTGCCCAGCTGTTAGGTCCACCAATTGATCTATCCTTGGTAGGGGGAAAGCTGTCCTTTGGGCATGCTTTGTTGACCGTCTTGTAATCGACGCAGACACGCCACTTGCCATTCTTCTTTGGCACCACGACTGTGTTGGAGATCCACTTGGGGTAATGTACCTCTCTGATTGCTCCTGCCTCCAGTAGGTTACCCACTTCTTCTGCCACTATCTCGGCGTGGTGGAGTGCCGATCTGCGTGTGCGTTGAATGATTGGTCTGGCAGAAGGGTGGACATTGAGTTGGTGGCAGATGAGGTTGGGATCAATGCCTGGCATGTCGTAAGGGGTCCAGGCAAACACTTCGATGTTGGAGGTCAAAATTCCAAGACCTCCAATCTCTCAGCGCTGGATAACGACGAACCAAGCAAAAAGAACTTATCCGGGTTCTTTTCATCTATTCTGACCTCCACCAAGTCTTCCACTGCTTTCTGATCAGCCGCTTTGCCAACCTCTACGAACAGTTCATTACTCTCAGGTTCTTCAACCGAATGAACATATCCTTTGGCAGCGCGGCTGCCATTCGTTGTGACGAAGCATTGTTTGGACATAATCTGGTCCCCATATACTTCTTCAATTATTCCGGTGTCGTTGGGAAACGCATCACTTGGTGGTAGGAGGATGCCACCGAGCGCATGGCATGCAGCCATGTCCTGCCCAAGATAACGTTGTAGGTGGAGGGGACTTTTTACCCAGAACTCCACTTGTTTCGTCACACTTCCTACTCTGACTGGGAGGATAATTTTGCCAACGGGCCATTCTGGCATGGAGTTGAATCCGATAAGGGAGTACGGCAGGCGCCAAGTCTTTATCTTGAACTTCAGTTGCTTGAAGGTTTCATAGTACATGATTTCACAGGAACTACCTTGGTCAATCAGAATCCGCTTGACGTCAAAATCCTTGACTCGGAGAGTGACGACCAGGGCATCGTTGTGGGGGCAATAAATCCTTGCCAAGTCTTTATCCGAAAAAGACATGACATTTGTGGCCTCTGTCTTACCCTTTTTGGCGACTAGTTGGGCACTTAGCACCTCCCTTAAGTGCTCAGCCTTTTTGATTGAACCTCTGAGCTCGCATACACGCTCAGGTTCAAAGACTCCATGTATTACGTTGATGACGCCTTGAGGTGGGGCGTCGATCGGCATTCCATTGGGCATATTCTGGTCCTGGGGGCTGGCTGTGCCCCTCCTTCTATGTACTTGTCCAGGTGCCTGCTGCCACCAGCTCTTCCAGATGCTGCCTCAATGGCGTGCAATTCTCAGTTCGGTGCCCCTTTTCTTTGTGGAAGGTGCACCTCGATCTGTCATCATAGTCCTTTTGGGCCTCGCCTAGCTTGGCTGGCCACTTGACGAAAGGCTCGTCTCGAATTTCACTAAGTATGCGGTAGATCGGTTTCTTGAAGACCGTGGTTATGGCGGTGCGGACTCTCAGCCATCTCTTGTCCTGGTCTTCTCCATTGTCTCTTTTGCCACATCCGTTTCTGTTCGGACGGTCTACCGCGTTAACCTTTGCTGAGGCCTTCTTTTCTGGTGCTGCAGTCGCGCCAGATTTTGCTTTGGCACGTGTGCCATCCTCTTCCACCCTGATGTGCTGATGCACTCTCTCCATCAGGGCCTCCATGGTGAGAGGTGGTGTCATGGTGATAGAGTCCCTCAGTCTATTTCCGACTGGAAGGCCTCTTTTGTACTGCGCAATGGCGAGATTGGTTGGGCAGTCCCCAATCTGGTTGAATGTTTCCCAGTAGCGACTGTTGTATGACCTCAGGGTCTCCTTATCGCCCATGTCGATGGAGAGTAACTGGTCGATCTCCACCGGGGTTTTAGTGTTTGTTCTGAATCGCGTTACAAACGCCTCCGCCAGTTACGCCCAGAAGGCTATGCTGCCTTCTGGAAGTTTCTCGAACCAAGTCAAGCCTAGATCACCAAGGCTTGAAGGGAATAGGATGCACATCAAGGCCTCATTCCGCCGGTATATAGCCATGACCTAGCGAAAGTGGCGAAAGTGTGAGTAGGGGTCCGTCTTCCCCTCATATGTTGTGAATTTGGGCTGGAGGAAGCCTGACGGCAGGGGCGCGTTCTCTATTGCTGGGACGAATAGTGAGGTCTGCAGCCTCGCCAATGCCTTGTCCGTTGGTTCGTAGGCCGGGCGCGGTATTGGCATTCCAACCTCGACCCTTCCATGCGTCCGAGGAGCCAACCGCTGTAGGGCAGACACTCTGTGTGGATCGCGCGCCCTGGCGTCCTCCTTCCATCGTGCTTTCTCTTCTAGCACGGTTCGTAGGTCGGACGATCTGGGCAACTCTGTCTGCCTAGACCTTGTCTGGTGCGTATGCGAGGGCCAGTATGTGCTTCCCTCAGCGTTTGACCTCTCAGACCTCGTCCTCTCAGACCTGGAGTGGCGAGTTCTGGAAGATCTAGATTGCGTGTCGCCTGTCCTGAGGCTCTTGTTCTCCCCTTGTGAGGGTGTAGTATTCCTACTACGATTTTCCGAGTGGCGAGGGGGCGTCTTGTTTGTGCGCCCCTCTCCTGTCGCCACTTCTTTTCCTTTCACCTGACGTTTCAGAGATTCCATGTCTGCCGCCATCCGACGGATCAACTCGTCTTGTTCCCTGACGCGATCTTCCAAAGTTTGAGGATCAATTCTGCGTCTTTGTCTTTCTGGGCTTTGCGAACGAGAGGGATGAGGGCTATTATTCCGCCTTCGACCCCTTGCATCCCTCCTGGAATTTTGTCTGTGTGGTTCCAGGTTCACCATGGAAGTGACCACGAGTAGGCCTTCGCGCCTTGCACCCCCTTCTGGAGTTAGTCCGTCGACGGCGGACTGAGGTAATTCTTCGTTGTTCGCCATTGACTTCTGGGAGAAAAAGGCTTGATCAAGAGGTTGTTCTTGTCTGACTTCCCACAGACGGCGCCAATTGTACGGGAAAGAAATATACCTTCTCGTATAATCCTGTTGATTAAGTCTGCGTTCCTCCGTACGACGTCGCTTGGTCACCTGAAAACACAAACGTGAGCTGGCCGGCGGGTGTGTGCCGGAAACCTCTCCGATGCCTCAGTCAGAAAGCACGACAAGTAGGCAAAAGCTCAATATAATCAGGGAGCAAAAGTTGCATTACCTCTCCAAAGGTGATATTAGTGAGCTTATATAGGTTTCGCGTGGCACAATCCTGGTAGGACTCTTATTCCTCCATGTGCAGAGTCCTTCTAGGATTACTCCTTCTTGCGTAGAGTCCTCCTTGGATTCATACTCCTGGAAGACAATGCTTATCCTCCAACACCCCCCTCACTGCTTAAACCAAATGAGATGGTTCTTCTTATGGCCGGGCTACTTCAAGACCGAAGTAACCATTAATTCGGCCCTCACTTTACTCTCCCTTACCTCGGCTTTCCCATACTAAGACCGAGCTATCCATAAGGGGGTTAAAACCGAGCTATCTCTAGAACCACAGCTTACTTCGGTTTCTCACATGCTATAACCGAAGTAACTACCGAAGACCGAAACCTTCGTGCTACTCCACTCAACCGGAGTAGAACTAAGTCCTTCCGAGACCGGGCTAACCACCACGGCTGTGTGACCGGTCTATCTTCAAAGTTACTTCTCCAAACCGGAGTAACCTACATGGCCTTTCTACTCGGCCCTTTTCATTTCGGCCCTAAGGCCCAATACCCAGCTCGGCCCAATTGCATATAAATTACCCTCTCATATATATATATTGTATTATATTATGGGTTCGATTGGGATGTGGGTTGGCTTTTTAGCTTTTTGGCTTTTTGGCTTTTTGGCTTGGGGCTAAAAAGCTTCGTTTGAGATAGGCTTTTTGATTTTTTTGACTTTTGTAAGAGAAAAAATGAAATGATTATGGTTTGGATGTGACATTTTGTTTTATTGAGTTTTTAACATATTTTGCCTTTTTGTGGCTAAAATAGCCAAAAAGCCTCAGATGCTTATCATGTAGAACAAAGTGTGTATTGGTGGAAAATGAGAATGATTTTCCTTTTTTTACCATTATTTCATGATTACAATTTTGTCATATGAATAGATTTTGTTAAAGATTTAAAAAAAAATGGAGTAATGGAAGGGGGACATTAATACTTGTGTGGAGACCAAAGTGAGATTTGACTAGAAGTGAGAACCAAAATAGATTTTGACAATAAGTGCATGAGATTGACTATCACGATTCATGTGTATGGACAAAAATAAAATTTAATCCAAAATGTAGGGGTGCAAAGTAGAAGTGGATATCGGTCCATTGGCCCGCTCAGCCTAGCCCTATTTTTCTAGGATTTGGAAAGGATGTTTTAGCCCATAGGTCCGAGCTGGCCCAATATTTTTAGCCCAAAATATTAATGGGCTGGGTTTGAGATTTACACTTTCAACCCAGCTCCGCCCGCTATTAAATTATTTATTTATTTATAATACGTTAATATATATATATATATATATATTTGTTGGGATCTAGATTTTATTTCACTACGCCAAAATTGGGCTTTAGCGGCGGTTTTTTACCGCCGTTAAAGGCTATAAAATCGCCGTTAAAGCCTTTAACGGCGGTATTAACGGCGGTTTTATTACCGCCGTTTATGCGCGTGTCGGAAAAAGTAAAACCGTCGTAAAAAGGCAAATTACCATCGTTAAAAGTCGACCAAAAACGGCGGTAATATAGGACAAAAACCGGCGGTTTTTTACCGCAGTAAATAGGTTCAAATTTTTCAAAAAATAATTCTTTCTTCTTGCACTCCCCAAGTTTTGAACCCAAGACCTCTCATCCACCCACACCAACCACTCTGCCACAGCCACTCTTCATGAAATATATTCCCTAAATAAATATTTAAACATTACTTTTACTTTATTGTAGATGGTTTCGCCGGAGCACGCCGAAGTTTCGCCGGAGCTCCGCCGGCAAAGACCGCCGTCATTAACGGCGGTAATGGTTGGACATTAGCGGCGGTTTTGTTACCGCCGTTAAAAGTGCGCATTAACGGCGGTTTCGTTACCGCCGTTAAAAGTGGGTTTCATTACCGTCGTTAAAGACACTTTTAGTGGCGGTTTTTTTAATGGTGGTAACGAAACCGCCGTTAATGATACATTAACGGCGGTATTAACGGCGGTTTTCGTTACCGCCGTTAATAGTACCTTTAACGGTGGTTTTCGTTACCGCCGTTAAAAAAATCGCCGTTAATGCCCTGTTTTGGCGTAGTGTTTTTCTTAATTTTATTGAAACTCACATTTGTGATGATGAGGGATTGAATTTATTTAAAAAATCTTTCAATTTATAATGATATCAATATATTTATTTAAGAAGCATAATGTGTGATTGAATTTAATTATGAAATATTTTAATTTTTTTTAACACATAGTCTGATGGGTGGCCTTAGGATTTATAATTATTTTTTGGATCAGACTTAGACAAATATACAGGTTCGATGTTAAGGCCGAACTAGGTTTAGACATACTCTTCTTATTTAGTGCCAATCCGATCTAGACATAGTCCAGTCTGATGTTTATCCACCTTACAACGTGCAATTTACCCAATTTAGAAATATAATGTATAATTTTACCCTTCAAACTATCAATGTCATCATCCTAGTCCAGTCCCTTCCGAAAGTGTCTTCTTTCTCATTTTCTACGAGAGAGACTAAATTTCCACACTCCAATAAATCAAGCCGGCTTCCTTGACCAGCCTCAAAACGCTGGAGCTACGGTAACGATTCCTTAACCCCACCAAAAAAATTAATAATAAATAAATAAATAAAATAATATTAATAATAATAAGGATAAAATTACAGTGATGCCTGTTGAAATTTTAGAAAAGTATAGTATCATAATTTTTTTTTCATAATTACAATAACTTCTCTTTGAGTAGGATTAAGAGATCGAAATTAATACAAATGATATGAAAATACACTACAAGAAATTAGTCCTTTAGAGACTAATATTTAGAGACTAATTAAATTTGGTCGCTAAAAATAATCTTTTAGGACAAATTTAAGCATATGATAATTTACTTACAAGATTGTAAAAATAATTATTAATATTCTCACTTAATATTTACATAATTTTTTTAGACTAATAAATTTGGTTACTAATATATTTATATAATTTTTTTAGACTAATAAATTTAGTTGCTAATATATTATTAACATTTAAGGACCAAATATTTCCGTCATTATCAATTAAAAATAATTTGAGACCAATTATTTTCATAATTTTAACAATTGAAAAGTCGGGACCTCATTCCTCACTTCAGCCCTAACTTGTTCATGCTCTCTCTCTCTCTCTCCCTCCGTAATCGATCTTCAAGGCAGATTGAGCTCCACATTTGAAGATTAATAGTCGTTTTTCAATTACCAATTGAAGATTGAGCTCAATCTTCAATTGTCAATCTTCAATCTCTCGCACCTCGGTTTGCTCAATCTTCAGCCCTAAAGTCGGGAGCTCCAAGGCAGATTGGGAGCTCAATCTTCTTCAAATTTTGGTGCGTCTCTCTCTCTCTCTCCGTAATCGATCTCCGTAATCGACCTGTAAGAGCGCCAATTCGAACTTTCAATTTCTTATCGTAATCGATCTGTGTTTTACATAGATTGAACTGTTTATTGTATTTTCAATTTATTATCCTGTTTCAATCTATGTCTTACTTTATTTCTTATCGTGTTTCAATCTCTGTTTATCGTAATCGATCTCCGATCTCCGTAATCGACCTGTTTATTGTATTTTCAATTTCTTATTGTGTTTCAATCTGTGTTTTACAGAGACTGAACTTGTTTCTTATCTTAATGCTTGTTGGAATTGAACAATTGTTTACATAGATTGAACTTGTGTGTGTGTATATATGTATGTCAATCTAATGCGTGTTGGAGATGAAGAATTGGGGATGCCTAATCCACTGCCACCGTTCTATACTACTTTTTACCAGCCAGTTTACGAGCCATGCACACATCCTGTTAAACTACAGCCATTAATTTCAAACTCAATAGCAAAGTTGAATAACAACTCATTTCCCCAAAATAAAATATATAACAGGAGAACACAAGTTGATTGGCTTACATGAGATGGGATTCATTATATACCTTCTAGAACATGCAGAGGCATTTTCAATCTGATATAATCGGCTTCTTGTTGAGTTTTAAGTTATATAACTATTGGCTATCTAATAATCAAAATATATAGGCAGAGACTGCTAAATTTTCCAATTACTGTAACATACATACATGTACATATATCTCCCTTTGTGCACCAATCTTTTTCATTCTGTTACCTAGTATGTAATGAATATAGTGATTTTTTATTTTGATTTTGTATTCTCTCCTAATTATTTCAAATTTAATTATAGTGATTTTTTTTTTTCACATTATCTATAATGAATTTTGGACGCTCTGATTGATTAAATTCCTTCATTTATGTAGTAATTCATTGTCTTGGATTATGCAAAATTTTTTTAATTGAAATCTTAAGAGGTCTCATGACCATGAACGACGGGAGGTTTTGGCTTTAAAAGTGATTTCTGGTAATTTCAAGTTGGAAAATGCTATACATACTAACAAACTTGATTTAAAAAAAAAAAAAACCTTAATAATGTGATATGTTGTAACATAACTGAGTACGAACATTTTATAAAATTTATTAGTTCATATGACAGTTATCTTTAAAATTTCACTTGAAGTTTTGAGTTAGGGTTTGCGGATGGAAGAAGCTTGTCTGGTTAAGTGGTTGGCTCTCCATAACAATAAGAAAGGGCCATGAACAAAAAATGAGTAGCTGCAAAATAGGAACAACAATATCAGTTTTCTCTCTCACACATGTAGGCATGCATGAACATGAACACAAACACAGGTCTAGTAGATTAAAATCCCACAATTACCCAGTAAACACCTGCAAAACAGACAGAAAATAGCCACACACAATTCTGCTGCAGAGACATGAACAGTCATAAGTTCTGTAGAGATATATTGCATATAAATGCAATCAATATGCTCCAAAACCCACACAAACCACACCCATAACATCCTCTCTCCCTCCCCTCCCCACACATAAAGTGACTCAACTGAAAAAAAGAAAAAAAAAAAAAGAAAGCATTTAGAATCCATGGATCAGATCAGTAAAGGGCTAGAAGACTTGACGCAACAACTCAAACAAAGCCTCAAAAGGTAGAAACGGAATCAGTGTATAATCTTCTTGTACATTGTTTTTCATTCCATTGATTATGGCCTAAGACAAATCAGCCCTGCAACGAAATGTCCTGGTCAAGCTTGGATTTCAGTTGAAATCTGAATGCAATGAGCTGAGCAAACCTCAGGCTAATCCAAGCTCAAGTATCCGGTTCATGCCTAGTTTTTGTGTGCTAGCCTGTTAGGCAACCTCATGCTTGATCCCAAGGTGAAGAGAACATATATTTATTAGCCTAACCAACATATCCATTTCTGTGTTGAAGTCCACAATCCACTCATCAAAAGGAAACAGAGAGAACATTTTCCAGAAGTGTTAAAAATGTTTTACATGGGAAATATGAATATACAAAAGATTTAGTTAATCAAGTGAAAAAGAAAAAATGAAAAAAGGAAAAAGAACTCTTCAACACTTTCATAACTGTAATGAGGCGTAACCTGGTTTTGGCTTAAGTAACCATAGTAACAAAAGTGACGTACTGTGCTGCTCTTGAGATAGAAAATGAGTGGTTTAGGACAGAGGTGAATACCTTCCTTCTACAAATTTAATTGGACCTATTGACGGTGACGAAGTATCCAAGATGTCAGATGATTCTAGAAATCCCTTTGATTTAAAGGAACTGGCTTGGGAAGTTCCCAGCAGGCCTAATTATCCTTACGCGCATGCAAGATCTCCTTCCTGGACTGAAGGTGTTAGCTCCCCAGCTGTACGCAGAATGAAGGTGAAAGATGTGTCTCGATACATGATTGATGCTGCCAAAGAAAATCCTCAGTTGGCTCAAAAACTTCACGATGTGTTACTCGAAAGTGGTGTTGTTGCTCCTCCAAACTTGTTTACTGAAATTTATTCGGAGCAGTTAGATGTCTCAATGGTCGAGGCCAAGTGCCCAACTGAAGATAAGCAAAGAACTAAAGGACATGATGATCTTAATCAACCTCGATTTTTGCCACCTCTTCCTTATCACGGTGTGCATTCTAAAGGCAGTCCTCATGGTCAACTGGAGCATCAGCTAGAATTAAGAGAAGTAACTGGACAACCTGTTTCATGACAATGTGAAGTAACTCCACCAAAATATGTAAAGAATGTTCCTGTTGCCGCTGCCGCAGCAGCTGCTGCAGCAGTTGTTGCATCTTCAATGGTAGTTGCCGCGGCAAAGACAAGCACTGATTCAAGCCTTGAACTACCCGTTGCAGCCGCTGCCACTGCTACAGCTGCGGCTGTAGTGGCAACAACTGCAGCTGTCAGTAAGCAGTGTGAAAACTTGGAGATACGTGGCCATTCGCCAAGTGGCGCAGCTGCATTCATTAATCAAGTGGACGGCATGAGAAGTGGTGGTGATGCAGATGGTGCAGTTTATGAGCCACGGGGTAGTGGTGACCAGAAGCATGATGCTTTGGGTACAAATCCGGAGGGTGAGAGAATGTCAGACAGATCAGCAGGTAATGACGGTACAAAATCTGATGCTGTGCTTGACGATGTAGCAGACTATGAGATCCCATGGGAAAATATCACCTTGGGTGAGCGTATCGGGCTTGGTACTTACCTGTCCTCTATATTGTGTCAATTTATGTGTTTCATAATGACATTTTTGGGTATTTTCATTTTTGACTTAATTCTTTGGTACATTCTTCACGTTGCAGGATCATACGGGGAGGTATATCGTGGAGAGTGGCATGGAACTGTGAGTTTTCTCATGCTAATTTTGATACATCAACTTCTATTATTTTTCTTTATTTTCTTTCCTCCATATTTTGGTATTCTTATTAGTACTTACTTAATATGTCAACTTCGCATTCTTAAAAGGTAATAATTTAAACTTATTGCCACTATCATTTTTCAGGAAGTTGCTGTCAAGAAGTTCCTAAACCAAGCTATATCTGGTGAATCCCTTGAAGAATTCAAAAGTGAGGTACAAGCCCTGTCTTGTGACTTATATCATCTTCACAAGCCCTTTGAACAAAGCCTAAAATGCAGTTTGTATATCTTCACAAGCCCCCACACGATGATCTCCTGTATTTTTAGTCCGACCACCTAGCACAGAGTTTGGCTATGAAGTATGGACATTGCATTTATGTAGCAGTAGTTGTGTCTAACACGTGTCCGACTTGGACCTGCCGCATGGCATGTCAATTATTTTAATTATTATTTTTTGCTAGACATGTTGGCGTATATGTTTGAGGTTTTATTATAATTTTAGAAAGATAGTTTGGCGGTTAAAGGATAGTATTTGGAAACAAGATGGTGGAAATTGGAAAATAAAAATAAAATATTCCTCTAATATGTTCTATCTTTGATATCTTAATTAGTGCCCCAAAATTTATTTGAGGTTAGAGGGCATTCTTGAAAAAAATCAGTTGTCCCTCTCATCTTGCTTGTGTTTCTATTATTTGCTTCCCGTTATGTTGGTCTTGTGGAATGTTTGGTGCAAACTTTTGATTCTTCTTTTTGAATTTTGGGTTGCAGGGATGTCCAAAGGGTGTCACACCTAAGTACAGCTTAAAGACTCTTGTGCCAAGCCTGTCTGATATAAAGCCTGATATTGATGTTGAGAAAATGCTTTTTTAGATATTTTTTTTGAAGAAACTATTGTATTGTTGCTATTCTTCATTTGAACTGTTACTACTTTGATTTGAATTTGGAAACTTTCAGTTTTAATTTTTGTCAAATTTACTTTCTATATACTCATTATGGTTTGGGAATAGAGTGGGTTTGATATGTGGATGTCAATTTTTTTTTAATATGATTGGATGACATTTAATTTTGTGCATTTTAGCTATGAGATTAAATGATTACAAAATTTAACTTTGATTTTTAGCGACGAAAATGTGTTGTAGAGAAAGTTATATGTCTTTTAGCGACCAAATATCATAGTCGTTAAAAGTGTCATTATTTTTGTTTTTTGCGACCAAATTGGGACATTTTATGACGAAGTATTAGCGACTAAATGTTTAGTCTTGTAAAATTAAACATTTTGTGACAATATAAAATTGGTCGCTAATTGTCATTTTTGGGGACATTTTCAAAAATTGGTCGCTAAAGACTTTTCTAGACGCACTTTTAGTGACTTTTTTAGTGACGAAATTAATTTTGTCACAAAAAACCATTTAGAGACTAAAATAATAGTTTTAGGGACCAAAATAATTTGTCGCCAAAAGTCTTATATGTTGTAGTGATATGTGATTAAACAAAAAATATATATATAAATTTTAATGTAAAAAGAGATGATAATATTATTTTTCCATCCAAGTGACTAGCAAAGTATTAATGAAAATAGGATTAAGTGTTATGTGAATTAAAATATTGAGGGAACTCAATATAATTATGTCAAAACTGTGAGACTTATTGTTTTTTCTCTAAATCTTAAGAGACCTTAGTATAATTTACTCTTATTAAATAATAAATTAATTAATTTTCATTTTTTAATTAATTAAAAAATATTTTATTATTTATTTATTTATTTAAGAAAATTTAATTTAATTATGTAAAAATCTGTTTGATCAATAATATCGTGATGACAATGGCTAGTGTTGACATGGCACAGAAGAGTAGAGAATGGGGAATGGAGGCAAGGGTTTACATGAAAGAAAAGAGAGAAGATGAAACTATCACTACAATGCATGATGGTTTAAGGATCAAATTTTTGTGTCTCTAAAAATAAAATTTTGCTATAACAAATAATAGGAGATCAATTATGGTCGCCACCAAAAGGTGGTCTAAAAAAAATCTTTAGCAATAAATTTTGAAAAATTTACTAACAAATGTATTCTTAAGATTCAAACAATTTCGTACTAAAAAATTTATTTGTTAGATGAAGTTTTTTTTCTCAAAATGATAGTAATTCATTATTAAATGTTTAATTTTGTTGTTAAAAATATATCAATTATAATTTTGTTAAGGAAAGGAAAATAAATGAGAAACAAATTTATATAAAATTATTCATATTTTTACCCATAATAACCAAACAAAAAAATATATATATTTTTATTAATATCTGTTCATTTCATTCATATTTTCCTACGTCGAATAAACAAATAAATTTAATTTCTTCCACTTTATTTACTTTCTCTTTCCATCACAAAATTTAAGACACAAAGGTAGGTCCAAAAAGTCTTCTTCATGCGGCAAAGACTTATTCCTTCAAAATTTATTCTTTGATAGTGAAAAGGCCATTAACTCTTCGTAGTGTTTTTTGGGTGAATAAAGTCTTTATAGTTTGCCACCACCCATTTCCAAAAAGAATGATAAGTTACCCATTTTGAACGCGTAAAGAATGATTGGCTGGCTTGATGACTTCTTCAAGATGATCATCATGATGGTGTAAAGATTATTATTTATTTATAATAAAAAAAAAAACTTATTTATTTTAATTTTTTTCTAAAAATGGAATGGAAACATGCATGATACGTATAAGTTTGTTTGTTTGTTTGTTTTTTTTCGTGGAAGACAAAATTTAGTGAGTTGTTGAGACCCAAAGCTGGAGGTGGAGGATTGGTAGATTGCTGAAGGTGGCTGCAAGAGGTGAAAATTTTTAAAACTATTTTCATTGTTTTAACCCAAAAATATATATATCTATATATATATTTGTTTCAGTTTTACGTCCCTCCTTTTTCTTTTTTTTTTGTGTTTACAAATTTTTTAAAAACATAAACATAAACATAAGAATAAATTACACTCATATTCTTCAGATTTCAAAAAAAATACAATTAATTCTATATTTTTAACATAATTCTACTGATCTAGATTATAATTAGATATTTTTTTATCAATAATTAGTTAGTCGTATCAATTTCATTTCTTTTATATTAAAATATATATTTATTTTTATTTATTTCAATATCTACTGACCATATACATTAGTTTCAATCATTTTAACTTTATTAAAAAGAGTGTAAAAACTCAAAAGAGGCCTCTTTAACATAAATATTGAGGACCTCCTATTTAAAGTCACCATGGATGGATACATTTGCCTCATCTCTCAAACACTTTCCTCGTACTCTTAGAGATATGGTCTCTCTTCTCCAATTCTCAGCAACTATTCCATTCATTCTATCATTTCTGCAATTTGTTAGCCCCTCACCAACCTTCCTCTTGTACAAGTGTGACAGCCAATTTAATTACACACAAAACAATCATGTGTTTCAAAACAATCTCAACAACATCCTCACAAATCTTTCCTCTGAAAGCCCCCTAACCAACTTCTACAACTCCACCTTTGGTAAAAATAAAGATACAGTCTATGCTCTTCGCTTTTGCCCCGCATACATTGCAACACAAGATTGCCTAGCCTGTGTCCAAACTGCTTCACAATCGATCACACAAAGCTGCCCAAATCAGAAAAAAGCTATTATATACTATGTGGAATGTGTTGTACGATATGCAAACTATTCCTTCTTCTCCACTGAAGATGGAATACCTGAGGTTTATTGGAACAGTACAACCATTTTTTACAATCCTGATCAACTTGATCAAGTGATGACAAATACGATGTATGGACTTATTAGTAAGGCTGCTTTTGGTTCTTCAGCAACAACAAAATTTGCAACAGGAGAAGGCAAAATTAGTTCTTCCTTTCAGAAGTTGTATTGCTTTGTCCAGTGCACTCCTGATATAAACGGAAGAGCTTGTAGGGGATGTTTGCAGACTGCACTCAGTTATATTCAGGATTATACTTTTGGGACTGAGTGGTCACTGATGTATGGGCCAAACTGTCAGATGAGGTATAGTTTGGAAGCTTTTTATGGTGTAGTCTCTCCTCCTCCTCCCTCATTGCCACCTTCTGGTTCCACGGAAAACACAAATATCAACACAACAGCCCCTCCTCCCTCACAGCCATCTTCAGGTAGACTCTTATTAACAAGGTAGTTTATTTATTATTATTATTATTATTATTTTTTTTTTTTGTGGGGGAAATTTTATTTTACCCGCTTATAGTTTGGCCCATATACCCAAAAAAAAAAAAAAAAAAAAAAAAAAAAAAAAAGAAAAGAAAGAAGCAGCACATTCAAGTTGGCAAGATGACAAACACTTTTTTTTATCGGCAAAAAAAATAAAAATTATTGATGAATTCAACATGTATTACAAGAGAACAAAACATCAATAATGGGGAGAAAAAGCAGAGAGCATCATAGTAAACCTTCCTAATCTCAATTAGGTTGGTAACAAGAAACAAATTCAATCATATGCTAGCTTAAGCCAAGCGGTTGATGAGGAACCAACAGGAGAGAGGGGTAGAACAAAAACAAAACAAAGACACATCAAAAACATGCTGCACCAGCAGCAGCCAATACATCACCCAAAAGCAAAAACTCTGTTCCTTCTCTGCCCCAACACACACTGCACAAGCAGAACAGTCTTCCCCAAAGCTCATACTGTGGGAGATCTAATCTAGTGCATGTTATGTACCAGGTCATGCACTGAGAGCCCACATCTAGGATGATTATACTTAGCCCACAATGCAATCCTAACTTTTACCAAATCACAAAGTTCATCCACTGGTGGCTGAATTCCACTGAAGACACATTTATTCATACATTTCCAAATGGACCACAATAAAGCCATACGAATATTTCCAATAATCGTGGAAATTTCATCATACTGTGGGAAATCTAATCTTGGAAATTTGCATTATTTGCACACATCATAATCTCTCCTCCAATACCTACTTGGCAATATTTCCAAATATGGAATTACCAAATCTTGATAATCCTTGTTTTTTTTTTTTTTTTTCCTTTTTTTTTTTTACAGAAATCATCATGAGTTTTGGGGGTTTACTCTCTTGCTCAAGGGATTCAGCTGTTGGCAACTTTTTCTAAAATTTTAAAACGAATCAAAGTTTTTTTTTTTTTTTTTAGATCGGGAAGAAAATTTTCATTGCAAAAAAAATCGGATCAATCTAGTATAGCAGTAGCAAAAGATCTCATAAAGAGATAACAAACTTCCATAGGAGGAAAAATCCTAACCTAGAGAAAGAGAAAAAAACCCTCACAAACAGTGGCGGAGCCAGAAAATTAATTTAGAGGGGACACTTACTAATTATAATAATTTTTACAAAAATATTTCACGTAAATTTTTTACGATTGATTTCAGGAAACATCAAGAAAAAAAATATTATTTGTAACTAGTGTATCATGGACAATACAAAAAAAAAATATATGGATATAAGCCTTAAAATAAGTTATATAATGATAAATTATTTTTTGATACAAAATTTGATTAAAAATTCAATATAATGATAATACCACGTCATTACTAGTATGTAACATCACCCACTAATGGTAAATAAATGCATAAATAGTGAACCTCACATGTCAAATGTAACTAACAATCTAATAAATTTCATATCTTTATAGTGAGATTACTTGTACTTGCATATCACTAATAATGACAACGTCGTTACATTCAAAAAATTTCATAGCTAATATGGTTTATTTATAATAGTCTCTTCATTTTCAATCAAAACAACCATTATTGTTTTTATAATTTTTAAAATGTCATTGACATTTCACTCTAATAATATTTTTGTAATTTTTTATTTAATTTTTTTTTTATGTTTGCAAAAAAAAAAAAAAAAAAAAAAAATCCCAAAATCCAAGGGGGGCACGTGACCCCCTGGTCACATGCTCCCTCCGCCCCTGCTCACAAAGGAGGGACATAACCTCCAAACAAGGAGGATTATTACAACAAATAATAAAAAATAAAAAAGCAAACCAAAAAGAACAAGATCCAAGTTGCCAAAAGCATCCAAAGTTTCATTGCACTCAAGGTTTTGAAAAGCGGTTGCGGTCGCTGTAACGGTGGCGGTGACGCAGTTGCGGTTGCGAGGTGTAAAGGTCGTAGCGTAACGATTGCGGTAACCGGAACCGTGAATATTTTTATTTTTCGCACAATTTGAAAAAAAAACTTACCAATACGCATATTTTTTTTCCATGATCATATTTATTGGATTTAAAATAAATATTGATCAATTTTTGTAAATTTTTAAGTATGATTCAATATATTTCATATTTTTAAATCACTATAAACTGAGTTTTTTACATTTTATTTTAATAATTAATGACTTTATATTATACAAAAAATCAATCGCTAACTATTATATATAAGATAAACAATGACAAAAGTAAGAGAATAAATAAGAGCCTAAATATATATATACATATTTTAACTAAGCCAAATAGATAATGATCACACTTATTATTATTATTATTTTCAAACAATATATAGATAGACACATACAAACAAAATGGTTGAGTGATAGCAGCTGAATAGAATAGCATAGGTCTTACAGCTTCAACAAATCAATAACATGTTCTTCATCTTCCCTCTTTTTCTCTCTCTCTATCTCTTACTCCTCCATCTTCTCTCTTTATCTTCCCTCTTTTCTCTATCCCTCTTCCCCCATTTTCAACTATTTTTTTTTGTGTTTTTTTGAAAGAAACAGTTCGGAACCGTTACATAACAGTGCGTAACAGGCCGTTACGGCTGTTATGGCACTGTTACGACTGCTACGGCAGCTGCTACGGCCGACACACCTGTGAATCTCAATCACACTGCAAAAGCGGCCGTAACGGGTGACGGTAACCACCACAACCGTTACGTAACGGCGTTACGTAACGGTTGCGACCGCTTTTTAAAACCTTGATTACACTGCAACCTTCAACTTGAATCTGAAGACCCCACCTCTGCTAGTCAAGATGGAACATTGAGATTGAGGTGGTCGCCTAGAGTGAAATGAACACGTTAAGCAACGTCGGTTTTCGGATTGTCAAAAGATTTGAAAACAGTTCTTAAAGTTTTGGGTGTGACGGTGAAAGTTTGGGCAAAAGCCAAACATCATATTTGGAAGATTAGAAAGAAGGAGAGGCAACGCCAACATCAGTGGCTAGAGGCAGATCTGAAGGATATGAGATAGATTTAGTAAGGGTGGATCTATGGAGGCAGGAAGGTGGTAGATGTGGTGGCGGTGTAGTGGTGGCGGCGCCAAAAAGGGTTGGAAGGACAAGCTTCCAATATTATTAAGCAAAAAGATAAAGAAAAGCAGAAAAAGAGGGTGGAAGGAGGAGATAGAGGCCCGGTGGCCGAAACCCCCCTACTCCCAGCAACACACCCATCAGAAGAATCAAAAGTTATTGAGTCATAAGATTTACATCATTTTTTATAATAATTTAATTATTTGAGAACAAGACACTAATAAATAGGAAAACTAAATCAATGCAATTTAGTAAACCTAATAATTTTAGAATATTTTATATTGAAATAAAATATCACCAATCAACTATCAAAGATTTATGACCAAATTGTTAATATTATTTTTTTACCATTGTCTATGTTGCATATGTGTTATTCTGTGAATGTAGTCCACTGTCAACAACCACAATTGTAGTTTATGATAAAATTTCCGTGTTGTACTTTGTGAAGACAAAGTTTTGAGAAGAAATGGCATTTATTATTGATCCATTGTCTTGAAGATAAAAACACAAATTTAAATATAAGTAATGTCAAAATTGGCCCAATCTTCAACAATACTAGCTTTATCTCCACAAAAGAGCAATTTCAAACAGAAGCGATTGGGACCTCGAATCGGGCTGCCCCGAATCCCCCGAAACCACGAAACGACGTCGTTTCGTGTTTGTAACTTTTTTTTTTTTTTTTTTCAGCAGAAGCAGAGCAGGAAGAAGAAGACGGAGGGGGAGGAGGGGGAGGGGGAGGAGGAGGGACTGGAGGGGGCCTAAAAAATGGAGGAGGGAGGCGAGGCAGAGGTGAGGCGAGGCAGAGGCATGGCGACGCGATCGGCGGAGCTGGGCGACGATCGGGCGGCGGGCGACGGCGGCGGGCGAGGCGAGGCGACGAGCTGCGGGAGGTCCCCGATCCTCTTCCCCGATCTTCTCTCTCTCTCTCTCTCCTCTCTCTCTCTCTCTCTTTCTCTCTCTCTCTCTTCCTCCCCCTCTGGTTCAGACTGAAATCGAAGAAGAAGAAAGAAAAAAAAAAAAGTCTAAGCCTAAAACGACGTCGTTTTGGGCTTAGGGAGATTCGGGGCATCCCAAATTCGAGGTCCAAAACATTTTTCAATTTCAAATTCAGATTTTTTTTATTTTTTCACTATCTTAGTCAGAAAATGTTTCTAGTTTTTGTAGGGAAGAAGAGAAATACATCTATACTTCTCATCACTACCATTACTATGTCAGCAATTTTGGTGATTCTTGTCATCTTCATTGGCATCTATTTGATAATGAGGAAAATCATGACTTCAAAAGGGGCTATAAAAAGTAAGCAAATTCTTCACAATATAAGCTTGTTTTTAGAGCTATCACTGTGTTATTTTGGAAATCATTTTCTTGAAGAAAATACTATAGTAGAATTTGACAAACATAGTTGGAAGTGTCCACTTATCAAGTTGTTATTTTCTCAACATTGTGACGTATTCCATTACTTAGTTCATTTTTTTTTTTTTTTTGTAATTTAAATTTTGTTTACTTCCTCTGAAGATCCGGATTCGACTCCATCAGCAGAATCCTTGCAATTTGACTTAGGAACAATTAGAGATGCAACGGATAATTTTTCTGAGGCTAATAAGCTTGGAGAAGGTGGATTTGGCCCCGTTTACAAGGTAATTAGATGCATCCTCATGCAGTTGTAACAAATAGAATGATCTTCAAAAGCTATGCTGTGAAATGAAATGTTGCATATGACAATGTTTCTTAAATTATTCTTGCAAAATCATAGGGTGTGCTTCTAAATGGGTTAGAAATAGCTGTGAAGAAGCTCTCTAGAAATTCTAGACAAGGTCAAGAAGAATTCAAGAATGAGGTTTTGTTATTGGCTAGGCTTCGTCACAAGAATTTGGTCAGTCTATTGGGTTTCTGCTTGGAAGGGAAAGAATTACTTCTCATATATGAGTTCATGCCTAACAAAAGCCTTGATCATTTCATTTCATCTTTGGATTGGAAAAGCTGTAACAAAATTATACAAGGCTTTGCTCGAGGACTTCTATATCTTCATGAAGATTCTCAACATCGAATTATTCATCGTGATCTGAAAGCTAGCAACATTTTGTTGGATGCTAAGATGAATCCTAAAATTTCAGATTTTGGCACAGGCAGACTAATGGTTTTGGATCAATCCCATTACACAGCAAGTAAAATCATGGGTACCATGTAAGTATAAGTTTCTTTGATGTAGAAAGAATTTTTCTTTCCAAGATACTAGCCACTCTGAACATCTAAAAAATAATAGAAGATATTCTATAAACAAGTTGAACAAACTGATTATATCAGACACAAACATATCTTTTTATCGAAAATGATATTGATGGATGATAATATGCAGTGGATATATGGCTCCAGAGTATTTTAAGTTTGGTCATTTCTCAGTTAAGTCAGATGTCTTCAGTTTTGGTGTAATACTATTGGAAATTTTGAGCGGTCAGAAGATCTTTTGTTTTCATGATGTGGAGAATGGGGAAAACCTTCTAAGCTATGTAAGTATGAATTATTTTATTATTTATTTTTTGGGTGGCAGTAATGATTAGATGAATTCTAATAAAATCTAAAGAGTTTTGCTAAATTTCATCTTCGCTGAGCTTGAACTCTTGCAGGCATGGAAGAGTTGGAAGAAAAATACAGCTCTAGATATAGTGGATTCAACATTGATGACAGGTTCAAAAAGTGAGATTATGAGATGTTTCCATATTGGTTTATTGTGCGTTCAAGAAAATGCAGCAGACAGACCAACGATGGCTTTAGTTGTTAACATGCTCATTAGCTCCTCTTTCACACTCTCATTGCCTTCACGTCCTGCATATTTTGTGCCTAAAAGCATTGACCCAGGCAATTCGTTGCATGAGTTCAATTCAATGGTGACAAAGTCAGATCAGTCTGAAATTAAATCATCACAAGGGTCAGTAAATGAGGATACAATTACTGAGCTTGTTTGTCAATAGAAGTGAAACAAGTTGTAGCTCTATTTGAATGTTTATTTCGAAACAATTTGATGTACTATCTTACCCTTTCTGATGGTTGTTTAGATGTACCATTCCTCTTTTTTTCATTTCCATGAATCTGCTATATAATTTATTACTATATTTACAATCAATAATAAGTTTTCACATTTGTATTTCAATACAAAAATTATTCTAATGTTAGAATAATGGAAAAACCAAGTTGGTACTGATCATCCTTAGGAGATGTGTAAATAAAGTATGACGCAGCGGAATAAAAATTAATAAGGTCATACCTTTGTGATATAATCTGAACTCTGAAGGATCTCGTGGGTAAATCACGTGCTTCCTGAATCTGGTCAATCAACCCAGCAGTGGGGTGATATTACAATGGTGAATATCACCCACACAAACCACAGTGCAAATGGCTTTGATTGTTGTTTTTGGGAGAGAGTCAGAGAGAGAGGAGAGTCTGGGAAAAAGGTTATGGGTAAAAACCCCATAACGTATCTGATATACGTATCTGATTCAATATATTAGATTAACCATATAATCTGATATATAACCAATATCTATCTATCTATCCATATCTATTGATATGATAGATATAGATATCCTGAATGGTTATCCAAATAAGTTTGAATTAAAATTCAAACTTACATGGATAAGGTCAAGAGGTTCAGGTTCAAAAAGCTCAAAGGGCCATGCCACATGGGCGCCCAATTTCTAACATCTCACACTCGCACATGAGTTGGCATGACACTGCCATATCTCTATCTCAATCTCCCAAAAAATGAACAATCTCATACTAGCCAATGCACCGTGCGACTGCTGAGAACACCTGCATGTGGGAGCACTATACTAGAAACTCAATATGAGCCAGCACAGAGACATCAACCCAAAAAAAAGAACAGAAATAGTGTCTCGTATACCCCAGACCCATCTAATTACACTGGTCCAAAAAACATCTCTAATCCCTCAAAAAGAGCATGTTTGACCCTCTCAATTCTTGCAATATATTCACACTCAATCCGCTTCTCATACAGAGCGATGTGAGTTGCCGGCAGTGAATATACAACAGTGGTGTAATACTAGATGATCTTCCCTTTGCCCTCATGCCATTTAGTTTAGGATTGACCGCTTTCCCAGTGATGTCCCTTAAGGCCGAATCATACATGACCGCAGGCAACATACCAAAGTAGCAGAACATCAACCCCTTACCTTATGACATAGTCAAAAGTCACAAAAGGGTACAAAAATGAAAGTCATATCAATAATGACACGTAAGACTCACACGGTGAGGAAACAGGGATCCATTCTCTCACCTCATTACTCAGTCGCCAAGCACATATAGTATGAATACATGTTACGGTGGAGTAACTCTTCCAAAAGAGTGACGTCATACTCGATACACCGTACAGATATTAGTCTAGTCGCTTTCTAGCGCCTAACCCGAA
Source organism: Camellia japonica (assembly GCA_030407325.1). Classification (NCBI taxonomy): domain Eukaryota; kingdom Viridiplantae; phylum Streptophyta; class Magnoliopsida; order Ericales; family Theaceae; genus Camellia; species Camellia japonica. The sequence continues at coordinate 26,395,890 of JAPPVO010000014.1, forward strand.
TTCTCTATTTGCTCGCCTTCTAGGCGCCAAATGAGATCTCGCATCTGGCTAATCATAACAGGCACAACATGGAAAGTGGGTACTAACATCCATGTTTGGTCCTTAACACGACCTCATCTTGGTTGTAACCAAGGCGACATACATAGTGGATTATTTAAGCCTCTCTTGGCTCCAAATAAAAATAAACCACAGTCTCATCCTTGCTCGCTCCCAAGCGCCAAGGGCGATTGCTCGTGTGAGTGAGCCAATCTTGCCTATTGACATCATCATCTGCTAATCATTATGACACAAACCATAATAGTGTCAACATCCCATCATCTCAAAAATAAGTGATCCATTTAAAAAAAAAAAATTGACCACGGCTTGCGCAATTCTAGATTCCAAACATAAGCCTTATCAGCACCTCTTGCGATAAGTATATACAACGGAATCCACCATGTGCGCCTCACATGAAGTGATTTAAGATCACTACCTCTTGCGCAATTACCTCTCTAAAGATATTTTGGTGACCAATTTGCGTTCATTCTGGATGCGCCCAACTAGCGCATTGAATCTTACAATGAGCAAATTAATATACTACTAGTAAAGCATTTTATCCACAGTCTAATGAGCAAGGTCAATGTCTAAACAACTCAGTTGACCATTTACCAAAGATAACACTTATCATGCCGAATACGCCCACATAGCGTACTTTAGGCTCCCACAACAAAGAAAAGATCAAGGAATATAGGTCATCTGTTTCTCCCAAAGACAATCCGAGGATTCACTCAATAGCTAAGGCTCTGGCTTTTACCGATAGGTAAGTCAATGGGTTTGCAATTTTGCATCTAGAATCATTCTAGGATATTCCTTATGTAAGTCATCGAAGACAAACCGAGAATTTTCCCAAAACAATCCCTAAGGATCGTACATCCGAGCATATAAATTACATCACCCATGTCCATCATATCTAAAATAGAGGACTGCCCACCCTAGGTGGCGACATCCTTATAAATTCCTGGCTCATAATGACTAAGTAAGGAAAAACTTCTTTTGGACCATTGATCATGCCTCAGTGGTCTTCATCGATCATCGTTGGCCTATCATGGCTTGACGAAATCTAAGAACCACTATTTGGATAACTGTTTTAGGCTGTAAAAGATTTATTGGAACTAGCAACCTTTTTGCGCTCCTAACTTTTCACCATAAAAGCAGAAGGTAAATCCCTACGGATCTACTTATCCAATTCTCCAACGAGAAGTTGGGTCACAATGTCCACAAATCAATGTTCCGAACTTATGTCAATCATAGCCTAAGTCGAAATAACCTCACTCCCCAGGAGGAAGTCTTCTCATGGTCTACACTTTCTCAATGGTGCGACTTTTCGGTATCTAGCGAGCCTTATGCCTCAACAATGACTATCCAAATTACGCATAACTTTAGAACAGTTTCGCGTCATAATGGAAAGTCAACCAAATTATAGAAATGGTTAATCCTCAAAGACTTTGTCTTAAACCGCGCAACATTAATCCACTTTCTTAAAAACAGGGGACTAGAGCCTTTGTCATTATCCTAGGCTCTTTATCATCTTGCGGAGCAATCATGAATGTTTCCTTCTCAATCACCCAGTGATGACGTGGAAAATTTTCACATTTGCTACCACGCAACTAAGAATATAGAGAATTCTTCTCTAATGGAGTAATCCATTAGTAGGCACATCGCTCCCACTATCCCTAGGATATTGGAAATTTCTTACCATTCTGAACTAGGCTACATAAAGCGCTATGCTCAGAATTCTCTATCTTATAGAGTTCCAAAACTCTATTCACGTCACCTTTACTAAGAAAACTTTATGTGACTTAGTTACACTACCACAAAGCTGCTTACCTATATGTACATGACCCGGAGGGTTTACATGACCGCATACAATAATGCGCCACACAACCCTATGTGTTTACAAGACAGCATACAATAATGCGCTATAGAACCTTAGGTCTTAACTTCACAATCTTATGAGAAGTAAAATAAAGATAAGCTGCTTAACGGTTACAGATTGCCCATAGATGGCTCTCCGCTAACCCATTACTCAAATGGAGTGTAAAATCTGATATGGAGGGCACTTAGTTAGGGATATAGGCAACAAACTAGTGCAATTCCCAATTGGGAAACATTTTGCGCCATTATCCACCTAACATTAACAATATTTAATTCCTTATCTCTACTACACCATTGTGTTGTTGAGTATTAGGAATAATCAATTTTCTAAGCATCCATTTCTCTTCACAGAGTTTTCTAAAAATAACTCAAATAGATACTCGCCACCTTGATCAAAACTAAAAGCACAAAAGCTGTTATCTAATTGATCTCAACCTCATATGTGCAATGTCAAAAATCATCTCAAAACTTTTGACTTATGGGAGATCAAATAGTCTTGACTCAGATGCGTATCGTAATCTATAAATGTGTCGAGATTGAGGCTTAGCTATCATACCCTTACACATATCTAGTCACAAAAATCATAGTGGACTAAATGCGCCAATACAAATGACCTTCTACGGCTTTCCTACTTACTTGTGCGCACCCATTGCGAACAAAGTTACACATTCATATGAGAGCAGGATGTCACAAGCGAGTGGGCCCGAGAAGGCCTACTCAAACCATCGTGTCATCATCTCATTAATGTGATTAAGTATAATAAGCCACCGGTTCATGACCAATGTCATAAACTAATTCCAATCATCTTAATGTGTGAGTTCTCGAAGATAAGTTTAAAAGGTTTAGGCCCAACTAGGTAATGACTCAGGACTAATTCATATTCACTAGATCATAAAAGGATGTCATGGAGATATCAAGTGCGCCTAAGTCGCAAATTTAACTAGTAAGTGCTAATCCCCTGCACCTTCAAGTCAATTTTATTCTCCATACACTTTAATGCATCTAGTTGAAAGATGACGATACTCCTCTTGCCATATCTATTTCTCGCTTCATAGTTACTTGCAATTAATTCTACTATCCACAAGAAGGAGAGAATAAGCTATCAATCTGTGACAGCTCTTGAAGTAACTTAAGCGGGAATTAGGCTAAAGAGTCTAATTCAACACAATGCTCTCACAAGCGATGCGTCAAATTCTTAGAGTCATAACAACCTTGTCGGCCTTGACCTTTTCATTACTATGCTGCAACGTTTGCGCTTAGTGGTAAACGTTATTCAAAAACGTTAGCCTAGCTAAGGAATCATACAAAGAAGCCCCTCCTCATGTCTCACACTCAAGTGTGGAAACAGTAAGTGTCCAGACTTAGACAAGTTGGCAATGATAATAGATTTTGCAGCCACTAAGCGCTAATCTTTTCACTTAGTGTTAATAGATTTTGCAGCTTCTAAGCGCTAATCTTTTCACTTAGTGTTAATAGATTTTGCAGCTTCTAAGCGCTAATCTTTTCACTTCACGTGATATTTCAACGCACACTATTATAGTGCATGAAATTTTGCTCCATCCACTCCCAGTAATTGGGTAGAGAGCAAAACACTGCTCATACTGGCTACTCGTCTTACACTTAATGACTAATTCATTTAAGCTCGCATTTCTTGGATGACGTGACTCTTGAATGTTACTTCATCTAATGATGCAACATCATTAAAAGTCAAATTACAAAGTCAATCCGCGCAGCTCAATAGTCAAGATCATATACAGATCTATTGAGGGCTTAATAATTTCATAACTCCAAAATTCGCCAACCAAAACTACGTAGCATGCCGCTAACCATAGCGCACACATTAGTTTTTATTGTGCCAAATAAGGCAACAAAACCACGGCGACTTTGAGTCATGTTTCCTTACTTTGGCTCAATTAAGGTCTGACCTAAAGTCTCCAAGACTTTTGCTCATCTAAAGAATGGGATTATATTGTTCACATTTGAACATCTTTACTAAGTCTAGGTCAACCAAATTAACTTCCATAAGCTAAATCAATTTAGTGAGAAATTCGCATTGGGATTAATTTGATTAGCATAATATAATTTTGCCGCAAAAATCTAAATTAAATAGTGACAATATTACACAAGTCGCAAGATCGAAAATCCGCTATGCTCGTAATCATCTCTTGCGCCACAGGTGACAATTATCCAAAATTTAATTTAATTTATGCGCAAAATATTGGTTTTCGGGAGTTAATCTACAAAGATTTCTCTCAACCGAATAACCTCCCACTGATTATGGCATGTCTAAAAGCATGATAAAAAATTATAATTCCATACAACAGCATCATAATGTAGATTTACAATCAATACATGCTATGTTACATTTAATAACGGAATTAGAATAAAAAACAATTAATCATGCTATTCTAATTACAACAAATTAGAAATTGTAGGCAAAAAATAACAACATGCTGTATTTAATATTCAAATTATGCCATAACAGAATGTATATCATTCTGAAATTTTCTGGAATTTTCTGAAATTTTAAATGACTAATAAACACACATAAAATTAGAAATAAAAAATCCAGAAACTGATAAATTGAAACAATTATACCAGTAGATAGTAAAACATTTTAGAAGTCCACAATAAAAATTTCAACCCCAGAAAATTATTTATGCAATACTAGAATCATTTTAAAGCATAAAAAATGAATTATTAACACAGAAAAAATATTTTTTATTTTCATAAAATTTCCAAAATTTTACAGAAGATAAAAAATTTAATTCTGAGTCTAACGGTTCTAACCACGTTTAAAACAAAGCTATAACGAATAAATTATGGCCAATTAACGCGATTCAGAATTTAAGACAGAACAAACAGAGCCTTAAAAACAAGCCAGCACGGAAAAAACGGCTCGGCGCGGCTCAGCACGCGGCTCGGCGCGCACGGCTCGGAACGCGGCTCGGCGCGCGGCTCATCGCCGGCTCAGCACGCGGCGCGCGTGCGTGGCGCCGACGGCTCGCGCGTGGACAGCGCCGCTGACGCGCGTGTGAGGGCGCGTGCAGGCGCGTCGGAAGGGCGGCCAGCGCGTGGAAGCGCGTGCCAGCGCGTGCCAGCGCGTGGAGGCTGCTCACGGCGTCAGGTGGCGCGTTCAGCCCACGCGCCGCCTTCCAGGGTGTTTTCTGGTCCGATTTTTATACTTCCGGTCTCCATTTTCCAAAATAAAATCATTTATGGTCTTAAAAATTACATTAATGATCATAAAAAAATGAAATATTTTGAATCTCTTTCTCTTTTATAAATATTCATGAGCATCGATGTGTACATATATATATAAATATACACATGATAAAAGAAAGCACGAAAAAACCCATACATCGCTCTGATACCAATGTAAACAAAGTATGACGCAGCGGAATAAAAATTAATAAGGTCATACCTTTGTGATATAATCTGAACTCTGAAGGATCTTGTGGGTAAATCACGTGCTTCCTGAATCTGATCAATCAACCCAGCAGTGGGGTGATATTACAATGGTGAATATCACCCACACAAACCACAGTGCAAATGACTTTGATTGTTGTTTTTGGGAGAGAGTCAGAGAGAGAGGAGAGTTTGGGAAAAAGGTTATGGGTAAAAACCCCATAACGTATCTGATATACGTATCTGATTCAATATATTAGATTAACCATATAATCTGATATATAACCAATATCTATCTATCTATCCATATCTATTGATATGATAGATATAGATATCCTGAATGGTTATCCAAATAAGTTTGAATTAAAATTCAAACTTGCATGGATAAGGTCCAAGAGGTTCAGGTTCAAAAAGCTCAAAGGGCCATGCCACATGGGCGCCCAATTTCTAACAAGATGATAATGTATTATTTGTTTGTTTCGTGTAAAAGTGTGTTGTTTATAGTACCCACATCCATTCTTTACCGACTAATTTCAAATTTTAGTATAAAATTCTTTGAACCCCCTACTTATTAATATTAGAATTAACTCCCACCCTCTTAAACTCTAACCAGCACTACTATTACCACATCAGGTTAGCCCTTTTTACCACACCCTATCTCTTCTCCCTATGGTATACCGCTTCCACCCCTACCCCTTTTTTTTTCCCATACTCAAGTCCCTCATCACCATTTAGTGCCTCCCCCAACCCCTCTCTACCCTTCATTTCCTTGCCAACACTAGCTACCACGAGAGAGAGAGAGAGAGAGAGAGAGAGAGAGAGAGAGAGAGAGAGAGATCACAAAGCTGGGAGGATGAAAGGGGTCACAAGGGTAGTGAAAATCTTAAAACCCCAGGATAATAATTTTCAATTAGGATTCAATTTTAGCAATGAATAACAATCCCCAATAACACAAGTAGATCTAATTCAATTATACGAGAATTGAATTATATCTACGAAACAAATATCGACAAATCAACACAACGATATAACATGAAAAAAATCACAATTGAAACACCTTCAATTATGATAAAAATGACGGGTCAAAACCACAAAATAGTCCACTAAGAAGAAAAAGGAATTACATATGAGAACCCTCAATTACCTAATGAATCCACACTCAAATTGAACCGAACCTGTTGTGCCTCTTCCACTACCATCTTTATCTCGAAATTGTTTTCTAAACGTTGAATCCACAACAACGCCGATGTCCAATCCACGAAGAAGAGCTACTTCAAAATTCACCAAAACTTCATACTCTTCAAGTTTTTTGGAATCCACCGGCGAATCTCTCTCTTTTGAATTTGAATTCAGCGAAAGAAATCCCTTGATGATTGTCAATATGAAGTCCATTGATCACCCTCAATTCATCAAGGAAACAAATATATAAACGCCCTCCAATATAGAACACTTCAGCTTCTCTCCTCTATGAGAATTCTAGAAGGATTAAATCCTAAAATCAGCAACTGAGGCATTTTATAACAATTAGGGATGCGAAGACCACTCAAGCGGTTAGACTATAATAAGATGGTGCTAACGAACTTCCACATGTCACTTTGCTCGAGCACAAGACTTACTGCTCGAGCAGTAAAACACAATTCTTAGTATCTCTAAAATCAGACTGAGGTACTGGATGATCCAAAACAGCGCCCGGGTGCACACATGAGCGCTTAAGCAGTCCAACAAGTTTGACAGGCTCAATAACGCCTCTACTCAAGCACACCTTTTCTGTAGCACAAACTTCTCTACTCAGGCACAAATTGGGTTGGATTCACATCTAAACTCTCACAAACTCACAGATATAAGCGTGAATGCAATTATATTTGAATAAATTTTTTGTCAAATGGGATTACCAATTACAAAAAACGAACATGTAGGGGTCTACAAGAGTAGGGAGAGGGTAGGATTGGGAACAAAAGTTGGGATGGACTAGAGAGAGGTGGCCAAAATTTGATGGTGGTAGGTGTTGGTTGAGGTTGGGGTATGGTTACAATTAATGTTAAGATTACGGTTTGAGATATTAGGACTGTGACCAAATTGGAATTTTATGATAATAAAATTGTAAATTTTATTTTTTTTAAGAGGAATCTAAAGAAGAAATTAGGATGCTAGTAGCAACACTAGAACAAAAACAAAGTACATAGAGTACAAGAACAAAAATGCCCCTCTACAACTAAATAATGTGAAACCTACAAATGCATTAACAACATTAACATTACCATTGTCCTAAATGATGAAGTTGGCATCTGTTTTAGTTGAAGAGAAAGCTTTACAAAGGCATTTAGCATATATAATATGAAATTTCTCAGCAAATGATTTAGATAAGATAATGACATAAATATGTTTTAGGAGAAAGAGACTACTATAATTTTTTGGTAACCGGCTTTCCATGTTGTTAGTGATCTTCTCAATAAACAAAATAAATTGAATTAAAAATAAAATAAATCAATAAATAAACAAACTAAAACAACTTTCACCTTGTTGCCATATTTAATTATGTGCTGAATATTTTACTATATTGAGCTTTTGTCAAGAGCAAAACTCCGTTGGCAGCGAGGGGTGCCACTTTGAAAAATAATCTATGCACATATTAGGATAGATTACACTATTGTCCCTCTAATTTGCGAAATTTAATTTTAATTATCGTAATTTTTATTTGAATAGCTTAGTTTCTACATTTTCAATTTTGTTGTAACATAGTCCCTCCATCATGTGTTGTCAACATTTTGAATGGGAAAAAAACCATGAGTAAAACTATAGAGACCAAAGTAAAATTCAATAAGACCTTAAGTAAAAAACTAGAGAGAGCAAAGTGGAATTCAAAACAAATGTTTATAGTTTTACTCAGTCTTTTTCCGTTCACTGGTGGTCCTTATATTTTGTTTTGAATTTTACTTTAGTCCTTTAGTTTTATTCATGGTCCTTTCCCATAACGATAACTGACAGAATTACTATTTTGTAATAAAATTAAAAGTGTAGAATTTAAATTATTTAAATTAAAATTATGTGGACTAAAGTGACACTTTACTTAAACTATACATGAATTAATGATGTAATTTACCCTATATACTAATACAAATAGTTTGAAAGTTGATGGTGTCTTCCTCTGACACTACCAGAAAATGACCCCCTTGGTTCATTCTTCCAAATAATTATTTAATAAAAAATAAATTAATCATAATTTTGGTTTTTGATATTGAGACTTTCATTTATCCTAAACACAGAATTTATTTTCAATAATATGAATTGTTGTTGTTTTTATAATAAATAACTTTCCAATTGGATTAACATTATCATAAATTCATTCGTAAATCAAAAGATAAGTTCATATTTAATTAAATATTATTTGTGTTGTTTTAGTAGAATTTGGTACTTTTACTTGGAACGATTGTAATTCTTGTAACTCAATTTGACAAAATCACCTCAATATGACTTTAGGGTTGGTATTTGTTTGAGTTATAATTAATATTGATAAGTTAAATATGAAATTAAGAATTAGTATGGATTTGAGTTGTAATCGAATAACTAAATGATTTAATTGACATAAAATTATTGATTGTTAATAAAATTTGTATAAAACTATGTTATAACTGATTCTACGATGCAATTATATAAAATTTGATCCATATCCAATAGGTCAATAAAAAGAGTGTGGAGGGACCCAATTTAAAATTCTACTTCCGCTCCTTGAGACCACCGAGCCTTATTAAAAAATTTCCCTTAAAAATATATAGGTGAGAGGGTAATTTATATCTAAATTGGACCGAGCTAAGGAAGAGACTTCCTTGGAAATTGGGCCGCGTAATGGACCGAGGTAAGGATAGATTTACTTCGGTCCAAGAACTAAACGAATATGGGTCGCGGTAGAAAAGACTAGCAAGTGGACCGCGGTCCAAGTGTTAGTTCGGTCCAAGTGTGGAAGGGACTTTTTCAAGTGTTACCTCGGTCCAAACGTGATTATAAGTTACCAATCGGAGTAGAGATAGTTATCTCAGCCATGGCACTCGGAGCCGAGGTAATGGCTTCTCTTGGTGGGCTTCGCTCTGGATAGCGCGGTAGAAGCTTACTCCGGTTAGCCCGGTCCAAGAGAGCCTTAAAGTTACTTCGGTCCGCAAGAGGTATAAAGTTACTTCGGTCCGCAAGAGGTGTAAAGTTACTCCGGTCCGCAAGAGGTGTAAAGTTACTTCGGTCCGCAAGAGGTGTGAAGTTACTCCGGTCCCAGAGAGCTTGCGGTAAGTTCAGTCGTCACACAAAGTTATACCGGTCGGGGCCGGAGTATTGGTTATACCGGTCAAGACATACCATGGTTAGCATTGAGAGAGCCGAGGTAAGAGCAGTAAATGGAAGAGCCGAGCTAAAGTTATCTCGGTCTAGTCTGCGGCTTAGCATAGCCATGCTTACCTCGGTCATATTGAAGTCTGACCATGGTAAAACCATCTCACTTGGTTTATGCAGTGAGGAGGGTGTTGGAGGATAAGCATTATCTTCCAGGAGTATGAATCCTAGGAGGACTCTACGCAAGGAGGAGTAATCCTAGAAGGATTCTACGCATGGAGGAGTAAGAGTCCTACTAGGATTGTGCCACGCGAAACATATAAAAAGCTCACCCCTACCACCTTTGGAGAGGGAACACAACTTTATTTTCTGAATACACAGAGCTTTTGCCTACTTGTCTTGCTTTCTGACTTAGGCATCGGAGAGGTTTCCGGCACACACCCGCCGGCTAGCTCACGTGTGTATTTCCAGGTAGTTGAACGACGTCGTACGAAGGAGCGCAGACTTGGTCAACAGGATTATACGAGAAGGTGTATTTCTTTCCCGTACAATTGGCGCCGTCTGTGGGAATCCAGACAAAAATAACCTCTTGATCAAGCTTTTTCTCTCAAACATCAATGGCGAACAATGAAGAGTTACCCCAGTCCGCCATTGACGGACTAACCCCAGAAGGAGGTGCCAGGCGCGAAGGCCTACCCCTGGTCACTCCTATGGCGAACCTGGAACCACAAAGACATAATTCCAGGAGGGATACGAGGGGTCGAAGGGGATAACAGCCCCCATCACTCTCGTTCGCAAAGCCCAGAAAGGCAAAGACGCAGGATTGATCCCCAAGCTTTGGAAGATCGCGTCAGGGAACAAGATGAGTTGATACGTCGGATGGCGGCGGACATGGAATCTCTTAAGCGCCAGGTAAAAGGAAAAAGAGTGACGACAGGAGAGGGGCGCACAAACAAGACGCCCCCTCGCCACTCGGAAAGTCGTAGTCAGAGTACTACACCCTCTCAAGCAGAGAACAAGAGCCTCAGGACAGGCGACACGCAATCCAGATCTTCCAGAACTCGTCACTCCAGGTCTGAGAGGAAGAGATCTGAGAGGTCGTATACCGATGGAAGCACATATTGGCCGTCGCATACGCACCAGACGAGGTCCAGACAGACAGAGTTGCCCAGATCATCCGACCTACGAACCGTGCGAGAAGAGAAGGCACGATGGAAGGAGGACGCCAGGGCGCGCGATCCACACAGAGTTTCTGCCTTGCAGCGGTTGGCTCCTCGGACGCACGGAAGCGTCGAGGTTGGAATGCCAATACCGCGCCCTGCCTACGAACCAACAGACAAGGCATTGGCAAGGCTGTAGACCTCGCCGTTCGTTCCGGCAATAGAGAATGCACCACTGCCGTTAGGCTTCCTACAGCCCAAATTCACCACATACGAAGGGAAGACGGACCCCTACTCACACTTGAGCCACTTTCGCCAGGTCATGGCTGTATACCGGCGGAATGAGGCCCTGATGTGCATCCTATTCCCTTCAAGCCTTGGCGACCTAGGCCTGACTTGGTTTGAGAAACTTCCAGAAGGCAGCATAGCCTCCTGGGCGCAGTTAGCAGAGGCATTCGTGACAAGGTTTAGAACGAACACCAAAACCCCGGTGGAGATCAATCAGCTATTCTCCATCGACATGGGCGACAAGGAGACGTTGAGGTCCTACAACAACCGTTATTGGGAGACCTTCAACCAGATAGGAGATTGCCCCACAAACCTCGCCATCGCGCAATATAATAGAGGTCTTCCAGTCGGAAACAGGTTGAGGGACTCAATTACCATGACGCCACCCCTCACGATGGAAGCCTTGATGGAAAGAGTACACCAACATATTCGCGTGGAGGAAGATAGCGCCCGCGCTAAAACAAAATCTGGCACAACCGCAATACCAGATAAAACGACTACGGCAAAGGTCAACACGATAGAACGTCCAAGCAGAAACGGGCAAGGCAGGGGGGACAACGGAGAGGACCAAGGAAAAAGAAGGTTGAGAGTCCACACTGCCATGACCACGGTGTTCAAAAAACCAATCTACCGAATTCTCAGCGAGATACGTGATGAACCTTTCGTCCGATGGCCTGCTAAGCTAGGAGAAGCGCAAAAAGACTACGACGAGAGATCGCGATGCACCTTCCATGATGAACAGGGGCACCGCACTGAAAATTGCACGGCATTAAAGCAGCATTTGGAGGAGTTAGTGGCAGCTGGGCACTTGGACCAATACATAAAAGAAAGAACTTGAGAGCAAGAAGCTGTTCGCAGATGTTAGCGAGGTAGTTGAACAGAAGGCAGTGGGAGACTTGGTACAGGAAATGATAGATGTAAAGAACCCAAAGAAGGCAAGCTAGGGCCCAATTGGGAAGGACCATACAAAGTGGTTCGTTTAGCTGAAAAGGGGCATATCACTTGGAGAATGGAGCCAACAAGACTATCCCCAGACCATGGAACACTGCCGATCTCGAGCTATTTTTTCGATAGGGTACTTGTAATTTACATTTTCCTCAATAAAACAAGTAGTTCCCTTTTCAGCATATAATGTTTTCTTCTGTAAAAATTGTTTTAGTGAGCTAGGGGCATTGAAAGCAGAGTTGGCTGAAAAAACCAACACTTACCTCTCCTAAGCCGAGATAAGGATCTAGGCTGCAGGAAGTTGGCAGGTTTGACCAACATAACTCTTTTGCACCCTTTAGCCGAGGTAAGGACCTAGGCTAAAGGTGGTTGGCAGGTTTGACCAACAAAAACTTTTTTGCACCCTTTAGCCGAGGTAAGGACCTAGGCTAAAGGTGGTTGGCAGGTTTGACCAACAAAAACTTTTTTGCACCCTTTAGCCGAGGTAAGGACCTAGGCTAAAGGTGGTTGGCAGGTTTGACCAACAAAACTCTTTTGCACCCTTTAGCCGAGGTAAGAACCTAGGCTAAAGGTGGTTGGCAGGTTTGACCAACAAAAACTTTTTTGCACCCTTTAGCCGAGGTAAGGACCTAGGCTAAAGGTGGTTGGCAGGTTTGACTAACAAAACTCTTTTGCACCCTTTAGCCAAGGTAAGGACCTAGGCTAAAGGTGGTTGGCAGGTTTGACCAACAAAAACTTTTTTGTACCCTTTAGCCGAGGTAAGGACCTAGGCTAAAGGTGGTTGGCAGGTTTGACCAACAATAACTCTTTTGCACCCTTTAGCCGAGGTAAGGACGTAGGCTAAAGGTGGTTGGCAGGTTTGACCAACAAAACTTTTTTGCACCCTTTAAGCCGAGGTAAAGACCTAGGCTAAAGGTGGTTGGCAGGTGTGGCCAAACAAAAAAGTTTTTTGCACTCTTTAGCCGAGATAAGGATCTAGGCTAAAGATGGTTGGCAGGTTTGACCAACATTTTTTACTCTTCGGCCGAGATAAGGATCAAGGCTGAAGAGTGGTTGGCAGGTATGACAAGATAGATTGCAAGGTTAAAACCAAGATGAGTATCTCGGCCAGATAATGTCATACTTCATTCAAAACATAAGTGGAAAATAAATGACAAGCAGTTGAGAGAACTGAAGATTTCATTCCAAAAGTGCATTACAAAAGGAGGGGCCGTAGCCCAATTACAAACTCCTTTGGTAAACAGAAGAAAAATCATGCAAAGAGGTCATTTAAATCGGCGTCCAAATCAACCCTGGCTTCACCCTAAGATAGCTCGGTCGTGGCAAGCACACTTTGATTTAGCCCGGTAGAAGGCCACAGTTTAGCTTGGTTGAGAGACGAAAGTTTAGCTCGGCTGGAAACAAGTAATCCCAAATTATGCATGGCAGATGAAATTAAGGGGCAATTGAGAGGGTAATTTATATCTAAATTGGACCGAGCTAAGGAAGAGACTTCCTTGGAAATTGGGCCGCGTAATGGACCGAGGTAAGGATAGATTTACTTCGGTCCAAGAACTAAACGAATATGGGTCGCGGTAGAAAAGACTAGCAAGTGGACCGCGGTCCAAGTGTTAGTTCGGTCCAAGTGTGGAAGGGACTTTTTCAAGTGTTACCTCGGTCCAAACGTGATTATAAGTTACCAATCGGAGTAGAGATAGTTATCTCAGCCATGGCACTCGGAGCCGAGGTAATGGCTTCTCTTGGTGGGCTTCGCTCTGGATAGCGCGGTAGAAGCTTACTCCGGTTAGCCCGGTCTAAGAGAGCCTTAAAGTTACTTCGGTCCGCAAGAGGTATAAAGTTACTTCGGTCCGCAAGAGGTGTAAAGTTACTCCGGTCCGCAAGAGGTGTAAAGTTACTTCGGTCCGCAAGAGGTGTGAAGTTACTCCGGTCCCAGAGAGCTTGCGGTAAGTTCAGTCGTCACACAAAGTTATACCGGTCGGGGCCGGAGTATTGGTTATACCGGTCAAGACATACCATGGTTAGCATTGAGAGAGCCGAGGTAAGAGCAGTAAATGGAAGAGCCGAGCTAAAGTTATCTCGGTCTAGTCTGCGGCTTAGCATAGCCATGCTTACCTCGGTCATATTGAAGTCTGACCATGGTAAAACCATCTCACTTGGTTTATGCAGTGAGGAGGGTGCTGGAGGATAAGCATTATCTTCCAGGAGTATGAATCCTAGGAGGACTCTACGCAAGGAGGAGTAATCCTAGAAGGATTTTACGCATGGAGGAGTAAGAGTTCTACTAGGATTGTGCCACGCGAAACATATAAAAAGCTCACCCCTACCACCTTTGGAGAGGGAACACAACTTTATTTTCTGAATACACAGAGCTTTTGCCTACTTGTCTTGCTTTCTGACTTAGGCATCGGAGAGGTTTCCGGCACACACCCGCCGGCTAGCTCACGTGTGTATTTCCAGGTAGTTGAACGACGTCGTACGGAGGAGCGCAGACTTGGTCAACAGGATTATACGAGAAGGTGTATTTCTTTCCCGTACAATTGGCGCCGTCTGTGGGAATCCAGACAAAAATAACCTCTTGATCAAGCTTTTTCTCTCAAACATCAATGGCGAACAATGAAGAGTTACCCCAGTCCGCCATTGACGGACTAACCCCAGAAGGAGGTGCCAGGCGCGAAGGCCTACCCCTGGTCACTCCTATGGCGAACCTGGAACCACAAAGACATAATTCCAGGAGGGATACGAGGGGTCGAAGGCGGGATAACAGCCCCCATCACTCTCGTTCGCAAAGCCCAGAAAGGCAAAGACGCAGGATTGATCCCCAAGCTTTGGAAGATCGCGTCAGGGAACAAGATGAGTTGATACGTCGGATGGCGGCGGACATGGAATCTCTTAAGCGCCAGGTAAAAGGAAAAAGAGTGACGACAGGAGAGGGGCGCACAAACAAGACGCCCCCTCGCCACTCGGAAAGTCGTAGTCAGAGTACTACACCCTCTCAAGCAGAGAACAAGAGCCTCAGGACAGGCGACACGCAATCCAGATCTTCCAGAACTCGTCACTCCAGGTCTGAGAGGAAGAGATCTGAGAGGTCGTACACCGATGGAAGCACATATTGGCCGTCGCATACGCACCAGACGAGGTCCAGACAGACAGAGTTGCCCAGATCATCCGACCTACGAACCGTGCGAGAAGAGAAGGCACGATGGAAGGAGGACGCCAGGGCGCGCGATCCACACAGAGTTTCTGCCTTGCAGCGGTTGGCTCCTCGGACGCACGGAAGCGTCGAGGTTGGAATGCCAATACCGCGCCCTGCCTACGAACCAACAGACAAGGCATTGGCAAGGCTGTAGACCTCGCCGTTCGTTCCGGCAATAGAGAATGCACCACTGCCGTTAGGCTTCCTACAGCCCAAATTCACCACATACGAAGGGAAGACGGACCCCTACTCACACTTGAGCCACTTTCGCCAGGTCATGGCTGTATACCGGCGGAATGAGGCCCTGATGTGCATCCTATTCCCTTCAAGCCTTGGCGACCTAGGCCTGACTTGGTTTGAGAAACTTCCAGAAGGCAGCATAGCCTCCTGGGCGCAGTTAGCAGAGGCATTCGTGACAAGGTTTAGAACGAACACCAAAACCCCGGTGGAGATCAATCAGCTATTCTCCATCGACATGGGCGACAAGGAGACGTTGAGGTCCTACAACAACCGTTATTGGGAGACCTTCAACCAGATAGGAGATTGCCCCACAAACCTCGCCATCGCGCAATATAATAGAGGTCTTCCAGTCGGAAACAGGTTGAGGGACTCAATTACCATGACGCCACCCCTCACGATGGAAGCCTTGATGGAAAGAGTACACCAACATATTCGCGTGGAGGAAGATAGCGCCCGCGCTAAAACAAAATCTGGCACAACCGCAATACCAGATAAAACGACTACGGCAAAGGTCAACACGATAGAACGTCCAAGCAGAAACGGGCAAGGCAGGGGGGACAACGGAGAGGACCAAGGAAAAAGAAGGTTGAGAGTCCACACTGCCATGACCACGGTGTTCAAAAAACCAATCTACCGAATTCTCAGCGAGATACGTGATGAACCTTTCGTCCGATGGCCTGCTAAGCTAGGAGAAGCGCAAAAAGACTACGACGAGAGATCGCGATGCACCTTCCATGATGAACAGGGGCACCGCACTGAAAATTGCACGGCATTAAAGCAGCATTTGGAGGAGTTAGTGGCAGCTGGGCACTTGGACCAATACATAAAAGAAAGAACTTGAGAGCAAGAAGCTGTTCGCAGATGTTAGCGAGGTAGTTGAACAGAAGGCAGTGGGAGACTTGGTACAGGAAATGATAGATGTAAAGAACCCAAAGAAGGCAAGCTAGGGCCCAATTGGGAAGGACCATACAAAGTGGTTCGTTTAGCTGAAAAGGGGCATATCACTTGGAGAATGGAGCCAACAAGACTATCCCCAGACCATGGAACACTGCCGATCTCGAGCTATTTTTTCGATAGGGTACTTGTAATTTACATTTTCCTCAATAAAACAAGTAGTTCCCTTTTCAGAATATAATGTTTTCTTCTGTAAAAATTGTTTTAGTGAGCTAGGGGCATTGAAAGCAGAGTTGGCTGAAAAAACCAACACTTACCTCTCCTAAGCCGAGATAAGGATCTAGGCTGCAGGAAGTTGGCAGGTTTGACCAACATAACTCTTTTGCACCCTTTAGCCGAGGTAAGGACCTAGGCTAAAGGTGGTTGGCAGGTTTGACCAACAAAAACTTTTTTGCACCCTTTAGCCGAGGTAAGGACCTAGGCTAAAGGTGGTTGGCAGGTTTGACCAACAAAAACTTTTTTGCACCCTTTAGCCGAGGTAAGGACCTAGGCTAAAGGTGGTTGGCAGGTTTGACCAACAAAACTCTTTTGCACCCTTTAGCCGAGGTAAGAACCTAGGCTAAAGGTGGTTGGCAGGTTTGACCAACAAAAACTTTTTTGCACCCTTTAGCCGAGGTAAGGACCTAGGCTAAAGGTGGTTGGCAGGTTTGACTAACAAAACTCTTTTGCACCCTTTAGCCAAGGTAAGGACCTAGGCTAAAGGTGGTTGGCAGGTTTGACCAACAAAAACTTTTTTGTACCCTTTAGCCGAGGTAAGGACCTAGGCTAAAGGTGGTTGGCAGGTTTGACCAACAATAACTCTTTTGCACCCTTTAGCCGAGGTAAGGACGTAGGCTAAAGGTGGTTGGCAGGTTGACCAACAAAACTTTTTTGCACCCTTTAAGCCGAGGTAAAGACCTAGGCTAAAGGTGGTTGGCAGGTGTGGCCAAACAAAAAAGTTTTTTGCACTCTTTAGCCGAGATAAGGATCTAGGCTAAAGATGGTTGGCAGGTTTGACCAACATTTTTTACTCTTCGGCCGAGATAAGGATCAAGGCTGAAGAGTGGTTGGCAGGTATGACAAGATAGATTGCAAGGTTAAAACCAAGATGAGTATCTCGGCCAGATAATGTCATACTTCATTCAAAACATAAGTGGAAAATAAATGACAAGCAGTTGAGAGAACTGAAGATTTCATTCCAAAAGTGCATTACAAAAGGAGGGGCCGTAGCCCAATTACAAACTCCTTTGGTAAACAGAAGAAAAATCATGCAAAGAGGTCATTTAAATCGGCGTCCAAATCAACCCTGGCTTCACCCTAAGATAGCTCGGTCGTGGCAAGCACACTTTGATTTAGCCCGGTAGAAGGCCACAGTTTAGCTTGGTTGAGAGACGAAAGTTTAGCTCGGCTGGAAACAAGTAATCCCAAATTATGCATGGCAGATGGAATTAAGGGGCAATTGAGAGGGTAATTTATATCTAAATTGGACCGAGCTAAGGAAGAGACTTCCTTGGAAATTGGGCCGCGTAATGGACCGAGGTAAGGATAGATTTACTTCGGTCCAAGAACTAAACGAATATGGGTCGCGGTAGAAAAGACTAGCAAGTGGACCGCGGTCCAAGTGTTAGTTCGGTCCAAGTGTGGAAGGGACTTTTTCAAGTGTTACCTCGGTCCAAACGTGATTATAAGTTACCAATCGGAGTAGAGATAGTTATCTCAGCCATGGCACTCGGAGCCGAGGTAATGGCTTCTCTTGGTGGGCTTCGCTCTGGATAGCGCGGTAGAAGCTTACTCCGGTTAGCCCGGTCCAAGAGAGCCTTAAAGTTACTTCGGTCCGCAAGAGGTATAAAGTTACTTCGGTCCGCAAGAGGTGTAAAGTTACTCCGGTCCGCAAGAGGTGTAAAGTTACTTCGGTCCGCAAGAGGTGTGAAGTTACTCCGGTCCCAGAGAGCTTGCGGTAAGTTCAGTCGTCACACAAAGTTATACCGGTCGGGGCCGGAGTATTGGTTATACCGGTCAAGACATACCATGGTTAGCATTGAGAGAGCCGAGGTAAGAGCAGTAAATGGAAGAGCCGAGCTAAAGTTATCTCGGTCTAGTCTGCGGCTTAGCATAGCCATGCTTACCTCGGTCATATTGAAGTCTGACCATGGTAAAACCATCTCACTTGGTTTATGCAGTGAGGAGGGTGTTGGAGGATAAGCATTATCTTCCAGGAGTATGAATCCTAGGAGGACTCTACGCATGGAGGAGTAAGAGTCCTACTAGGATTGTGCCACGCGAAACATATAAAAAGCTCACCCCTACCACCTTTGGAGAGGGAACACAACTTTATTTTCTGAATACACAGAGCTTTTGCCTACTTGTCTTGCTTTCTGACTTAGGCATCGGAGAGGTTTCCGGCACACACCCGCCGGCTAGCTCACGTGTGTATTTCCAGGTAGTTGAACGACGTCGTACGGAAGAGCGCAGACTTGGTCAACAGGATTATACGAGAAGGTGTATTTCTTTCCCGTACAATAGGAATCAATTGACTTTGTCCAACCTCAACATCACCATTCCAATCAACTAAATAATGATCATATATCATCACCACCCTCATTTCATCATTGAACAAACACCAAACTACAATAATGTTTCTTCTTCACCACCTTGGACCTAATTTATTACTTCTAATCACAATCACAGGGCTAATGATCAGCTCTGTAACATGTCAACCAAATTACAATTCCCACATCTGTTTAGGCAGTTCTAAAAACACATCCAAAACCAAGTACAAAGCCAACCTCAACACTCTCTTGACCTCCCTGTCCTCCAAATCAGCCCTTTACAGCTGCTACAATGACTCCTTCAATGGCATCTTCAGCCTCTACCTCTGCAGAGGCGATCTCACAATCGATCAATGCCAAAACTGCATCGTCAACGCTAGCCAAGGAATCAGACAAAGATGCCCATCTGATGAACGAGCAATCATATGGTTCGAGCAGTGCATGTTACGATACTCTGATACCAATTTTTTTGGATTGGAACAGACAGACATAAAGATTTTTATGTGGAATGTGAGAATAATACTTCGCCTAACGATCCAGACGTTAACACGCTCGCTTTGATGTATACGTTGATACCGAAGGCTCCATATACCAAGACCATGTATGGTGCAGACGAGTCAGTTGTGGGTAATGCTTCAGAGTACAGATATGGGTTGGTGCAGTGTAGTAGAGATATAAGTGGTGGTGGTTGTAGCCACTGTTTAGGGCAGCTTATGGATGATATTCAGATGTGTTGCAAAGGGAAGAAAGGGTGGAGGATACTGACGCCTAGTTGTTATCTGAGGTATGAGCAGTATCCTTTTTTTACACAACAATTGGCACCGCCGGTTTTGGCTCCGCCTGTGTTGTCTCCGGTGACAAATGCACCGCCCGTGACTACTAACAAAGGTGAGTCAACAAGAAATTGTCAAGTAAAAAAAAAATTAATGGTAAATTGTTTTTGGAAAATATTGGGCTAAGGTGGATCCAAATTGGATATATAGAAAGTAGTTGATGTTGTAGAATTGGGATAGAAATAGGGATACCCTTTCAAAGATGGGACATCCGTGGATATTAGACCATCTAACCAACTAGGGCTAGCCCAGTTGGCTACAACTCATTGGTAAGACTTTCTATTTTCGCAAGCTCTGGCCTCCGATGTACGAAAAAAATATAAGATATTAGACCATCTTACCCATCTAAGGTACTAATAGTATATCATGTTCTGCTTTGGAGCCCGAAAGGGAGACATCAAATTTTTTTGATGTGGAGAATAATATAGTCTTTAAATTTAGGATAGAATTGATTCAATGTGCAATAGGTTATTTTGACCGGCTCTGCTTTGGGCCAAAAGGGTTATATCAACCTTTTTGATGTGGAAAATATTTTAGCTTTTGAATCTGCAGTGGGTTATATTGACTCTGAACAGGGTATTCTGGTTTCTGAATTACACTTTTTTTGGCAAAAACAATTAGTTATACCTAGGAATGTGTTTGGTTCCTAGATTTATGAAAGGGTTTATGAAGAGCAAAGAAATGGTAAGGGAAAAGTGATTGAAGTAAAAGCTAATTTTCCATTCCCTTTCCTATTTCATCCACAAATTTCTACACAAATCTAAAGATTCAAACACAGTATAAGTTCTAAAGGGTATATACTTAATTAAAACTTTTGAGAGTTCTATAAACTATTTCTGAAAAACAAATTTTGAAATTTTATTTGAAAAACTCACTTTTTAAGAAATACCAAATATATATATATGAATTTTTGAAAATTATTTTCACATGATTGAAATTTTCATTGTTTTGTTTTATGAAAGTATGAAAAACAAAATCGAAAAATCTTAAGCCTATGGGGTTTCTAATTTCCTGATATTACTTACCATATGTCATACATATTACACAAATGGTAACACTAATCTGAGTACTTATTTGGCAGAGCACAACAAAGATTATTCTCATCACTGTACCAATTATAACTACTGTTGTGGCTCTTTTTGGTTTCTACTTGTACCATACAATTGGCAGAAGAAAACAAAAAGGTAGACATTGTTAGGTTTTTATTCTTGGCAACCCCGTTTGACAAAACTCTTTTCAGATGTATTTATTTTCGCACTTTTATTTCAGTGAGGCTATGAGTTTATTAGATGCAAATCCAAACCCGAATCGAGCCATACAGAGAAGTTTGTGATGTTAATGCTTTCAAGATTGCCACTTCACTGATTATTACGGGGGTTGAGCTGCCCGGTCAGCTCGCGGCCGAAGCAAAATGCAAAATTGCATTCAAAATTGCATGTCTGCCATTGGTCGCTCGAGCCAAGAAGATCTCGCTCGAGCAAAGGTTTGCTCGCTCGAGCCAAGGATTGCGTCCATACAAAAACCTGAAAGAGTGTATTCCTCGCTCGAGCCAAGGATTCGTCGCTCGAGCCAAGGCACTACTAGAAATCACGAAAAATACACTCCTCGCTCGAGCCAGCAAAGCTTCGCTCGAGCGAGCTTCAAAATCCGAATTTCTTAAGGAGTTGGTTTTCTTCCAAATCTAGGATTACTTTTGGTTCTCTATAAATACTTGGTTTTCCCCCAATACTAGACGAATTCATTGAAGTCCTCCAGATCTTTTTTTTGGTTCTTAAGGTTTATATCTGGGGATATTTTGTTTGTTTTCTTTGATGTTTTTATTGAGTCTTCAACTCATGGTTTAAAGAGAGTACATCAAAGGTTTGTTTGGTATACACAAAAGAGAGAGTTGTTCTTCAGTTGTGGATTCTGAAGAATTCGAGCCGGAAGCTTCGGTAGATTCTGGAGTGGCTCATCAGAAAGACAATTCCGTAGTGAAGATGGGGTTGGAAGAGGCACATAGAGATTGGTTCAATTAGGCATTGTGGATTTGCTAGATAATTGAGAGTATACCTGTGTAATTCCTTTAATTCTTCTTAGTGGATTGTCTTGTGGCAGTTGCCCGTGGTTTTTTTATCACAGTTGGAGGTGTCCAATTGTGGTTTTTCCACGTAAAAATCGTTGTGTCTCTTTCTCTTGATTGTTTGATTGGGATTGTTATATTCTGCTTAAAATTGATACATAATCACAAATCAACATCTAGGAGGTTTCTAGATTTTTCAGACATTAATCAACATATCTCTTGTGATATCGATTTTCAGTGATATATCAGTCGAGTCAAGATTTTCTAGAGTGATTTTTCTTAGAGTGGTGATAGAGTGATAAGGTTAGACTTTGAGAGTTATAAAGTGAAATAGTTAGTGTACCCTCAATTTTGATAAAATTAAATCTCAGTCATAAAAAATAAAAAAAATAAAAAATCACTCCAAAGAAAAATCACCCTAGAGGATACTCACTCATATCAATCAATATTGTCTTAGTAACAAATATCAACTGATTTATGTTTGTGTCGCTAATACTAATACGTATTTTAATATTGTTTTTTTAAAATAATGAATACTATTTTTTATTTTGTATACTGCTCAAGAGACAAACAAGGAAATTCTGTTGAACATTTTGGAATATTGAAGTAGTAGTAAACACAAAATGGAAGAACTTATGGCTGTTAACGACCGGGACAACAGTGGGGAGATTCATTACTTTGATTTAAGTGCTATCCAGATTGCTACAAACAATTTCTCTGATGCAAATAAGCACGGACAAGGTGGTTTTGGCCCCGTTTATAAGGTAAATGACATTTATACCCTCATAGTATATATGTGCAGTTGTTTTTTTTCCGGGTTAAAAGGTTTGAATGAAATGCATTCTAGGGCAAGCTTCATGATGGTAAAGAAATAGCGGTTAAAAGGCTATCGAGGAACTCGAGGTAAGGGCTTGACGAGTTCAAGACTGAAGTTAAGTTGATTGTAAAGCTTCAACATAGAAATCTTGTGAAGCTCATAGGTTGTTGCATTGAGGGAGATTAAACTCTTCTTGTCTATGAGTGCATGGCCAACACTAGTCTTGATGCCTTGTCTATGAGTGCATGGCCAACACTAGTCTTGATGCCTTTCTATTCAGTTTGTGCTCTCTCTCTCTCTCTCTTTCTCTCCCTCCCTCTCTCTCTCCCTCTCTCTATAAATTCATTACTTCCCTGATTGATTCGAAATAAAATCAACAACTTTTCCTTCTTTCAGATGCCACAAAATGTAAGGAACTAGATTGGGCTAAGCGCGCAAGTATAGTTCATGGAACAACAAAGGTACTTCTATATCTGCACGAGGACTCTCGACTCAAAATCATCCATAGGGACTTAAAAGCAAGCACTATTTTGTTGGATGATGAGATGAACCCAAAGATATCAGACTTTGGTACTGCCAGGGCTTTCTATGGCAAGCAAATCGAAGCTAGCACCAACAGAATTGTAGGCACATAGTAAGTCATTTCGTTCTCATTTAATCATTTTCTTAAAATTAAAAAAAAAAACTATCAGGTACTAATAAAAGTCATTATTTTGATTTTGTTTTCCGGTAGTGGATACATGGCACCAGAGTATGCAATGGAGAGAATATTTTCAATAAAGTCTGATATCTACAGTTTTGGAGTCCTAATATTAGAAGTCATAAGCGGAAGAAAAAATAATGTCAATCTCCGGGCACGTGCCCAAAGCCTTTTACCATATGTATGTAGAACATTTTTTCCTCATTTCTTTCTTGACCTAAAATAGTATGATTCTTTTCTTTCCAATTTTGAACTCAATAAAATATGATACGAAACAGGCATGGCGACTATGGAATGATGGCAAAGCACAAGAGTTAATAGATAGAAATTTGTTCAACAATTGTCCATTAAGAGAGGTTGTGAGATGGATTAACATTGCATTGTTGTGTGTTTAAGAAAACCCCAAATACCAGCCCTCGATGTCAAAGGTTGTTCTCATGCTTGGAGGCCAATCAACAGATCTTCCCAAGCCATCAGAACCTCCATTCTCTGTTGGTAGATACACCATGTCCGATCAATCTTCATCCAACGTGACAACGACAGTGACAGACAGCGACAGCGACAAGATCTCTTACATTAGATCATCCCTCAACAAATGCTTCTAGTAGTTGAGAAATTGGTTTGATCAAGAATGATCCATTCTATTAATTTTCCTCCTCAAAATGTAGTTTTTTGACATGGTGATGAAAATTAATCAGTGAAAGAAAACAAGAGATGAAGGTCGAGATACTATAAACTGTGTTGCCATTGATGAAATTTTGAATCTCTATTGTAGCAGAACCAGAATCCAAATATGAATGATCAGAGTTGGCTCAAGCCTATTTGAGAGTGAAAATTTTAGTTAGGACCTTTATAATTTTGTAGGATATAATTTTATTGTTTTTATTGGGCATGTTATATTACAATTTTGATAAATTTATGTATATGTTTTCTTGATTAAGAAAATAAACGAGGTGTAAATATAATAATGAAATCAATTTTGTATCTAATGAAAGATGCTGTTTTACTTTCATTTTTATTTGACTGAGAGATCAAGATAATAGAAGAAATGGTTTTTTTTTTTTTTTGATAATTTAATTTTA
The DNA here is from genome assembly GCA_030407325.1 of Camellia japonica. Taxonomy (NCBI): domain Eukaryota; kingdom Viridiplantae; phylum Streptophyta; class Magnoliopsida; order Ericales; family Theaceae; genus Camellia; species Camellia japonica. The sequence goes on from JAPPVO010000014.1 coordinate 26,420,328, forward strand.
ACCATTATTTATTTTTTTTACAAAGATTTTTTATTTTCAACAATTATTTTGATTAATAGTTACTTTTATGTGTATATATGTACACATTGTAGAGTGGAGATATAATAAGAGATCATTTACACAATGTCAGGTTATGCTATTTATCATACATTTAACCTGTACGAGGAGGAAATGTTCGTCGCTCTCCGTACCCCTTGGGTCCAAGCTCTAAGTAGCTCCGAACAGAGTCGTTCAATGAGAAGAAAACGACGGTGACCTACCTGGTGCGTGTGCAACCGAAAAACCCCTCTGACGATCAAGTTAGCACACTTGGAGAAGAAGAAAGAGAGAGAGAGGAGACAAAAGGCAGGTGGCACTCATAACAAGAATTCCAGACCTGTTGCATGGAAGCACCGCATGGTTGATATAGTTTCTACGTGCACTACCCTGTTCGTCCTTCCTTGGACGCATGGACGTACTACCCTCTTATGTCTTTACACGTGTATGCATAGATACTGCCAAACCGTATCAATAAAATAGCCTAACGGTATTGACGCATACGGATAGCGGAATCTCTTTTCTGCGCTTTGATTGGGCCATGTGGCAATTTCCACCGAGGTATGCCTAGCTCGGCATGTCCCAACCTCAATCTTGGCCAACACCTAGGGCTGAGCTTATTAACCAGCTCGATTCGTCACACGATTTATCAAAGCCACATCCACTCGTTAAGGTAAACCACGCCTGACTTCGGCGCACAGTAGGAATGTCTAGCCCAGTCGAAGGCACTACTACGACTGGCTTGGCTCACGACCCAAGCCTAACAACTAGCCCAGTCTAACTTCCAGATCTCAGACCAGCCCAATTATATGATCTAAGACCTCGGCCCAAATCTCACCAAGCTACGCCAGCTCGGATGCATAACACAATGACAGGCCCAAGTCGCAAATAGCTTGGTCTGTTTGCTCGGCACAAACTCCCCTCTCAATTACCCCTTAATTCCATCCGCTCTTGCGTGATTGGAATTACATTCCTTGGCCAAGCTAGAGTCTACACTCGGTTGTTACATAGCACTGTTTTATGCATTCACCTGTATCGCACTGTCTTGTGCACTTGCATCACACTATTTTGTGCATTCATCTTCTATAGCATTGTTTTGTACATCTGCATCGCATTATTTTGTGCCCCCATGATGCACTGTCTTGTGCACTTGCATCGCACTATTTTGTGCATTTATCTTGCATAGCACTATTTTGTGTAGCCTCACCCGTACTGTCTTCTGCACTCATTAGGTCTAGGAGACCTTAAATCCTTTAAAGATGTAATTCGTTGTTTGTCGTGGCCGAACGACTTTAGGCGGTCCTGTATAGCCACCTGACTATGTTTGTAGTGAGTTCTGAGGAGACCAACTGAGATGGTGGAAACTAGAGTTTGAGTGGCCGAGGCCTAGAATACAAAGGTTTGGAATTTCCGAGACTAAAGTCTGGTTTAAATACCTAAGGGTGTATCCTCAGCTTGAAATCTATATGGTAGCCCCATAGGTTGAGGTAGCTTGTACACGCCTCAATTCTGGATACTAAACCAACCTAGTTTGTTACCCTATTGGAGAATAGGGAAAGTTACAAACATAGCCAGGGAGAAAAGTAGTACCCGTGGTTTTCGCGTGAAGATTATACCTTTATCGAGCGTTTGGGGTCCTAGAGATTGTTTTATCTGTTTGGAAGCACAAGATGAAAAAAGAAATCTTAAAACCAAGAAGAAGAAAAAGATCCCCAGCAACATAAGGTGGGACATCGCCAATTACCCCTGTGAGGTGCTTTCTAAGGCACCACTTCCTAGCTGCTACATCATATCTATTATCTAGTATCGCATTGCATATAGCATTTGTCGCATGCATCTACTACCTTATCCATTGCATCCATTGCATCATACCATTTTATTGTCTGCATCCTTTCCATGTTAAGCTTAGTTTGGCATGTGCACATACCTTTCCCGCGTTAAAGCATAGCTCTGCATGTGTACGCGTCTATTCTACAAGAATTATGGTCTGAGGGTTTCGACACCTTTTCTGTGTTAGACGTGGTTTGTTTTGTGTCCATGCCTTTTCTAGATAAGATGTAGTTCGGCCCACGCCCCTTATTCACTTCATCCATTGCATCCATTGCATCGTACTTTGTCTTGTTGCATTCAGCATTTAGGATCATTATATTTTCCCAGCAGATCATTTCTCACATATATCATACCACCCAATTACTTGTACTCTTTCAGCGAAAGGCATAGTTCTACATGTGTACGCACCTATTCTATAAGAATTGTGGTTTGAGGGTGTCGGCACTTTTTCTATCTTAAACGTAGTTTGATTTGTATCTCTATTCCTTTATGATATTCGTGTGGTCAGCATTGCTCGCGGTTTTGATTGTTGCATTGCATTGTGTATCATTTGCATCCTGCCCTTGAACTATGTTGTTTTGATTCATTGCAAAGGGATGTGTAGACAACTTTCAAGTTCAACCAAATTGCATTTACATTTTATTTGTTTGCCCAAGTCTTACGGCCTTGTCAAATGGGTCGTCTTCGGGCTTAAACATTCACTCACATCATTTCATGACTTCGAGCTCTGTCAAAAGGAGCAATTGTACACACCCCATTTTTGACCACCCTTAAGACTTGGGCGCCTCAATCTGAACACTCGATGATGAAATATTACGCTGTGAAAATCGTTCAATTTCTTCAGCAAAAGGCTTCGGTTTCAAGCTTTAAAACCTAAACCTTGCACCCAATTTGAACCAAAACCTTATTTTTTCTTGCCTAACCACTCAGAGAAGAGTTGGCCAACAAATGGCCGGCAGGCCATTTGCAAGTGGCCAACAAGCCATTTGCAAGTGGCCGACTGTACCTCTCCATGGCCGACCAGCCATGTTTCCCGACAGCAGATATTTTGTACCTGCCAGCTGTCCCCATGACCATGCTTTGCACCAGCTGTCTCTTTACAGATATTTCTGACGTGAGAACCTATTTTTTTATAAATACAAGACCACCCTTCATGGTTTTTGGTTAGAAAAATTCTCCAATGGCCTATAGCTTGCTCAACACACTTCTTCTCTCTCTTGCAATATACATACACCCTCTAAGCTCAAACTTTGCTGAGGTTCTTGAAGATAATTTTAGACCTTTGAGAGTGCCTAGCATGTTGTTTGTCAACTAAGAAGAGCATCTTCTCTTTAAAGGAGTAATCTTTGAGCTTTTGTACCATCTTTTCTCTTTATTTCAAAGTATTTATTTTTTGTTTTCAGAGGTTCTTGAAGCTGGAAATATGTGATTTAAAGTTACAAAAAAGATGAGGGGTTAGCCACCCTTCCTTAGGATTGTTGGTTGCTTGAAACCCCTGAATTTTATTCCATTTTTACTCACTTTTTCACCTCTAAAACTTGATTTTCGGCACTATTTTTGTGCGTTGTTTTGGTGCTCTTTGATGCGTTAAATTATACTTTGAATACAATAGATGTGTTGTTATAAGTCCTCATAGATTGGTGCATACGCCATAGCTTCCAATCCATTTGAATTGATAACCTTTTCTTACTTCTTTTTTCTTTCTCCTTTTCTTTTTCTTTTTCTTTTTTTCTATTTTTTTTATATCTTTCATATTCACACCCTTGTAATCATCCATCTTTCACAAGCACTCTGCAATCTCCCTTATTTCTTTGTTTCTTTGATTAAGAGTTGTATCAAATGGAAGGATTGTTGCTCAAGGCATAAGAAAGAAACCTCTCACGCTTAATGGTTTAATCTCCTCAGAGGTTCATTACCAAAGCATTAGATCTCTCTTATGCTAAGCACAATCTCTTGTTTAACACTTCTCTTTATGACCGGTGCATTACTTCTAAGGGACTAACTTTCTAGTTAGACCCTTAGAAATCACAAAGGAAAGAGTCATTATAGCTCATTATCGGGTTTGGATTGGGAGTCATTATCGCTCGTTTCGAGTTTGACTTTGAATTCATTATCGCTTGTAGATGAGTTTGATTCACTATAAGAAATTGCACTTTTGCGACTACTTTTGGCGACGACGTCAATTTTTCATCGCGAAAAGTATACTTTTGGCGACACAGTGATCAATTTCGTTGGTAAAAGTATACCTTTACCGACGCAATTTGTTGTCGTCGCTAAAAAGGCATAACATTATTTTAGCGCCAAATTTTTTGGTTGGCGCCAAAATTTCAAAACTTTTACCTACGAGGCTTATGTTTTAGCAACACAATGAGCGTTGCTATTAGTGTGCTTACTTTTGGCGACGACAAGTTAGCGTGGGCAAAGAGTTAACCATTTAGCGACGATGACACTATTCGTTGGTAAAAGTTTTGCTAGTGGAATGATGTGATTTAGTGATTTGTGTTTTTGATTATAATTTTTGAAAGAGTTTTAAATATTTTAGTTACTGAATTGTAAAATTAAAATAATCATTGAATTAGATCACAAAATGAATCCATTGAGCCCAAACACACTCTTAAGTTGATATGACTAATTTGAGATAATTTAAACTTTTTCAAAGAATATGGTTAGATTATCAATTTCAATATGTTTGTTTTTATTTTCAGAAACTAGTTTCAAATTTTTTTTCCCTAAAAAACTAAAAAAAAAATTTGGGTGAAAAAAAAAACTTATTATTTTTGTATATTTTTATCTTTTAGGTCATAAATATTTTTTAAAATTTTAAAAATATAATTTTTATTTTTATTGCTTTCAAATTATTTTTAATTTTATCAAACAAAACAAATCTAAAATTTTTTTTGTTTTTTTTTTAATCTTTTAGGTCATAAATACTTTTTAAAATTTTAAAAATATAATTTTGATTTTTATTGCTCTGAAATTATTTTTAATTTTTTTTAAAAAAAAACAAATCTAAAAATTGTTTTGAATATTTTATTTTATTTATTTTTTTGGGTAGAACAAGTAAAGATCAGCGACACTTCCCTCTTAAAATTCCCTCATGTTTTTTTTTTCCTCATCAAATCTCCCCAAATCAATCTCCACGATTTCAGTCAACACATCCTTATCTCAGAATTCGTAGTTCTCTCTCCCTCACGATTTCACTCTTGATCGTAGGGTTTGTGCCGTTTGCTGCTACCGTGCGAGATCGGTGCTTCAGTCTCCCATTACATTCTTGGCAGGGATTTCTAGCCCTATCCCTTGTATATAAAGTTACATTGTAAAGTTTTATTTTACGTTTCTTATGCTTAAAACTTGAAACTGAACTCTATTCCTCTGATTTTGAAAACAGGAGTATGGGGATTACTGAAGCATTGCGAATGCAGATGGAAGTTCAGAAACGGCTCCATGAACAAATCGAGGTATGCCTTTGATACTCGGTATCCAATTGGGTAGTTACTGCTCAAGTTGGAGCTTCTATTGCTGGTCATTCAGATTATTGAAAATGCGCCTTCAGGAGCATATTTGGGAATATATTTCAGATTTCATTGAGACCTTGATAATTTTGATATATTGCTTAGTTATGCTGACTATTCATTTCTCATGATAGTTGAATGAGAAGTTTATACTTGATATATTACTATAAGGTCATTTCCTCTTCTTGCAATTTTTGCTTCCTGGGGAACTATATATTTTGCACAATAAAAGTTAAGGTAGCTCAAACTGGTTACTTGATTTAGTAAGCATAACACTTATTGCATAAACTGTTATTGAAGAAGTATCTAGCTTTGCTTGAGTTAGGCCTGGTACTCTTTAACATTTTGCTGTAATCCCTTATAATATAGAATCAGTAGAGTGAAATTTGAGCATGTCCAGTTGATGGTCAATAACAGGTCATGAGACCTGCAGTGAAGTACACAAATGAGCATGTCCAGTTGATGGTCAATAACGCACTTTGTTACTTGATTTAATTTCTTTTGTAATAAACAACATGCAAATTCTTTCATCAAAACTTCTAGCCTAGATTCTCCAGTAACTGCAGCTGGCCTCACCAATGGGAAGAAAATATTGAACAAATTGGATTCAGTAAGCAACACAAAATTGGAAGCGAGTAAATATGACATGACTATGGCAGACTACTGCATGACCCAGAAGTCAACTCCAAAGACTCCAGTGAAGAGAAGAAATCAAGAACCAGTTAAGTATCAGGCAGCTCATTATTGCTTTTTTCTGATAGTAATTCATTTTGCAAGTTGAAATTAACAGCTCAAAAATGGAAAAGCTGTCTTGGGCATGAGCCTAAAGATTCTTTAGTTAACAGCTCATTAGGAATTTCAATGACATCCTCAGAGGGACTGTTGAGATCAGTAGAAAATAAAGCCATTAATGGGCCTGCTTTCTTGCCTTTAGAGAATTGGAAATAATAAATAATGAAATATAGATATTTGTGTTTGCCTCTGAGAAACCTTTACTTGGTATTATCTGTTGAGAAGGATGTCACTCCTAATGATCTCTCAAGAAAATGAAATTTTTACCTAAATTGTGACTGCAAAAGCCACATATTGTTTCCACAATACATTCTTTTATGAAAGGTCTGACTACTTTGACTGAGTCTGCATTATATGAAAAAGGAACACATGGTTATTTTTATCTAGATTACCGAGTCTTGTAGTATGAATAGTAAGGGGTTGTTTGGAGTATTCTAAATAAGATATCTTCAAAATTAATGGTAGTTGCTTTGTCTTTGGATTGTAGGTGTATGAACCGATGTTATCTCGGTTTGCAAATGAGGGTGGCTTGATTGGGAGCTCTCCAGCTGAAGTATCCAAAGGTAATTTTTTTAAAAGCTCTACAACATAAGAAAACAGATTTAAGTTCTGAGGTCTAATTTTGTAGAAAAATCTTACGTAAATGTCTCAGGAGCTAAAACTGCCTTCCTATTATTTAACTCTCATGCCTCAAAACTGTTTCCAGTGTTGAGTTCGTCTTGCTTGACCACGTTGCTAGTAACAAATTTTTCCATCTTGTTCTCACAATTGATTTTCAGTGCAATATAGTTGAAATCTCAGTTCTTTCATTGAAAACATAAGCCCCAATTATTCACATGAATGTGTGACATTGTGATGCAGAAGCAGTAAGTAAAAGAGGACAAATCCCAAGCAAATAATCAAGTTTGTCTAGTTAGTATGAAGTTTGTTTATTTATGAGTCTTCATTTTATTCTTCATTAGAATTTGTTAGTCCCCTATTAGGAGCTTCAGAATGTTCTGGATGTATTTTATTTTTAGGGATTTCTTTGCTATAGTTTGTGTGTTGGTTAGTAGACTTTTCTTGGGCTGTAATCCAGCCAATTACTTGTTTAGAATTACTTATTTTGGTAGATTTTGAATATTTTACAGTCTCTAAATGGGGTAATTTTTAGAAAGTTTATTTCTCATTATGGTTTACTAGTGTCCACATAAAGAGGCCCTTGCTTGATTATGAATTTAGAGTTGGAATTAAAGAGCCAGTGTGGAAATTCCCTGTTGACTTGTGTGTGTATCTCAAGCCACCCTTGTGGAGTAGGCTACTCCTTTCATGCTTTTGTTTTCCTATTTGCTGAATTTATGTCTAATTCAAATCTGTCTAACAAGTAACCAGACCTTAATGCAAGAAGCACTAACACTTCTACTCATATGACACTTCTACTAATGTGACACTTTTACTCATTACACTGCCGAGTTGAAATGGTTTTCTGTACTACTGATGATCTGTGTTGAATCAGTTTGCTGATCTGCTATTCTTCTAGTGCTGCTGTGATGTTGCTGAGATGCTGTGGTGATGCTGCTGTGATGGTGTTTGTTACGATGAGGTGCTGCTGTGTTGTTGTTGGATGTTTGCTCGTGTTGTTGATGTTTGGAAGGGTGCAGGACTTTTTGTCCAATCTGTAATAGATCAGGTTTTCATTAATGGGGGTTGTCATTAGGTGTAAGTTCGGGCAACTGCTGGTGTTTTGGCTGGAAGGGTATGGAGGGGGTATGGAGGGGGTATTTTGTGTGATTTCATATCCATGTTATTAGTTTGTTATAGTGGTGCCTGAGGGATGCCTCTTGTAAATCTGTAAATCTTTTAAAAAATTATAAATGAGTTTCAATTATTTTTGCCGTTGCAAATTTGTCGTTGTTAAAAAGTGAAGCTTTCTCGACAAATAACTTGTCGGTAAATGTGTAGCTAAAAGTTTATTTTTGCCCACTCATATTGTGTTGCTAAAAGTGTATTTTTTGCCAATGCCAATTTGTCGTTGCAAAACTAAAGCTTTATCGACAACCAAATCGTTGGCAAATGGCAACATTTACCGATGTAAATGTGTCGCTAAAAGTTACTTTTCCCCACTCATATTGTGTTGGTAGAAGTGTATTTTTTGCCAATGTCAATTTGTCGTTGCCAAAAGTAAAGCTTTAGCGACAAACAAATCGTCGGCAAATGGCAACATTTACCGACGTAAATGTGTCGCCAAAAGTTTACTTTTGCCGACGCATATGTTGTTGCTAAAAGTATATTTTTTGCCCATGCAAATTTGTGCCGCGAAAAGTGCCACACAATCATCATATTTGAATGACTTTTACCAACGCAAGGTAAATTGCCGACGATAGATGGAGGCTTTTAGCGACGACTATGTTCGTCGCTAAAGGCATTACTTTTACCAACGCAATCATAATTTCGTCGGCAAAAACTTTTGCCAACTCACTTTTGGCTATAGGTTGCCAACGTAGCTTTGTGTGTCGGCAAAACTCTTTGCCAACGAATTTTCCCTTTTAGCAACATATTTTGTTGCGTTGCGAAAAATGCAATTTCTTGTAGTGATTCTTCCTTTGTAATTTCTCTCATAGAAAAGGGCTTGAAAGGCTCATTTCTCGGGTCAAGTCATGCTTGTTATCCTTTATTGCTTTGGACTTAGAGGACGTAATCATCACTTTTGGACAAAAATGAAGAAAAGATAAGAGAATGGAAAGGTAATGTAAAAAATGGCTAATAAAATTGGGGTAAAAGAGATAGAAAGATAATAAAATTTGGTTAGGTTCAATCGGACGTTATACTGAACCTATTGCTTCTAGAATCAGTGCATACTTTTTAGTGATGTTCGATGATTCAAGATGCGAGTCTACCCCTTCCCTTGAGGTAACTCCATGATAGTGAGGAGGTATTGTTTGTCTTTTGTTATATTTATTAAGCTATTGTACCATCGTTTCTAAGATCATCATGCAACAAATTTGCAATAATTGATGATTTGATAATCGAATCTACTCCTTCCTTGATCATCTTCATGATAGGGAAGGGCAGAGGGGATAAACATCTCCTGGAAACACTCTGTCTTGCTCTGTTTTAACTCTGTTGCAGCAGGTTATTCTCTAGAAATATTGGTCGGCCGGCCATCATTCTATATGGCCGACCACTTCTCAATTCCGGCCGATTACACATTTTGTACAAGCAATGGTATTTTTACAGCAGAACAGAGTAGATCCTGAGGCCAGAACATAACAATTTTCTGACTGCAAACAGAGCTTATTCCGGCAGCAAACAGAGAGGTTTCTGGAGGATGTTCTCAATCGTGCTCATGCGATTCCTCACCTCCCGTTCAAGTCCATTAGATTAGTAGCTTTAATATTCGTATTTGTAAAAAAAATTGTAATTAATTAGTTGCTTTTATTCGAATTTGTAATAGTTCATTAATTAGTGTAATTCATTCAATTGTGTTTGTAATAATTAGTTAATTAGGACTTTCATTCGGACCCTCTTGTGTGAAGGCAAATTTGTAATATTTGTATATCTTCCAACTCCCATTTCTTTATCCTTTTTACTTACACACTTACTATGGTAGCATCATGTTTTTGTTTAATATCATTGCTATGCATTGTATCCATTTTTACATGCATTAAGTTCGGTTCATCATTCTAATATCATTGTCATTTCTTATTTTACTTGAGTATGTGCGTTGCGCATACTTTGAGTTGATCCATATGACATGTTAAAAAAGCCAGACTTAGTAATTGTAATGACCCTCACCACTGTTTACTGATAAACTGTTGATTACTGCTAAACTGGGACTGATTATCATTGATAATTGAACTGATTGAGTTACTGAACTGACTGACTAAAATCTGAACTGAATTGATTGAATATATATCTGTTTGAATTGCATTCTATCTGTTTGACTGTGTGATTATCTGTTCATGTTTATATGTTTAAACTGTAAATTGAAGGCCTTATCGGCGGCTGAACCAGAAATTGATTGATGTCTTAGGATCATCATAATTTATGTGATTTTATGACATAACTATCTGAAAGGTGATTTAGTGTGATTAAATTAGATTAAAATAAGCGTAATGTCAAGAGTTGGCCTAATTTCCATTTTTGCCATCCTTAGTGGCCCACTACCTCAACATATTGAGCCTTACATACACTTAGGCAAACTTTTCATCAGCCACATTTTGAGAGCTCTAGCCGACCAAGAGAGGGAGAGGGAGAGAATTGATTTGTTCTTGGGTAATTTGCTTGGAATCTTAAGAGTTTTGGAAGAAATTGCAAGTTGAGCCTCCACACCTTTAATTCAAGACTTAGGTAAGGGGTTCAACCTCCTATTGATGTAATTAAGATTACTCTTGTATGGTTTAGAGCTAAGTTGAGGTCTAGAGCCAATTTATGGCTCAAATTGTTGTGTTGAAGCTTAATTGTTGCATGCATGTACATATATTGAAGTTTTGAGGTTATAGTTCATGATTCCTAACATACATGTCCATGTTTTAAGAGTAGATCATGATTTCATTTGGTTTTGAAAAGAATTAGCTCATTTGAGCTTGTATCTAAAGCTTTAAATTGGTTTAACTCCATGCATGTCATGTTTGTAGCATGTTCATGAAAATTGGTTTGAAATTGGATTTAATTAAACACCCTTGGGCTTTGATTTCTCAAATTGAACTTTGAATCTTGTTGTTCTATGTGTTTACAAATGTTTTCCAGAAAATTGGCCCAAGAGGATCGAAATTTAGGCATTTAAACTTGGTTTTTGGCTTGGAGGTGCAATCTGGATTTTCCAGATTTTGCACTCCCGCTCGAGCGAGGAAAGTGGCGCTCGAGTGGGAAATTCGAGCTCCCAGTACTTTGCACTGTTCATCAGTCCGCTCGAGCGAAAGAATGTACGCTCGAGCGGAGGATTGGGTGACACGCTCGAGCGGGCATCGAGCGTGAATTTCACCTATCCAGTACTTTTTGGTTCGCTTGAGCGGGTAAGTTGACGCTCGAGCGGGTACCTTTGTTTGCCTGTCCACTCGAGCGGAGTAACCTACGCTCGAGCGGGACCCTGTTTCACTGAAAATTTTGAAAATGTTTTCTGAATACATCTTTGCATCCTTATCCCATCCTAGGCATTCTTAGGCCTAGTTTAAGACATCTTAATGAGGATATAGATGTAGAACACACCGAGGCAATTAGGGATTAAACTATTTTTATCCTTCCCAACTGTGTAGCTTAGTGTGTGTTCATTCTGTACTGTTTAGGGTTGGCATTTCGAGGAGACGCTCTAGCCTACTGTAGCCCAGAACTCTGTGAGTAACAATTGTGTCAAGATATGTTCAAAATGATTATCTTCTGAATACTGAACTGTACTGCTTTCTGAACTGATACTGTTAACTGAATGAATGTATGTCCTATATTCTGAACTGTATTGTGGCATCCTTAGCAATTACTGTTACTGACTGTTACTGTTACAGAGATCTCTATCGGTTCCCTCGTTAGAACCACTACTGTTTAATGATTGATGGCCATCATTTACTGTTCGGTCTTTTAAGACCTACTGTTTACTGTTATGCTAATGGATGTACCACATATGATTGTTTACTGTACTGAACAACTGATATACTGATTGAAATGAACTGTTTTCATTACTGTAAGGACATTCATTCTAAACCCCTTTACGCTTTATGTTATTCACTGGGCTTTAGCTCACTGCTCATATATATATATATGTAGGTGCACAGGCACCAAACTGCAGCTAGGAGCGTGGGGTAGACTTCCCTTTTTGTCAAGCCAACTACTGTGCCTCACTGCGAGGTTCCGAGCCTGTCAAGCTTTGGCTTAGGGGTGTTTTAGTTCCCCTACCTGTCTCTGTATCTGTTCTATATGACTGTATAGACTGTTACTGTACTGTTTAATAGGGATTAGGTCCCTGTTCTGAATGATTGTAAATATTGTGCATACTATTCTGTACTGAATGTGTATATGTATGAAAAGTCTTTTTGGCATACAGACTGTCACAGCTCATTGGACATTGTTTATTTACTGTATTGGCTTCCGCCATGCCACTGTACTCTGTATTACTGTATTACTGTATTACCGTTAAGCAGGCCTTCGGTAATCTCGGATTATTGACCGGTTACGGTGCTAAACCCATAGGGGCGGGTTTGGGTCGTGACAGTAATTGCATCTTGTATGTGTTGTATTAGTCACCTTGCATATTTAGGAGCATGCATTTTTCTAAATATTTTCTTTCCTTTGGCTTACCTCGATTGAGTACTAGGTGAGCGTTTTTGCTTTAGCATATTACATGTGTATTTGTGTTACCATGTCAAGCATACTACCGTGAGGCTAAGTGCTTATTTGAAATACATCTTTGAATGCCTGCGGATGAAGGCTATTTCACTTAAGTTGGAATGACTTGGATAAATGTACATATGGGCTTCCTTTTTAGCACATATTCAAAACTCTTTTCAAACAAACATGAAATCAAAGCATTCCAAAGTAGGTGACAAAGTCTATACTTATATGCCTCACATAGTAATGTTAGTATAATAATCAGAACATGAGTATATAATGTTGATAAAAATCACATCATGATTAGTAAGGTCGATCTTTGATCAGGTGAGTAGTGTGCTCAATTCATGACTTCTCCTCTCATACCTAAGTTCCCGAAACGGAGACACTTTGGTTATGACGGACAAGTGGCCTTTGGCACGAGTCACGGGTTTCCTATATTTTTCAAAAATATTTTGGTGACGACTCTGAAATATGGCAATACAGTCCATTTTTGGCATCTCTAATGATAAATGAATTTTCTAAATATTTGTCGAATTTGAACTCTCATTTGTGTTTTACTGTTTTACATTGCACTTGTGAAATCAAACTCAGAACCACGGTTTGAACTGTAGGGCTATCGTATCTGAGGAGACTAAACCCCTCCGAGGAGCACGAAAAACCAACTACACATGCAAGTGTCAACTAGACAAACAATGTATCATGTTGACCATACAGAAAGGCATGCTAAGTTCTTGATTAGGTTAGGAGGTCATGCTAAGTCTTTGACCAGTATATTTAGCTTGACAAAGGTTTGCCGAGCAAGGTTAGCACGGTGTAATGTTTTGCGCAACGTTCTTACTTGGTGACGTGCAACCGGGCTAGTGGTTTGTTTAGCTCAGTTGTCGGCCTAGGAGTTAGTCCATTTCACTAGGACTTTGGTGATAAAGGTGTTAAAGGATGGGCCTTATCCTTTTGGACTCCTGATAGAATTCTACAAAGAGAAATTAGAGTTTTACTAGGATTCTACCATGTGAAAAATATATAAACTCAGAGATAACCTAGAACGAGGTAACGCAACTTTTTCATCAAATTATGATTGTATTAGACTAAAACAAAACGCAAATTTGAACAATTAAAGAGATGAACTAGGGTTTTTGTATAAATTAGAAACACAAAACTCTATTTTCTACAGTAACACAGTCTTTTATTTATTCCTCTTTCTTTCACTTCGATTTCTCTACTGCCTTTTTTTATTTTAAAAACTCTATTTTCTTACCTCTTCATCTTGATTTTCAACATATGAATATATATATGTATATATATTGTATTATATTATATAACTCTCACATGCTTATCACGTAGGACAAAGTGTGTATTGGTGGGAAATGAGAATAATTTTCCTTTCTTACCCTTATTTCGAGGTTACATTTTTGTCACATAACTAGATTTTGTTAAAGATTTAAACAATGGAGTAACGAGAGGGGGACATCGATACTTGTGTGGTGATCAAAGTGAGATTTGACTAGAAGTGAGAACCAAAATAGAATTTGACCAGAAATGCATGAGGTTGACTATCACAATTCATGTATATGGACTAAAATGAAATTTAATGAAAAGTGTAGGGGTTCGAAGTAGAAGTGGACATCGGTTCGTTGGCCAGCCCAGCCCAGCCCTATTTTTCTAGGATTTGAAAAGGTTGTTTTAGCCCACAAGGCCGAGTTGGGCCAATACTTTTAGCCCAAATATTAATGGGCTGAGTTTGAGATTTACACTTTCAACTCAGCCCCAGTCGCTATTAAATTAATTAATTAATTATTTACTTATAATACGTTACAATATATATTTTTTATTGGGATCTAGATTTTATTTTTGTTAATTTTGTTGAAACTTACATTTATGATGATGTGTGATTAAATTTATTTAAGAAATCTTTTAATTTATATTGAGATCAATATATTTATTTACGAAATTGAATTTAATTATAGAATGTTTAAATTTTTTTAACATATAGTCAAATGGATGATCTTGGGATTTACAATTATTTTTTAGACCAGACTTTGACAGATATACAGGTTCGATGTTAGGGCCAAGTTAGACTTGGACAAATACAAAATCTCTTATTATTTAGTGTGAATGTGATGTAAACCCAGTTCGGCCCGACATTTATCCACCCCTAATACAATGTGTAATTTATCCAATTTAAATATAAAGTATGATTTACCCTACAAACTATCAATGTCATCATCCTAGCCCAGTCCCTTCGAAAAGTTTCTTCTTTCTCATTTTCTATGGCAGAGACTCATTTCCACGCTCCAATAAATCAAGCCGGCTTCCTTGACTAGCCTCAAAACGCTGGAGCTACGGTAACGGTTCCATAACCCCACCAAAAAAAACTAATAATAAATAAATAAATAAAATAATGTTAATAATAATAAGGGTAAAATTGCACTGATGCCTGTTGAAAATTTAGAAAAGTATAGTGTCATATTTTTTTTCGTAATTACAATAACTTCTCTTTTAATAGGGTTAAGAGATCGAAACTAATGCAAATGATGTAAAAATATAAGATTAAACGAAACAAAACAAAAATATAAATTGCAATGTAAAAAGAGATGATAATATCATTTTTTCATCCAAGGGACTAACAAACTATTAATAAAAATGGGATTAAGTGTTATGTGAATTAAAACAGCAAGACTTATTGTTTTTTCTCTAAATCTTAAGAGACCTCAGTATAATTTACTCTTATTAAATAATAAATTAATTAATTTTCATTTTTTAATTAATAAAAAAATATTTTATTATTTATTTATTTAAGAAAATTCAATTTAATTCTGTAAAAATCTGTTTGATCAATAATATCGTGATGACAATGGCTAGTGTTGACATGACACAGAAGAGTAGAGAATGGGGAATGGAGGCAAGGGTTTACATGAAAGAAAAGAGAGAAGATGAAACTATCACTACAATGCATGATGGTTTGAGGATCAATTATGGTGGCCACCAAAAGGTGGTCTTAAAAAAATCTTTAGCAATAAATTTTGAAAAATTCACTAACAAATGTATTCTTAAGATTCAAACAATTTCGTACTAAAAAATTTATTTGTTAGATGAAGTTTTTTTTTTCAAAATGATAGTAATTTATTATTAAATGTTTAATTTTGTTGTTAAAAATATATCAATTATAATTTTGATTGATATGTTTGGATTTACTAGCTTTGTTAAGGAAAGGAAAATAAATGAGAAACAAATTTATATAAAATTATTCATATTTTTACCCATATTAACCAAACAAAAACAAAATATATTTTTTATTAATATCTGTTCATTTCATTCATATTTTCCTACGTTAAATAAATAAATAAATTTAATTTCTTTCACTTTATTTACTTACTCTTTCCGTCACAAAATTTAAGACACAAAGGTAGGTCCAAAAAGTCTTCTTCATGCGGCAAAGACTTGGGTGCACTCTTTACTTTTATTCCTTCAAAATTGATTCTTTGATAGTGAAAAGGCAATTAAGTCTTTAGAGTGTTTTTTGGGTGAATAAAGTCTTTATAGTTTGCCACCACCCATTTCCAAAAAGAATGATAAGTTACCCATTTTGAACGCGTAAAGAATGATTGGCTGGCTTGATGACTTCTTCAAGATGATCATCATGATGGTGTAAAGATTATTATTTATTTATAATAAAAAAAAACTTATTTATTTTAATTTTTTTCTAAAAATGGAATGGAAACATGCATGATACGTATAAGTTTGTTTGTTTGTTTGTTTTTTTTTTTGGAAAACAAAATTTAGTGAGTTGTTGAGACCCAAAGCTGGAGGTGGAGGATTGGCAGATTGCTGAAGGTGGCTGCAAGAGGTGATAATTTTTAAAACTATTTTCATTGTTTTAACCCAAATATATATATATTTGTTTCAGTTTTACGTCCCTCCTTTTTTTTTTTTTTTATGTTTACAAATTTTTCAAAAACATAAACATAAACATAAGAATAAATTACACTCATGTTCTTCAGATTTCAAAAAAATACAATTAATTCTATATTTTTAACATAATTCTACTGATCTAGATTATAATTAGATATTTTTTTTATCAATAATTAGTTAGTCGTATCAATTTCATCTCTTTATATTAAAATATATATTTATTTTTATTTATTTCAATGTCTACTGACCATATACATTAGTTTCAATCATTTTAACTTTATAAAAAAGAGTGTAAAAACTCAAAAGAGGCCTCTTTAACATAAATATTGAGGACCTCCTATTTAAAGTCAACATGGATGGATACATTTGCCTCATCTCTCAAACACTCTCCTCCTACTCTTAGAGATATGGTCTCTCTTCTCCAATTCTCAGCAACTATTCCATTCATCCTATCATTTCTGCAATTTGTTAGCCCCTCACCAACCTTTCTCATGTGCAAGTGTGACAACCAATTCAATTACACACAAAACAATCATGTGTTTCAAAACAATCTCAACAACATACTCACAAATCTTTCCTCTGAAACCCCCCTAACCAACTTCTACAACTCCACCTTTGGTAAAAATAAAGATACAGTCTATGCGCTTCGCTTTTGCCCCGCATACATTGCCACACAAGATTGCTTAGCCTGTGTCCAAACTGCTTCACAATTGATCACCCAAAGCTGCCCAAATCAGAAAAAAGCTATTATCTACTATGTGGAATGTGTTGTACGATACGCAAACTATTCCTTCTTCTCCACTGAAGATGGAATACCCGATGTTTATTGGAACAGTACAACCATTTTTTACAGTCCTGATCAACTTGATCAAGTGATGACAAATACAATGTACGGACTTATTAGTAAGGCTGCTTTTGGTTCTTCAACAACAACAAAATTTGCAACAGGAGAAAGCAAAATCATTAGTTCTTCTTTTCAGAAGTTGTATTGCTTTGTCCAGTGCACTCCTGATATAAATGGAAGAGCATGTGGGGGATGTTTACAGACTGCACTCAGTTATATTCAGTATAATAGTTTTGGGAATGAGTGGTCACTTGAAAAATTTAGAAACCCTATATGTTGATTTGTGATTATGTACCAATTTTAAGCAAAATATAACAATCCCAATCAAACAATCAAGAGAAAGAGACACAAAGATTTTACGTGGAAAAACCACAATTGGACACCTTCCAATTGTGATCAAAAAACCACGGGCAACTGCCACAAGACAATCCACTAAGAAGATTTAAGGAATTACACAGGTATCACTCTCAATTATCTAGCGAATCCACAACGCCTAATTGAACCAACCTCTATGTGCCTCTTCCAACCCCATCTTCACCACGGAATTGTCTTTCTGATGAGCCACTCCGGATTCCACCAAAGCGTCAGGCTCGAATTCTTCAGAATCCACAACTGAAGAACAACTCTCTCTTTTGTGTATAACAAACAAACCTTTGATGTACTCTCTTTAAACCATGAGTTGAATACTCAATAAAACATCAAAGAAAAAATAACAAAATATCCCCAGATATAGACCTTTAAGAACCAAAAAGAAGATCTGGAGAGATTCAATGAATGAATCAATGAATAGCCTAGATTTGGGAGAAACCAACTATTTATAGAAAACCAAAGCAATCCTAGTTGGGAAAGAAAACCAACTTCTTGTAGAAAACCAACTTCTTGCAGAACTCCAAAATAATCCTGTTTTTGAAGGAAACCAACTTCTTAAAGAACTCTTGTTACAACCTTGGTTTTGATCCATGGAATTTGACAACAAAAAGTCCTAACAATCTCCCCCTTTGTCAAATCCTGGATAAAACCAATCTAAAACAAATTTCCTAACAAAATCTCTCGAGCAGCACCACCAACTATGAACCAACACTCAAATCCATGCTCTTGAACAATTATCCTGAAATAAAATAACTACACACAAGCCAACCAAAATATGTAGAACTGGATTAAATAACAAAATATAAATCAATCCATAAACAAAATACTAACAATCCAACTGTACCAAAGAAGGATATAAGCAAAAGTAAAAACACTGTATCATCAACCAAACTACTGTACCATCAATATACATCAAACACTGGTAATGATGAACCAAACTCTCCCTCATTAAAAAACAACCACAAACACTGAAAACAGTGAACAAGAAGAAAAACGACAAAAAATAATATGGTGGAGCAAGTAAGGAATTCCAGATTTGTACCTTAAAACACACAAGACTATCCAAGAAGTACAATTACTTGAAAACACAATGTGCACAGGCTGTAGAAGATTCCTCATAAAAGAAAGTGATGCATTATGTGAAAAGCATAGATCCCATGAAAAAAGTGTTTGTGTGACTCTTGGAGTTCGACAAACACAAGATTCAAATCCTAGTAGTGATATGGAAACTGGACCTCCGACAAGAGAATCTAAGCACAACTTAAGGAAAGTCAAACCACTAGGAATCAAGGGGTATTTGGTGAGTAAAAGCGGAGGCTCCCCCTCAATCAATGAATCCTTTATTTTTTCCATTTTTTTCACATATTTTTCTTTTCTTTCTTTTGCACATTTTTTTCCTTTTCTTTTGCACTTTTTTTTTCTTTCTTTCTTTTGCACATTTTTTCTTTTTTTTGCACATTCATTGGCGGCTGACACGCTCAAGAGTATGGAAACCGAACCAGAGAAGCATGGATATAATAAGGATGGCCTGGTTGGTGACTCTGAGGTAGCCTTTTCCTCATGCTTGGACTACAAAGAATAGAGGGGAAAGCCATGGAGATGCAAAAAGATGGAAGGTGGTTAAGAGACTCAACATCACCCATGATATGCTAGTATAGGTCAATTCCTCTAGAAAAGCAAAAGATACAATGCCAGAAGTCCATAAAAAATAATCACTAACGCAGAAGACTCCGATATTTGCTAATCCAAGAGTGTGTACAGAATGAGACATACTAATCAAAGAACACACACTCCAAAATGAGTAATGACCATAGAAAATGCACACATATTTACATGTAATGGTTATTCTCATCAATTCCAGTATGCACCAAGGACCACTCAAAAATTTCAAGCTTGCAAAACCATACTAAGAAAATCTTTTTGGATTTTTTTTTTTTCTAAACAAAGCAAGACAAAAAAAACAAACAAACATGCACATATTATTTTTTTTAAAAAAACAAAAAACACACAGAGACCAAAAAAAAAAACTAAACAGAGTAAACACATTAACACAAGTCAAGTTTTCTAACCCAAATCTTTTTGGTCTTAACAAAATCAGGTTTAGCGGACTTGGTAAGAGTCGTGGCGTTGTGAGCACCCTCATGAATCTTGGTATTCCTAGACATGTAAGGTTGTCTCCTAACCCAAAAAGTATTCGAATTTCGACCCTTTTGAGACACTCTCCCATGCAACTTATAACAAAAAGGGCGAATATGGCCATGCATACCACAATGATGACAAATAAAAACAGGGTGTACAGACTGTACCTTCTTTTCTTTTACCTTACCAACTCTAGGAAGTTTGAGAAGTCTTTCCTCTTGTTGAATCTTTTGTCCTGCCTTTCCTTGAGTTCTTGTATCATAAGATGTGGAAGCGCTCTGTTTTTGCTCTCTCTTATTTCCAAAGCCAATGCCACTCTTGTCTGAACAAATTTGTTGAGACCCAATGATATCCTCCAAAGTCTTTGATCCTTTGTTCCAAAGACCAATGGTAACCATGGCACACTTGAGCTCTTCCTCTTTCTTGATCATTAGTTCTTCCAAAGCAACTTGTGACATCTCGAGAGATTCAATCTTTTCTTCAAACATGGCATGGGTTTCCTGTAGCTCATTCCTCTCTGTCTCACAAGTCAACAATTTTGCACAAAGAACTTGTTGATCATCAGCTATCTTGATGGCATTGATTCTAGCCTCGGAAATCTCCTCCTTAAGTTTGACATTCTCACTTTCACATGCTTTGAGTTTCTTTGTGAGTTTGTCATTCAATTTGAATAAATTAAGAGACTCCTTATACAGCTTTTCATAGGCTTGCTCAAGCTCTTCATCATCATTACTCGAGGATTCATTATTAGTGGTATTCTCAACCGACCTCTTTGAATCCATTATCACAAATCAAACAAGATCTCGTTCTAAAAAAAATATTTTTGTTTTAAACAAAATAGAACGACCCGCTCTGATACCAATTGAAAAATCTAGAAACCCTAGATGTTGATTTGTGATTATGTACCAATTTTAAGCAAAATATAACAATCCCAATCAAACAATCAAGAGAAAGAGATACAAAGATTTTACGTAGAAAAACCACAATTGGACACCTTCCAATTGTGATCAAAAAACCACGGGCAACTGCCACAAGACAATCCACTAAGAAAATTTAAGGAATTACACAGGTATCACTCTCAATTATCTAGCGAATCCACAACGCCTAATTGAACCAACCTCTATGTGCCTCTTCCAACCCCATCTTCACCACGGAATTGTCTTTCTGATGAGCCACTCCGGATTCCACCAAAGCTTCAGGCTCGAATTCTTCAGAATCCACAACTAAAGAACAACTCTCTCTTTTGTGTATAACAAACAAACCTTTGATGTACTCTCTTTAAACCATGAGTTGAATACTCAATAAAACATCAAAGAAAAAATAACAAAATATCCTCAGATATAGACCTTTAAGAACCAAAAAGAAGATCTGGAGAGATTCAATGAATGAATCAATGAATAGCCTAGATTTGGGAGAAACCCAACTATTTATAGAAAACCAAAGCAATCCTAGTTGGGAAAGAAAACCAACTTCTTGTAGAAAACCAACTTCTTGCAGAACTCCAAAATAATCCTGTTTTGAAGGAAACCAACTTCTTAAAGAACTCTTGTTACAACCTTGGTTTTGATCCATGGAATTTGACAACAAAAAGTCCTAACATCACTGATGTATGGGCCTAACTGTCAGATGAGGTATAGTTTGGAAGCTTTTTATGATGTAGTCACTCCTCCTTCTCCCTCATTGCCACCTTCTGGTTCCACGGAAAACACAAATATCAACACAACAGCCCCTCCTCCTTCACAGCCATCTTCAGGTAGATTCTTATTAACAAGGTAGCTTATTTATTATTTATTTATTTCTTGGGGGAAATTTTATTTTACCCTCTTATAGTTTGACCCATAGATAGATTAATTTCTTGTTGTGGACTGAAGTGCACGGTTAATCATTTCATCTAAATTAATAGTAAGCGTAAAACATATGCCAAGACATATAAGCGTTATGTGCTCATTTTCAAATGTCAGGGATAAATCATGCGAGTAAAGCAGAAGGGGTTAAAGTAATTTTGTCACGACTCAAACTCGGTACCCAAAGGCTCGGCGTCGTAACAAGATAAAAATAAAATAATTCGGATAATTCTATAGTCGCAGCGCAAGCGGATAAATTAAATAAATTAAAATAAAATAATTGGGTACCAACTGTTTATTTTAAAAAGAAACAAAACATAGTCTTTGAACTTTATTGTATTACAAGAGTTCAAAAAATAAAAAATAAAAAAAGACAAAAATAAAAAAAGATTTAAAAAAAAAAAATAACACAGCGATTTATTTTCCATCTTGATCCCACTAAACCTCGTCACCTAAAAGGGGTAACAGCTATAAGCACATAGCAGAGTGAGAAATATTATACTGTGAGTGTAGGGCCACAAAATAGCCATGGATAGTTATTTAAGCTAAAACATTAATATAATTTGAGTTGAATACATAAATTAATTAAGTGGCAGAAACTGAAATAATTAACTATAACCACGGTACGGAACAAAACAGAACAGGCGTCACTAAAGTGACAATCAGAACATGGGTCAATGGATCCATGACAAACAGGGGACCACAAAGTGGTCAAACACGGGCCAATGGTTATTTAAGTCCCCCAAGGCATGGGACTCCCGTAGTGGTACTTACAGAAAATAATTGTTTACAAGATCATGGTCAAATATTCTTTAAATTTAAACAAATATATCCATAGGTTTCAGTTTAAACAAATAAAGTTCAAAAAATAATCCACCTAATTGAAATATTAACCTAACCATAAAAATAATTTATATCAAATAAATTGTGGTAACTCAAAACATTCGTAAAATATATTATGGTAACTTAAGACATGTAGAAAACATATTATAGTAACTCAAGGTATAATAAAATGTACCTTAAGGTTGACTCTTAGCTTTTAGTTTTGTTACTACAATTCCCCACCTTTCGGAGCTCACTAGTATAGGCCTCGTTTGAGAACAGACTAATTTAGTAACTTTTTGGCTATTTGGCTAAAATATGAGCTAAAAAAAAAGTAGTATGTTTGGGATGACTTTTTGGCTTTTTACGAAAAGATGTGCAAAAAGTAGAGAGAAAATAGAATCTTTGACTTTTTGGTATGGGTTGTTGGCTTTTTGCTAATTTAGTAACTTTTTAGCTTTTTGGCTAAAAGGGAGGGTTCCCAAACGAGGCTTAAGAATGTTTTTGTTTTCTTGTTGAAACTCAGTCCACTACTTCCCTATTTATAGGCAATAACTTGTATCATTCATCAGCATGTTTTTGCTAGGTTTGGCCACTTGTTAAACATGTGTCCACTTGCTCTTTCCTATGTGACTAATACGTGGCAAGTTGGTGAAACACTTAGCCACTTAGTCACCATCTTATGCGTTAGGATGGCGACAAATCACCCCCTTTTATTATTATTATTATTATTATTATTATTATTATTATTATTATTATTATTATTATTATTATTATTATTATTTATTCTTTGAAATTCAAATCTAAAGAGGATGATTCCTTTTATGAGTCCTAAAATTACTTATGATTATATATTAGGTTCACGTCTAAAAACCTTACTACCAAACTATAAAATATCACTTACCACTTACTAAAATATTTAATGTGTGGTGTCTCACAATCAATTTAATTGATAAATTCCCAATTTCCTATTTATTTATTATTATTATTATTTATTTATTGATTTATTTATTTTTGATTTCTATTTTTTGTAATTTTAAAAGAAAATTCGGATGCCTCATTTCTCCTCTCCTTAAAAGAAGTTTGTCTCCAAACTTGACGTACCTTGGTTTTCGAAGAGGTGTGGGTATTTGGCTCGCATTTGACTTTCGGTTTCCCACATCGCTTCTTCGACACGATGGTTTCTCCATAAGACTTTTACGAGAGGTATAGTCTTATTTCGGAGGACCTGGTCACGGTGATCAAGAATCTGTACAGGTTACTCTTCATAGGAGAGGTCTTCTTGAATTTCCAGGTTCTCATGATCGACAACATGCTCTGGATCTCGAAGATATCGACGAAGCATTGAAACATGAAACACATTATGCACATTGGATAGTTCAGGTGGAAGCGCAAGGCGATATGCCACAGAACCAATCCTTTTGAGTATCTCGAATGGGCCGATGTAACGTGGGTTTAACTTTCCTCGCTTCCCAAATCGGATAACCCCTCTCATTGGTGAGATCTTTAGGAACACATGATCGCCCACTTGAAATTCTAAGTCTCGTCTCCGTGTATCTGCATAGCTTTTCTGACGACTCTGAGCAGTGCGAATTCGTTGCTGGATGAGTTGGATTTTATCGCTTGTTATTTGCACGATCTCGGGGCTTAATAATTTTCCGTCTCCGATTTTCGTCCAACACAGAGGTGATCGACATCTCCTTTCATTCAGTGCCTCGTACGGTGCCATTACAATACTTGTATGGTAGCTATTATTATACGCGAACTCCACCAAAGGTAGATGATCATCCCAGTTACCTTTGAGGTCTAACACACACAAACGTAATATATCTTCCAAAGTCTGGATCGTCCTTTCAGATTGCCCATCAGTTTGAGGGTGATAAGCCGTGCTAAACTTCAGAGTGGTTCCCAAAGCTTCTTGCAATTTGTTCCAGAAATGAGACACGAAGCGGGGGTCTCTATCGGATATGATTGAAACTGGGGTGTCGTGTAAGCGAATGATTTCCTTAATGTAAAGAGTGGCGAACTTAGAAAGAGAGTACATGATTCTGATTGGTAGAAAATGCGACGACTTCGTCAATCGATCCACGATAACCCTATTGCATCGTTCTTCGAGACTGATTGCGGTAGCCCGACCACGACGTCCATAGTAATATGTTCCCACTTCCATTCAGGAATAGGGAGTGGTTGCAACATTCCTGCAGGTATCTGATGTTATGCTTTAACTTGTTGACAACGCAGGCATTTGGAGACATGGCTTGCTATGTCTTTCTTCATTCATGTCCACCAGAAATGTTCCTTCAGATCGTGATACATCTTCGTATTGCCAGGGTGGATTGCAAACCTCGAGCTATGAGCTTCTACCAAGATCCTTTTCTTGAGTTCTGGAAGGTCGGGTACGCAAATTTAATTCCGAAATTTTAGCATTCCATTGCTTATCGTGAAATCAGGATCGGGCGTGCTTCCTTGTTCCTCGTACTTTTTCTTCAAAAGTTTATCTTTACATTGGCGGGTTCTAATTTCTTCAATCAACTCGGGTTCCACGATTATGTTGGCGAGCAGTCCATGGATCTTGCGGGGAATAAGGGTACATGCCAAACTTTTGGTCGTTTTTCGACTTAACGCGTCTGCTACTACGTTAGCTTTGCCAGGATGGTGATGGATCTCTATATCATAGTCCTTTATAAATTTTAGCCATCGTCGTTGCCTCATATTCAATTCCTTTTGTATAAACAGATATTTGAGACTCTTATGATCAGTGTAAATCTCACAGGCTGCATCGTAAAGATAATGACGCCAGATCTTGAGAGCGAAGATCACCGCAGCCAACTCTAGATCATGAGTTAGGTAGTTTCTTTCGTGAGTCTTTAGTTGGCAGGAGGCATAAGCAATGACCTTCCCATTTTGCATAAGAACGCAACCCAAACCATTGTATGAGACATCGCTATAAATTACAAACCCTTCTGCTTCTGCGGGAAGTGCTAGTATAGGAGCCGTCACGAATCTGTTCTTCAATTCTTGGAAGCAACGTTCTTGCTTGTCCGTCCATTCAAAGGCATGTTCTTCTGAGTTAGCTGGGTCAAGGGTGAAGCTATCTTCGAGAAATCTTGCACAAAGCGCCGATAATAGCCGGCTAGGCCCAAGAAGCTTCGAATCTCAGACACGTTAGTAGGTCGTGGCCACTCCACGATTGCTGCAACCTTTTGGGGATCAACTGAGATGCCATCTTTGTTAATGACGTGACCGAGGAAGTGTACACTAGTGATCCAGAATTCGCATTTCTTCAACTTGGCATAAAGCTTGTGATCACGTAATGTCTGTAGAACTCTTCGCAAGTGGTGCTCATGATCTTCTGGCGATTTGGAGTATATAAGAATGTCGTCAATGAAGACAATGACGAACTCGTCAAGATAAGGTTTGAACACTCGATTCATGAGGTCCATGAAGGCCGCTGAAGCATTTGTGACGCCAAATGGCATGACGAGAAACTCGTAGTGCCCGTAACGAGTTCTGAAGACAGTCTTTCCGATGCTTTCTATTTTGACTTTTAGTTGATGGTAACCAGAACGCAAGTCAATTTTCGAGAATACTTGGGCGCCTTGCAGTTGATCAAACAAGTCGTCAATTCATGGTAGAGGGTATCGGTTCTTGATGGTGACTTTGTTCAGCTCCCGGTAATCAATGCATAGCCTCATTGTATCATCATTTTTCTTTACGAATAGTACCGGAGCTCCCCACGGTGAGGTACTTGGTCGGATGAAGCCTTTGTCCAGTAGTTCTTGGAGTTGGGTTTTTAGTTCTTTTAATTCTGTCATGGACATGCGATAAGGGATTTTTGAGATTGGTTGTGCACCAGGTTGGGTTTCAATGGTGAATTCGATTTCTCGGTCAACTGGGGTACCAGGCAGGTCTTTAGGAAATACATCCGGGAATTCTCGAACCACAGGGATTGCATCAAGTGTGGGGGTCTCTTGTTGAGTATCGATCATATAACAGATACAACTACAACAAACCTTTCTTAGCAGTCGTTGGGCTGTCATGAAGGATATAATACATGGAGGGGGAGAGGCTCCAGTTCCTTCGAAGATAAGCTCGAGTTGGTTTGGTGACTGGAGGAAGACCTTTTTGGCTTCACAATCGATGGAGGCACGGTTGGCAGCTAACCAATTCATTTCTAAGATCACATCAAAGGTACTAATGTAGAGGGGAATCAAATCTACATGTAAGGTTTCACCTTTTAAGAATATAGTACAAGATTTGTACACATTAGTACTAAGGGCAGAATTACCAGAAAGAAAAGACACAGATAATACATATCCTAAGGGTTCAGGTGTTGATGCGAACTTGGTAGCAAAGTGTGGTATAACAAAAGAATGAGTTGAGCCAGAGTCAAAGAGAACATGGGCTAAGTGACCACAAACAGAAAGTGTACCTGACACGACGTTCTCTGTAACTTCTGGGTTTCCAAGTACTAAGGCAAAGGCTCTTCCTTGGCGTTTTTGGTCCTTTCTCACTCCTCCAGGTACCGCGGGTTTTCGGACTGGTTCAGAGGGGCTGACGAGCTTTGGACAATTTCTTAGCAAATGGCCAACTTGGCCACATTTAAAGCATGCTCCCGTATCTCGACGGCACTGTCCCCAATGAGTCCTTCCACAGGTAGTGCAAGCTGGAATGGTATCATCTTTGGGATTTGTAGGACCTTGATTGCTTGAACCGGTTGAATTGGTTGTGCCTGTATTTATTTTCTTGAGAGGCGTGGCACCGGGCCTTCTGTTATCTCTTTCCCACAATCGCTTCTTCTGGCTTGGTTCCCCAGAACGCAAGGTTTTAATCCCTTTTTCCACAATGTATGCTCGATCTACCACCTCCTCATAGGTTGGTAGTTTCAAAACCTCCAACCTGTCTTTAATTTCAGGATCCAATCCCGCTTCCAATTTTCTGGCTTTTCGAGCTTCGGTGGGGATGACGTATGTCGCGAATCGGGCCAGTTGCGTGAACTTGCTTTCGTATTCGGCCACTGTCATGGTTCCTTACCTTAGATGTATGAATTCCAATGCCTTTTGTTCCCGCAGCGAATCTGGAAAGTATTTTTCATAGAATAACACTACAGGAAATTAGAGTTTTAGCGGCGTTTGAAAAACGCCACCAAAAGCCTCAAAAACGCCACAAAATGTTACAGCGACGTTTAATATTTTCGTCGCTGATACGGCCGCCGCAATAGCTTTGCAACGTTTGAAAAACGTCGCTAAAAATTTTAGACGGCGTTTTTGAAAACGCCGCAAAATCTTTGACATTGTTCGAACTTCCGTTAGTAACAGATGACGTCACAATG
Organism: Camellia japonica; assembly: GCA_030407325.1. Classification (NCBI taxonomy): domain Eukaryota; kingdom Viridiplantae; phylum Streptophyta; class Magnoliopsida; order Ericales; family Theaceae; genus Camellia; species Camellia japonica. The sequence goes on from JAPPVO010000014.1 coordinate 26,448,057, forward strand.
ACGTCATTTAGTGGCGTTTTTACCAAAAATGCCATTTTTTTTTATTTATTTTTATTTATTTATTTATTTTTGGGTGTGTGTTATCATATAAAACTGAAAAAACAGACCAACTCAGTTCCCATCAGTTGCTTTTGCAACAACACATACCAATGAAGCAAATATGACATACTATTCAATCCAAAGTACCAATAAAAATTAGCAGCTTTAAGCATCAATACAAATTAACAACTAGTAGCAAATCTAACAACAATACACAATACTCTAAATAGCAATTCACTACATCAAGCAGTTCCAAAAGCTGCTTCTCACAACTGGTCACATCAACCCAAACTTCCACCTGAGTTGTCGGCTTGTCTCCAAGGTGTTCAGAATTTTCATGTGGTTTCCTTCGGCGCCACCATGCAAACCCAAATGCTGGTGCAGCAAAAAGTAAGGCAGCACTAGCAGCTACACCTCCAGCAATTGCTCCAGTAGCACTATTTCCACCTGAAATGGCAATGATTAAGCAAAAATTATAGCTCAACCATCTTTTGCATATCAAGAAACACCAAAACTTGCACATTAAAGTTCCAATAAGAAACTATGCAATACTGGTTTGAGAACAATCTGACAAAAGTTTTTTTCTTTTCCCTCTTGATAAGCACTATGCAAAATATAACTCAATTTATAGCTCTTCCTAGACCAAACATTGGACCTCATAATTTAAATCCTATTAACTATTTGGTACTTCAAATAAAGCTAGTAGGCATTAACTCACACAACTTTTGGGCTTTTAGATAAAGATTCCTAGCAAGACTTACTACTGAAATAAACTTTGAAAAATCCAGTTGCAATGCCATCAAGTGCCCACAAGTCAAATCATTATTGGTACTTACGCTTAAAGAGATCCAAATCAGCTCAGCATATGATCAAAAGGTCATGATACAGTATAGTACAAACCTTGCATGCTTACAATTAGGCAAATTGATGCCTAAAATATGTGATTATATAGTAGATGATCATAAACTACCAAAATATTTGGAATAGAATGTAAAATTACCTCTATGTATGTAGCTATAGCAGTCTTATTAGAACCACCAGGCTCTCCTTCAAGTTGTTTAAAGCATTCATGATAAGATTGTCCAACCTATTACAATGAGAATGAAGCATTACTCAGTGTTTAAATAATCACATTGAAAGCAGAACTGGAGAGAGACATTACCCAACCTTGGCTAAATTGGCAATTTAGTATAAGTAACATCTTTAAAGGGTTTAGAAACATAATTATTACTCTTACTAATATATTAATGAGGATTAGGGAACATAATTACTGTGTATGTAATATGGTTCATCATTACTGTGTATGTAATTTCAACCTGCAATCAGAACTGGCTCCTCCAAGATTTTCAAGATATTATCACAAAATAAAGTATAAAATTGATAGATAACTAATTAAACCAACCTAAGTAAAAAGTCTCTGGAAATGCATAACCATCAGTGCTGAACATCACCTGCAAATTGAATTATAGTGAAAATGAAAATTGGTATGAAATTAATAAATAGAGGACAAATCAGGCCAATCCCAGTCGTATGCACGTGCGCGTGCACACACAAAAAAAAGCACAGTTCATTTATAGGACATTGTGACACAATCTAAAAGCCCAAATTGTCAAATAAAGATCACATAAATGGATGCCCACCAAAAATAAATAACTTTGAATTTTTATTTAATGTGGGAGTGAGTTAGAAGCAGATGGATTCTTATAAAGAGTTATCTAGTTAGTTATTTTTAGGTTCTTGAAAAAGCCTTGACTTTTATAGAATTTAAACAGGAATGGCTAAATGATGAATCAAAATTGGAAGGAAATTCAAAAGAGCCTTGAGTATTGCAGCACGTCCTCCTACAGTTCGCATTCTGCTATTATTATCCTCTACATTCCGTCCACCTTATGATTTTAAACAAATTAATCTAAGTTCAATACAAAAGGGTAAAAATGTTTAATTATGACCTCTAAACTTGAGAAATTTACCGTGCCAAATTTTGCCAGTTTTTTAATTTTCTTTATCTTTTTATGAGATTTCTTTACTAAATAAGCAGTCATTTCTTCCAATATTTCATCAAGTGCATGTGTTCTGTTCTCACCTTCTTTAATGGAGCTAGCTCCAGAAGTTCTTTGACAGATGATATCATCCCATGAACACTAAGCTTTGGAACAGCCAACCCAAAATCAAGGTAAACCTAAAGATTGAATGCATTGCTTTGTTAGAGAACTAGCAAGTTTAACATCAAAGATAGACATCCCAACGTATTGTTCATTGTAATCTTCAATATCTTACCTGAGAATAAACGGAGGCTAGATATGATGCTTCCTTTGAAAATGGGTAGGATGCATGTAAAAGTACGAAGCGGCACTTAGAGAATCTCTTGTCCTCAAGAAGGGTGCGGAGATGCAAGGGATTGGAGAGTCTTAAATCCAAATCTTTATCTCCAAAACTGATGCGAGGAAAGAATGAACAAAAAAATGTAGTCAATAAAGAGTCAAAGTCAAACAAGCACTACAAAAAGAGAAAACAGATTTGCCTTAATTCTCTGTTTGATCTATCACAATAGGACAGGTGAAAAAGAAATAAGTTGATATCTTGAAACATCTAGCCCATACCAAACTTCTAAAAGCATTCCAAGTTATTATTTTCTTCTTCCAAATGTCTCAGCAATCAAACACATCAAATGAAACCACTTAACAATCGTAAACGCATTACCCAGTGTGTATCTGCATTGGCAAATCATATTGTATGGCAACCTCCAAACTCTGCACGAAGAGATAGTCAATGAAGTTCTTATTTGTGATACGAACGGGGCTCCCAGCTGTAAAGGTAAAGACAGACTGATTAGAATATCCAGTGGTGAATACTTAAAACAATGAAAATCCATTCTACATTGTCCTAATACTCACCACTTAAAACTTCAACAAAATACTTAAAACTTCTACATTCTGCATTGTCCTAATAATACCATCAACCACTTCATACTCAGGTTTTCCATTTATTGTAAACAAACTTACAATCACAAATCAGAACATGAAAATCCAAATTAGTTTCATGCAGCTAATACCAGATGTCTAATCCAAATTAGTTTCTCTGGCTTGTTTTAAAGGTCCAATTATAGTGTTGTAGTGACAGATGTCTAAGCAGTAAATCAAAGAACACTTAAAATTTGATTTACTAGATCTGTGAAATTCTCCACTGGATTGCATCACAAGTTTAATATGCTTAAACGTCAAAATGAATGCTACCAGACTCCATAGCAAGGTGTAAGAATTGAAAGTTAAGTATAAATGGTATAATTTCTCCTGCGGTGAATGGGTTGATTTTAAAAAAGGAGAAGGTTAGGGAGATTTAATCTTCTAGGAAGGACAAGAAATTAACAGACTTCAATGTGCAATTAATTATGATGGTCATGTGCGCATATGAAAAAAAGGATTTGTCCATGACCACAAAACAAAAAAGGGAAGCACGTACGATTGTCTAAAAGTACTCTAACCAAAAATGCTTGGCATGCCTCCAAAACCACTTGTACCAGCTATATTAAGGCACCAAAGAAAAAGGGAGGCAGGGGGAAATCAGCCATAAAAATATTGAAGATTTACAGAAGAGAGACAAAGCAAGAAATGCCAAAATGAGATTCCAAAAAAGGAAAAATAATGGACTAAAGAGAGACAAAGCAGATATGATATTACTATGTTAGCAGATCGGGGAGAGAGAGAGAGAGAGAGAGAGAGAACAGATCTGATCTTAGAGAGAGCAGACCTGCATCTCTTCATCATGGAGCTTTTACTCATTGTTACCAACGATCCACATCCAACGCCACCTGCTTGTCCCGTACATGATTAGAGACACTAACAGCGCACTCGAAACCCTAGATAAATCGATTCACCATTGCTGCTGCTCAATCTGATAAAAAAGAAGGGTTTTCCACACAAGGACTAGAAATAAAGGAACAAAAACGAAAGGAGAAAACACAACAAAAGCAAAAAAAAGCTGGAAATCAACTAAATCGATAGAAAGCAATTCCAAATCGTTAGTTTTAGCCATGAAATTTTATAGATCTTGTGTGAATGTAGCAAATCTATATCAGAAAACCCTAACCTTGAGCCCTAGATCGATTTAGATCATAGGGATTCGAACAATCACGGAGATATACGCTCAAATCACGAGTAGAACAAGATTTTTCAGATCAAACAACTGAAGAATTGATGGAGATCGAAGATCCGACGCCTCGAAGATCTGATGCCTAGATTTCTCTCTCTTCCTGAAGTCACGCCTCTGTTCAATCTGAATAAAATAATGTCATAGCCTTGAGTTGAGCCACTGTTTAAAAGAAATAACCGGGCACAAAACGAGAGATGGTTTAGTTTAATTTTTTTGGAATTTGAAAATTCTGAACAGATTTCACGACGTTTTTGAAAAACGTCATAGAAAAAAACGTCACTGTATGTCCTTTTTCTTGTAGTGTAACTCCAAGAATCTGGCCCAAGTCACAATATCTTCTTTCTCCAAGGCAAGTAGCCACCATTCTTGTGCATCGTCTTTGAAGGTGAACATGGCGAAGGTCACCTTCCGTCTTTCTATGCAAGGTAGTGCGCGGAAAATTTTCTCCATATCTCTGACCCAAGCTTCTGCCACCAGTGGGTTCGTGCTGCCGGTAAATATGGTAGGTTTCAAGTTCTGGAACTGTTTTATAGTAGTTGGCTCTTCTCGTCGTTCCGGCAATCCGTTGTTAACGTTGGTTTGTAGGGCTCGCAGAAAACTAGTAACTGCTCTTTCCATGATTTGCTCCATTTGGTCAGCACCACTAACCGATGATTCGGTTTCATTTCCATCATTAGCCATCACTACAAGGTGAAAATGATTAGTGGACTTCTCTTTCTCTTTTTTTTTTTTTTTTCGAATCAATTATTATCGTAATATTATATCTATGATTCATAACGATCCCATAACAACATATATATCCAATATATATATCATTTACATAATACCGGTTTTACTTATATAAGGAAAAGATACCGGTACAACATACTTCGATAACGGTCAAGTGTTAGTGTCTAATCCTACTGATACAAAATTGGATTAGGCTAATCACCGCCAAGTCATAAAAGGATCATCTAGAAGGGGCTATTAGGCCACCACCATGAGAACTGACTCCGAAAAACTGACCCATGAAATAACTCCGCAAACTCACTCTGCATGAGGGATTCGAACTCCTACCCATTGTGCTCTATCCCAAAGCAACTCCATACCACATGGCCATTTCCTACAACACATGAAAACTTAGCCTAGACATTATAACATGGTTTACTTGTTTTAGACATAACACCTAATATCAAATAACACAAGTTTTTTTTTGAATTTTGAAATATATATATATATATATATATGTATATATATTTGCAATTTAGATAATGTGAATTTCAATTAATGTAAATAAAATTAATGTGAATAATTGTACAGAAATTTTCAAAAATATATACAATTTTGTTTTATACACATTTTTTGGAGATAATTTTCAATTCAAATAATGTGAAAATTATACGAAAAATTTCAAAAACTTAACACTATTTTTTTTTTTTATCAAAAAAGCATTGCTCTGATACCACTTTTGTCACGACTCAAACCCAATATCCAAAGGCTCGGCGTCGTAACAAGATAAAGATAAAATAATTCGGATAATTCTGTAGTCGCAGCGCAAGCGGATAAATTAAACAAATTAAAATAAAATAATTGGGTACCAACTGTTTATTTTAAAAGGAAACAAAACATAGTCTTTGAACTTTATTGTATTACAAGAGTTCAAAAAAAAAAAAAAACAGACAGAAATAAAAAAAGATTTAAAAAAAAAAACAACACAGCGATTTATTTTCTATCTTGATCCCTCTAAACCTCGTCACCTGAAAGGGGTAACAGCTATAAGTACATAGTAGAGTGATAAATATTATATTGTGAGTGTAGGGCCACAAAATAGCCATGGATAGTTATTTAAGCTAAAACATTAATATAATTTGAGTTGAATATATAAATTAATTAAGTGGCAGAAACTGAAATAATTAACTGTAACCACGGTACGGAACAAAACAGAACAGGGGTCACTAAAGTGACAATCAGAATAGGGGTCAATGGATCCATGACAAACAGGGGACCACAAAGTGGTCTAACGGGGGCCAATGGTTATTTAAGTCCCCCAAGGCATGGGACTCCCATGGTGGTACTTACAGAAAATAATTGTTTACAAGATCATCGTCAAATATTCTTTAAATTTAAACAAACATATCCATGGGTTTCATTTTAAATAAATAAAGTTCAGAAAATAATCCACGTAATTGAAATATTAACCTAACCATAAAAATAATTTATATCAAATAAATTGTGGTAACTCAGAATATTCGTAAAATATATTATGGTAACTTAAGACATGTAGAAAACATATTATAGTAACTCAAGGTATAATAAAACGGACCTTAAGATTGACTCTTAGCTTTTAATTTTGCTACTACAATTCCCCACCTTTCGGAGGTCACTGATATACTAAGAATGTTTTTGTTTTCTTGCTGAAACTCAGTCCACTACTTCCCTATTTATAGGCAATAACTTGTATCATTCATCAGCATGTTTTGCTAGGTTTGGCTACTTGTTAAACATGTGTCCACTTGCTCTTCCCTATGTGACTAATACGTGGCAAGTTGGTGAAACACTTAGTCACTTAGTTACCATCCTATGCGTTAGGATGGCGACAAATTACCTCCTTTTTTATTATTATTATTATTATTATTATTATTATTATTCGAAATTCAAATCTAAAGATGATGATTCCTTTTATGAGTTCTAAAATTACTTATGATTATATATTAGGTTCACGTCTAAAAACCTTACAACCAAACGGTAAAACATCACTTACCACTTACTAAAATATTTAATGTGCGGTGTCTCACAATCAATTTAATTGATAAATTCCCAATTTCCTATTTATTTATTATTATTATTATTTATTGATTGATTTATTTATTTTTGATTTCTATTTATTGTAATTTTAAAAGAAAATTCGAGCGTCACAAATTTTGCCTTCCAAAGAATGACGAAAATGTCCATGTTTTGCATAATGCGATTATTTATGTATGAGAATATTTTAGTTTTTTTGTTTAAGTCATTAACAGACCTTACGGTGCACTTTAGTCTCCAAGAAAAGCAGAATTATGTGCTAATTTTCAAATGCAAGGGATTATGTGCACATTGGCCAAATCACAAGGAATAAATTGAAATTTGTCTCTCTTTTTTTTTTAATTTTATTTGCAAAAAAAATAATTTTAATAACTCGAAACAAAGAAATACATTGAGATAACATGAGGAGGAAAAAAAAAAAAAAACATCTAAAACCCAAAAAGCAGCCCGTTCAAGTTGGCAAGATGACAACCACTTTTTTTATCAGCAAAAAAAAAAAATTTATTGATGAATTCAACATGTATTACGAGAGAACAAAACATCAATAACGGGGAGAAAAAGCAGAGAGCATCACAGTAAACCTTCCTAATCTCAATTAGGTTGGTAACAAGAAACAAATTCAATCATATGCTAACTTAAGCCAAGCGGTTGATGAGGAACCAACAGGAGAGAGGGGTAGAACAAAAACAAAATAAAGACACATCAAAAACATGATGCACCAGCAGCAGCCAATACATCACCCAAAAGCAAAAACTATGTTCCTTCTCTGCCCCAACACACACTGCACAAGCAGAACAGTCTTCCCCAAAGCTCATACTGTGGGAGATCTAATCTAGTGCTTGTTATGTACCAGGTCATGCACTGAGAGCCCAAATCTAGGATGATTATACTTAGCCCACAATGCAATCCTAACTTTTACCAAATCACAAAGTTCATCCACTGGTGGCTGAGTTCCACTGAAGACACATTTATTCCTACATTTCCAAATGGACCACAATAAAGCCATACGAATATTTCCAATAATCTTGGAAATTTCATCATACTGTGGGAAATCTAATCTTGGAAATTTGCATTATTTGCACACATCATAATCTCTCTTCTCCAATACCTACTTGGCAATATTTCCAAATATGGAATTACCAAATCCTAATAATCCTTGTTTTTTTTTTTTTCCTTTTTTTTTTAACAAAAATCATCATGAGTTTTGGGGGTTTACTCTCTTGCTCAAGGGATTCAACTGTTGGCAACTTTTTCTAAAATTTTAAAACAAATCAAAAGTTTTTTTTTTTAGATCGGGAAGAAAATCTTCATTGCAAAAAAAAATCGGATCAATCTAGTATAACAGTAGCAAAAGATCTCATAAAGAGATAACAAACTTTCATAGGAGGAAGAATCCTAACCTAGAGAAAGAGAAAAAAACCCTCACAAAGGAGGGACATAACCTCCAAACAAGGGGAATTATTACAACAAATAATAAAAAAATAAAAAAGCAAACCAAAAACAACCAGATACAAGTTGTCAAAAGCATCCAAAGTTTCATTACACTGCAACCTTCAACTTGAATCTGAAGACCCCACCTCTGCTAGTCAAGATGGAACAGTGAGGTTGAGGTGGTCGCCTAGAGTGAAACGAACACGTTTGTTAGGTTTTTATTCTTGGCAATCCCGTTTGACAAAACTCCTTTCAGTTGTACTTATTTTTGCACTTTTTATTTCTGTGAGGTTATGAGTTTTTAGATGCGAATCCAACCAGAATTGTGCCTTGCAGAGAAGTTTGTGATGTTAATACTTTCAAGATTGCCACTTCGCTGATTATGACGGGGATCGAGCTGCCCGGTCAGCTCGTGGGGGTCCAGGGGGCAGCGTCCCTTGGCGGGTCCAGGTGTAGCACGTCCGCGGGGGACCTCGGCTACAGCTCGGACTCTCGATTTGTGTCGCGGTTCTAAATCTGAACCAAAGAGTCCAACTCTGGCAAATCGGTTTGAAGAAAACAGATTTTTGAAAAAGTAGTGCCAAACATGGACTGCTTTGCCAGATTACAGAGTCGCCACCTAAATATTTTAAAACGGGAAATTTAGGAAACCCTGACTCGGTGCCGAAGGCCACATGTCTGTCATCACCAAAGTGGTCTTGGCTCGGGAGCTTGGGTACGATCGGGGAAGGTCAGCTATGAGCACCCCCTTTCGCCCGGTCCGAAGACCGGCCTCTACTAACCGTGATATCCGATTTTGAAAACTTTATGCGTTCTTATTCCAATTATTAGCCTAGAATTACTATGTTATGCGCGCAGCAAACAAGTATAGACTAGATTGCCTAATTTGGAGATAAACATTGCATATCCGTTTTGTCTCGAAAAACGTGTTAGTTTTTTGCTACTCGCAAGTAGGCTAAAATACGGATTTCAATGAGTTGTCCCGACTCAGGCAATCCAACCTCCACCCACAGGCATCCAAACAGTTTATCATGTAAGCAATTAGCCGCATGGTAAGCCTACTATCATGGTAAACATTCACACGCATGCGATATGCTAAAGCAATAAAAACTTACATCGTACTCCGTGCCAAAACAGTAAACTAGTTAGCAAACATGCATGACCTAGTTCATGTTAAGTGGCTAATGTATCGCATACAGGGATGTAATCTAGACAGGCTCGGCTACCCTAATCATGGCACATGAGATGAAACAACTATCACGTATTCAATTTGGAATTGAAATACAATGCAGTTTGCATGATGTGCCGAGCCCGATGCATGTAAACAAATGCATGAATGCACGCATGCATTGCATAAGGTATGCTAAAAATAAGTATGCCCTAACCTACCATCGAAAGCGGGTAAATAAAAGGGATAGAAAGAAATGGGGGTTGGAAGACATACACCCACTCACACACACTTATTACAATTCGCCCTCGCACGGAGGGACCAAAATAATAATACAGTCCAAAGAATAAATGAATAAATATTACAAATTCTAATTACTAAAATTAAATTAAACAAATAAAATAAATGGGGCCTCAGCCCTGCCTCGGAATGCGCAGATGATGTATGCTCGTCGCGACTTGCCCGGAAAACCCGTGTCATGGCATTGCTGCTTCTGTTTTTACTGTCCTGCCTCTCCAAAGAAATTCCCAAAATTCTGAAACACCTTCCAAATGGTCTGAAGTACCCCACCGGCTGAGGGGAGAGCTCATCGGCTGCTGAAATTAACCACCGGCTGCATGTGGTGGTTATCGACACAAATAAAGTGCCGATCGGCACATTAAACTGCCGGCCGGCAGAAAGTCCCTGCAGCAGACAGGTTGACAGCAGCAGCAAGACAGCAATGCAAGGCATGGGTTTTGGGGTACATGTAAGCATGGTCATTGCCTCCTATCATGCTTGGGGACTCAAGGAGGTAAGACTCTTGGTTCTAGGGCCACCAATTGTGCATTTGATGCATGATAGCCTAAGGAATCAAGGTTGCTCTTTTGATATGAAAATGCATGCAACACAAACAAATGAAGACTAAGTCCCTATCATATGGAGATCAAGGGCCTTAGGGACTTGAGGATGGAGACAAGTTTCACCACTCAAGTGTGAACTCCTCTCAATCTTCATGCTTGGTTTGACAACCCCAAACCAAACCATGGAATGCAACTCATGCAACATGGCTCAAATGCAATGCAACCTATCATGTTAGGCATGCAAAGAGCTAAAGTATGCAAGGTACAAATGTCATGTAACATGGACCAATTAAGCATGGAACTAGCATGTATACTAGGTTTCATCAATTAAACATGCAACAACCATGATATGAGCATGCAAAGGTGGACTAAGCTCAATGAGGCAGCCCTCAAAACTCCCTAAATCAGTGGCAAAATATGCCTCAAAACATGAACAAAATGCTACACAAGCATGCAAGCTATAAGGCTCAAGGCCAAGGCACAAAGTGAGACATCGAATCACCACTTAACAAGACCAAACATGGCACATGTGAGGCAACCAAAACAGGTTTTTTAGCATACAAAATAGCACCCAAACCCCCTTCATGGCATCCCCGAAAATGCACTAAACATGTAAGCATGCAAAGGCCTACTTCAAAGCATACAAGAGCACACCCTTGAAGTATGAACTAAGCCACATATGCCAACATACAAACATGACTAATGGACTGGAATAGGGTCTAATATGATGCCAAATCATGGGATAAAGTCAAGTTAAGCATGCTATAACTCCATACAAGCAAGGCCTACAAGTCAACAAACAAGGCAACCATGCTAAGCATGCCAAACATGGCCAAAACAGTGGCTCACAGCCCTTATGCATGACAAGATGATACTCATATTTTCATAAAATCAAGCTAAAACATGCGAGAAATATGGCTTGGACATATGGCATGCTTTTAGGCATAAAAGAGCATTTCAAAGGAAATATGAGAAGCATGTTAGAGGCTATAATTCCAACCAAAAATAGAGATCAAACATGACCTAAAACAGCCCAAAAAGTCCTGAAATGAAGCCAAATGCAAACATGCACACATGCTATGCTATGAGCCCAACACAAAGGCAAACAAAGAGCTAAGGGGAGAGGGGTGTCCCTCCCCTATTTGAGGTTCGAAAATATCATCCTCACCACTGAAAATCCACTGATTTTCAGTGGTGAGAAGATCAAAGAACACCAAAACAAGAAGGCCTAAGAAAAGGGCACCAAAGATGGCCAAACAAGGCTTAAAGTGATGAGGCTTAACTCAAACCATAAAATGACCTTAATGAAGGTTCAAGAACAAGTAAAAACAAGACTTTTTTATCTTAAACACAAACTCAAAAACACAAAGCAAGGAGGGTAGAAAGAGGTTGCAAGAATGGGGAATCTAAAGCAACAAGCTTACCCTTGAAGAACACTTGAAGAACAAAGGTTCCAGCCACCCTCTAGTGATCAAAACCAGCCCAAAACTTCAACAAACAACCTTCCAAGCCTCCTAACCTCGAGCTAAGGTGTAAGGGTGTGTGTTTTAGTGCAAAAGTAAAGTAAATCACACTATTTGGTCCCAAAACACACACACACAAGGAGGGAGAAGGGAGATATAGATATATATGGATGTATATCAGAGAACATATGCCTAAGCTCTGGTTTTTGACCTAAAGTTGCTAACCCTTAGCCAAGAGAAGAGCCTTCTCTCTTATAGAACTTGTAAGACTTACAAGCTAAGCAAACAAGGGTTCATCCCTCCATACACGTGTATGGAGGGGAAGCCAAATGCCAAAAGCTGTCTGAAAATATCTCAGAAAGCAAGTGCACAGGAGTCGGCAGGGCAAAATGGTCATTTTGCCCAAAATAGTGCCGACCGGCACAAAATAGTGCCGACCGGCACAATAAAGTGCCGATGGCAACTCCAGCCAGCCGGTGCCCTCTAGCCCCAGCCGGTGGTGTGTAGGGATTCCTTACAAAGCATTCCCTGCCCTTCCAAGGCAAAACACAAGTGTTTGGTGCAAAACCAAACACAAACGGTCGAGTTCGGAGATCCTGAGGCACGGCGCGCGAGCCGAGAACTCCGGGAACTCCAAACGAACACAAACATGGATAATCACCGAGTGTTCCAACGGTGACGTCCAAGTCTTGAGGACGGTCAAAAATGGGGTGTCTACAGTTGCCCCTCTTTGACAGAACTCGTAAGTCATAAGAATGACGGGAGTGAATGTCAAAGCCCAGAGACGACCCATTTTTGACAAGGCCGAAGACTTGGACAAACATACAAAGCGCAAATGGTTGAACTCGCAAGCTGCCTACGTATCCCCTTGAGGAATCAAACCAGCGTAGTTCATGCAGAGGCACACGTGCCAAGGATAAGATATGCGCCCGTAGGCAGGGGCAAAATGCAACTGACAATGCAAGAAGCCGGGCATAACTTATGATCATGCAAAGAAAGCTGTAATGAAGCAATACATGCGACAGTTATAAGCTAACATGCAACAGTCTACATCACAATGCAGAAAGGATGTAAGAGAATTATGCAATTCTCAAAACGTCTCAACTTGGGAGATACAATACCTGTGCGGTTCGTCCGGTTTCACCGGCCTCAAATGAGCCGTACATACAATATCGTGCCTGAAAAGAAAACAAACTTAATAGGTATGATACTGTTAGCAATATCCATGACAATGCAATTGACAGTGCGTGACAACGCATTCAGTGTGTATAGAAAAGTGTGATTGAACACATATAGTAAAGCAGAGCACGCATACAATGCAATGCGTATAGTGAGATAATTGAACACATGTAAGTAAAGCAAAGCACGCATACAATGCAATGTGCATAGGAGGTAATTGAACACATGTCAGTAAAGCAAAGCACGCATACAATGCAATGTGTATAGAAGGTAATTGAACACATGTCAGTAAAGCAAAGCACGCATACAATGCAATGTGTATAGAAGGTAATTGAACACATGTCAGTAAAGCAAAGCACGCATACAATGCAATGTGTATAAAAGGTAATTGAACACATGTAAGTAAAGCAAAGCACGCATACAATGCAATGTGTATAAAAGGTAATTGAACACATGTAAGTAAAGCAAAGCACGCATACAATGCAATGTGTATAGAAGGTAATTGAACACATGTAAGTAAAGCAAAGCACGCATACAATGCAATGTGTATAGAAGGTAATTGAACACATGTAAGTAAAGCAAAGCACGCATACAATGCAATGTGTATAAAAGGTAATTGAACACATGTAAGTAAAGCAAAGCACGCATACAATGCAATGTGTATAGAAGGTAATTGAACACATGTAAGTAAAGCAAAGCACGCATACAATGCAATGTGTATAAAGGTAATTGAACACATGTAAGTAAAGCAAAGCACGCATACAATGCAATGTGTATAAAAGGTAATTGAACACATGTAAGTAAAGCAAAGCACGCATACAATGCAATGTGTATAGAAGGTAATTGAACACATGTAAGTAAAGCAAAGCACGCATACAATGCAATGTGTATAGAAGGTAATTGAACACATGTAAGTAAAGCAAAGCACGCATACAATGCAATGTGTATAAAAGGTAATTGAACACATGTAAGTAAAGCAAAGCACGCATACAATGCAATGTGTATAAAAGGTAATTGAACACATGTAAGTAAAGCAAAGCACGCATACAATGCAATGTGTATAGAAGGTAATTGAACACATGTAAGTAAAGCAAAGCACGCATACAATGCAATGTGTATAGAAGGTAATTGAACACATGTCAGTAAAGCAAAGCACGCATACAATGCAATGTGTATAGAAGGTAATTGAACACATGTCAGTAAAGCAAAGCACGCATACAATGCAATGTGTATAAAAGGTAATTGAACACATGTAAGTAAAGCAAAGCACGCATACAATGCAATGTGTATAAAAGGTAATTGAACACATGTAAGTAAAGCAAAGCACGCATACAATGCAATGTGTATAAAAGGTAATTGAACACATGTAAGTAAAGCAAAGCACGCATACAATGCAATGTGTATAAAAGGTAATTGAACACATGTAAGTAAAGCAAAGCACGCATATAAAAGGTAGATTCTGAAGAATTCGAGTCTGAAACTTTGGTGGACTCTGGAGTGGCTCATCATCAAGACAATTCTGAGGTGAAGACGAGGTTGGAAGAGGCACATAGAGGTTGGTTCAATTCGAGCGTGGATTCGCTAGGTAATTGAGAGTATACTTGTGTAATTCCTTTATATCTTCTTAGTAGATTATTTTGTGACTGTTGCCTGTGGTTTTTTATCACAGTTAGAAGTGCTCCAATTGTTATTTTTCCACGTTAAATTCGTTGTGTCGATTTGTCTTGATTGTTTGATTAGGATTGTTATATACTGCTTAAAATTGATACATAATTACAAATCAACATCTAGGGGATTTCTAGATTTTTCAACGTTAAATAGCGTCGGTTTTCGGATTGTCAGAAGATTTGAAAACAATTCTTAAAGTTTTGGGTGTGAAGGTAAAAGTTTGGGCAAAAGCCAAACATCAGATTTGGAAGATCAGAAAGGAGAGGCAATGCCAACATCAGTGGCTAGAGACAGATCTGAAGGAGATGAGATAGATTTAGTGAGGGTGGATCTATGGAGGTAGGAAGGTGGTAGATGTGGTGGCAGCGCCAAAAAGGGTTTGAAGGACAAGCTTCCAATATTATTAAGCAAAAAGATGAAGAAAAGCAGAAAAAGAGGGTAGAAGGAGGAGATAGAGGCCCGGTGGCCGAAACCCCCCTACTTCCAACAACACACCCATCAGAAGAATCAAAAGTTATTGAGTCATAAGATTTACATCATTTTTTATAATAATTTAATTATTTGAGAACAAGACACTAATAATGATATCAATATATTTATTTAAAAATAAATATATTTATTTAAGAAACATAATGTGTGATTGAATTTAATTATGAAATATTTTAATTTTTTTTAACACATAGTCTGATGGGTGGTCTTAGGATTTATAATTATTTTTTGGATCAGACTTAGGCAAATATACAGATTCGATGTTAGGGCCGAATTAGGTTTAGACATGCACAAAATCTCTTCTTATTTAGTGCCAATCCGATCTAGACATAGTCCAGTCTGATGTTTATCCACCTTACAACGTGCAATTTACCCAATTTAGAAATATAATGTATAATTTTACCCCTCAAACTATCAATGTCATCATCCTAGTCCAGTCCCTTCAGAAAGTGTCTTCTTTCTCATTTTCTACGAGAGAGACTAATTTCCACACTCCAATAAATCAAGCCGGCTTCCTTGACCAGCCTCAAAACGCTGGAGCTACGGTAACGATTCCTTAACCCCACCAAAAAAATTAATAATAAATAAATAAATAAAATAATATTAATAATAATAAGGATAAAATTACAGTGATGCCTGTTGAAATTTTAGAAAAGTATAGTATCATAATTTTTTTTCATAATTACAATAACTTCTCTTTGAGTAGGATTAAGAGATCGAAATTAATACAAATGATATAAAAATATAAGATTAAACAAAAAATATATATATAAATTTTAATGTAAAAAGAGATGATAATATTATTTTTCCATCCAAGTGACTAGCAAAGTATTAATAAAAATAGGATTAAGTGTTATGCGAATTAAAATATTGAGAGAACTCAATATAATTATGTCAAAACTGTGAGACTTATTGTTTTTTTCTCTAAATCTTAAGAGACCTTAGTATAATTTACTCTTATTAAGTAATAAATTAATTAATTTTCATTTTTTAATTTATTAAAAATATTTTATTATTTATTTAAGAAAATTTAATTTAATTATGTAAAAATCTGTTTTTTTTTTTTAAAAAAATTTTTTTAACAAAGAAAATGATGCTCTGAGGTGTTATCACAGCATCCGTAGGCCCAGACCCCCGGATAACTGGTTGCCAACCTGATTTAATCCAACCCAAAGGAAGGGACCAACCATCAAGACACCAATGGAGCCAACCTACATACCACAGACAAGCCTAGATTTCGATCGGAGTACAAGACGAGGTCTCTGCCCGAGAACCAGTTGCAAAGCAACCTTTGTTCGCCCCCCCCCCCTCCCCCCACAAATGAATTGAACCTGGGTCAAGCCTGGGGAATGGGAAATATTTACCATCAGGCCACCACCCCCGGTGGTTATATAAAAATCTGTTTGATCAATAATATCGTGATGACAATGGCTAGTGTTGACATGACACAGAAGAGTAGATAATGGGGAATGGAGGCCCGGTGGTTATGTAAAAATCTGTTTGATCAATAATATCGTGATGACAATGGCTAGTGTTGACATGACACAGAAGAGTAGATAATGGGGAATGGAGCCCCCCCCCCCCCCCCCCAAATGAATCGAACCTGGGTCGAACCTGGGTCAAGCCTGGGGAATAGGAAATATTTACCATCAGGCCACCACCCCCGGTGGTTATGTAAAAATCTATTTGATCAATAATATCGTGATGACAATGGCTAGTGTTGACATGACACAGAAGAGTAGATAATGGGGAATGGAGGCGAGGCTTTACATGAAAGGAAAGAGAAAAGATGAAACTATCACTACAATGCATGATGGTTTAAGGATCAAATTTTTGTCTCTAAAAATAAAATTTTGCTATAACAAATAATAGGAGATCAATTCTGGTTGCCACCAAAAGGTGGTCCTAAAAAAATCTTTAGCAACAAAATTTTAAAAAAAATAGCTTTAAGATCCAAACAATTTCGTACTAAAAAATTCATTTTTGAGATGAATTTTTTTTCTCAAAAGAATACTAATTAATTATTTAATGTTTAACTTTGTTGTTAAAAATATATCAATTATAATTTTGATTGATAAGATATTACGTTTTTAAAAAGTAAATTTGCTCCTAAATGTTTTTCTTTAAAATCATAATTTGGTGTGTTTGGATTTACCAGCTTTGTTAAGGAAAGGAAAATAAATGAGGAACAAATTTATATAAAATTATTCATATTTTTACCCCATCATAAAAAATAAAAAATAAAAAATAAAAAAAAGCTTGCTTGTTTTTGGTTTTTCAAAAACACTTTTTAAAAAATTCTACTTTTTTATTTTCCTTGTTTTTTTTGTTTCTACTGAATTTTTTAATATTTTAAGCAATTTTTTTTTAGACACAACTAACATAAATACACATAAAAAGTATAATTTTTGTGAATTTTTTTTTAAAAATTCACTAAATATCAAAAATACAAAAAAAAAAATTAAGAATTCAGTATATTTTTCGTATTTTTATGTATTTATTAATTTTTTTAAAATATTTTTATGTATCTAAGTAAGGTGTATTTAAAAAAGTAAAAAAAATATTTAAAAATTTAAAAATATTCACTAAAAACCAAAAAATAAAAAATTCTGTTTTCAAAAAATTTAATCTAAAAAACTCAAACCAAACACACACATTAATATCTGTTCATTTCATTCATATTTTCCTACGTCAAATAAATAAATAAAATTAATTTCTTTCACTTTATTTACTTTCTCTTTCCATCACAAAATTTAAGACACAAAGGGAGGTCCAAATAGTCTTCTCCATACGGCAATTAGTTTTTTTGGGTGAAGCCACTACACATTTCCAAAAAGAATGATAAGTTACCATTTTGAACGCGTAAAGAATGATTGACTGGCTTGATGATTTCTTCATGATGATCATCATGATGGTGTAAAGTTTATTATTATTTATTTATAATAAAAAAATCTTATTTATTTTAATTTTTTTCTAAAAATAAAATGGAAAACATGCATGATACGCATAAGTTAGTTTGTTTGTAATTTTTTTTTAAAAAACAAAATTAGTGAGCTGTTGAGCCCCAAAGCTGGAGATGGAGGATTGGTAGATTGCTGAAGGTGGTGGCAAGAGGTGAAAAATTTTAAAACTTATTTCATTGTTTTAACCAAAATATATATATATATATATATATGCTATTTGTTTCTGGAAAGAAACTGAAACCTATCTCACCTCTCTCTCTCTCTCCAAAAACCTCCTCTCTCTCTCTCTCTCTCTCTCTCTCTCTAAAAACCTCCTTCCCCGGCCTCTTTTTTGGCCGGCTGGCCGCCGCCTTTGGCTATGGCGGTCGGCTGGCCTAGCTCGTTTCGGTTTGCCTGCTAGTTATTTCGTTCAATAAACTTGAATCCCCCATTTTCTCCACCTAGGTGTGTTTTTCGTTGCTGTCCAGGGTCTTCTTCAGGGGCCGCCCAGGTCTGTTTTCAGTCGTTCAGGTATTTCATTCGTGCGCTTTTGGCGAGTTGGGGCTTGAGGGGTGCACTCTGGTTCAGAGTTTGAAGGGCCGTCCTGCTTTGTCCGGTTGTCACTCGTGCGTTCCTTTTCGTGTAAGAGTTTGAGGGATGATCTTCTTTTCATTTGTTTGGAGACCTGGTGGGAGATGATCAGTGGGTGTGGTGGCAGTGGGTGTTGTGTTTTCAGCAGGGGGTGGAGATCTGTGGGTGGGGTGTATTCGGCAGTGGGTGTGGTTGCGTGGAGTCTTCCTGGCAGTGGGTGTAGCTCGGTCCTCAGCAGCGGAGTTGCAGCAGCTTGGAGTTTCTCTTGTGTTGCAGTAGGGGTGGTGAAGCATGGAGTCTTCCCGGTGGTGGCTATGGAGTCTTCTCGGCCGGTGTGGGCATGGGGAGGTGGGAGATATAGCAGCCTAGGGATGGCGTGGGCTAGCAGCAGAGGCGTGGGGCTTTGGGTGTTGTAGCAGCAGGTGGAGTGGGTCTTGGCAGAGGCGTGGACTGTTGTGTTGATTTGGTGGGTTGATTAGATTATATTAGATTTTGTTATGGGTGGTTGGGGCTGCTGGGGGTGTTGGTTAGGTTTCTTTAGTTTGTTTTGGGTGATTTGGTGGGATGATTATGTGGGGATTCATGTAGTTTATTTTTCCAGTTAAATTCTCCTTAACTTTGTTGTGTAAAAATCGAGAGGCTTAGGGGTTGGTTGTATGGGAGCGAGTAGCAGTAGTAGGGATATTTTTATACTTCTGAATCTCTCTCGATGCATGTCATCTTTCTGTACTTTTAATTTCATGCTATTAAATGAAATTTTTCTTTGCTAATAAAAAAAAATGTTATTTGTTTCTGGTTTTTTTTTAATTTTTATTTATATTTATTTTTTGTGTGTGTTTACAAATTCTTTAAAAACATAAACATAAATATAAGAATAAATTACACTTATATTCTTGAAATTTGAAAAAAAATACAGTTAATTCTATATTTTTAACATAATCTTACTGATCAACATTATAGTTAGAAATTTTTTTTTTTTTTTTCAATAATTAGTTAGTTGTATGAATGTCATTTCTTTTCTATTAGGATGTATATTTATCTTTATTTATTTCAATGTCTACTGACTATATGCGTTAGTTTCAATCATTTTAACTTTACTAAAAGATAGTGAAAACTCAAAAGAGGTGAGTGTAATTTATTACCTTAACATAAATATTGAGGACCTCCTATTTGAAGTCACCATGGACGGATACATATGCCTCGTCTCTCAAACTCTTTCCTCATACTCTTAGGGTGCATTTGTTTGGACGGACTGGATAAGGGGAGATTGTAATCCATCGGACTATTAGTCGTGGGATACATTATTCCGGGACTATTTGGTTTGACTAAATTTGTATCTTATGTTTGTTTAGTCATGGGATTAGATGTCTGGATTAGACTATTTTTAGTTATTCAATGTTTGTTTGGGATATTATGGAGAGGATAAATACTCAAATGACTATTTTATCATTTTCAATTATTTACTAAGTAATAGCAATATTAAACATAGCTTTAATATTTTAATTATTTTTAGCTAGATTAAATAAAAATTTGTTTTATTTTATTTTTTGCACAATATTTTAATTATTTTAATTTATTATTTTCAATTAAATTAAATTTATAATTTATAATTTATATTTTTTATTTAATATATAATTTTAAATTAACGACAATAAAAAATAATTTTATTTAATATATAAATTAAATTTTCAACAACACTAAAAAAATTTAATTTATAATCCTATTAATAGTCCATGGTTGATTCACAAGACTAATAGTGAGGTATTAATAATTGAGTCCACGGATTAATAATCTCAATCCTATACTCTAATCCACCCAATCAAACATACCCTTAGAGATATAGTCTCTCTTCTCCAATTCTCAGCGACTATTCCGTTCATTCTATCATTTCTGCAATTTGTTAGCCCCTCACCAACCTTCCTCATGTACAAGTGTGACAACCAATTTAACTACACACAAAACAATCATGTGTTTCAAAACAATCTCAAGAACATCCTCACAAATCTTTCCTCTGAAAGGCCCCTAACCAACTTCTACAACTCCACCTTTGGTAAAAATAAAGATACAGTCTATGCGCTTCGCTTTGGCCCCGCATACATTGCCACACAAGATTGCCTAGCCTGTGTCCAAACTGCGTCACAATCGATCACACAAAGCTGCCCAAATCAGAAAAAAAAACTATTATATACTATGTGGAATGTGTTGTACGATACGCAAACTATTCCTTCTTCTCCACTGAAGATGGAATACCAGAGGTTTACTGGAACAGTAGAACCATTTTTTATAATCCTGATCAACTTGAACAAGTGATGACAAATACAATGTATGGACTTATTAGTAAGGCTGCTTTTGGTTCTTCAACAACAACAAAATTTGCAACAGGAGAAAGCAAAATCATTAGTTCTTCTTTTCAGAAGTTGTATTGCTTTGTCCAGTGCACTCCTGATATAAATGGAAGAGCTTGTAGGGGATGTTTACAGACTGCACTCAGTTATATTCAGGATAATAGTTTTGGGAATGAGCGGTCACTGATGTATGGGCCAAACTGTCAGATGAGGTATAGTTTAGAAGCTTTTTATGATGTAGTTAGTCTCTCCTCCTTCTCCCTCATTGCCACCTTCTGGTTCTACGGAAAACACAAATATCAACACAACAGCCCCTCCTCCCTTTCAGCTATCTTCAGGTAGACTCTTGTTAACAAGGTAGTTTATTTATTATTTATTTATTTTTGGGGGGAAATTTTATTTTACCCGCTTATTCTTTGACCCATATCCAAGTTAATTTCATTATTATTTAAAAATAATCACATAACCTCCTTATAGTTTGTTGTGGATTGAAATGCATGGTCAATCATTTCATCCAAGTTAATAGTAAAACATGTACTAGGACAAATTACAATATATAAGAATTTTAAAAATCAAATTATTTAATCCCTAAAAGTGAAAATTTTGTTGCAAAAGACATTTAGGAATTAATTTTTATCGTTGTGAAGATAATCGCTAAAAGATCAACCCAAAAAGTCAAAATAAGGCTTTTAGGAAATGTTTTTTTAAAAATGTCACTAATAAATATACTTTTAGAGGACAAAATCATTTGGTCTCAAAAATGTTTATTTTTTAAGACAATTTGGTTCCAAAAAAATAATTATTCATCAGTAATATCCAATTTTCATTGCTAAAAATATAATAACAATACTTTTCACAATATAAAAATTTGGTACCTAAAAAATAATTTTATTCCTAAATTTTGGTCTCTAAAACTTAATGTTTTGTAGTAACATATAAGGGATATGGCTCATTTTCAAATGTCATGCAAGGAGCAAAGTAGGAGTTAAATTTTCCTTCCAAAGAATGATGAAAAAGTCCACGTTTTGCATAATGCGATTATTTATGTACGAGAATATTTTAGTTTTTTCATTTAAGTCGTTAATGGATCTGATGCACTTTTAGTCTCCAAGAAAAGCAGAATTATGTGCTAATTTTCAAATCCAAGGGTACGAATGGCAACGGGCCGAGCCGGGACGGGGCTGGGGACTACACTTCCTGTTCCCGATCCTCGAAGGCTCAAAAATCCTCGTCCCCACCCCCGATCCCCAGCGGGGGAACCCATCAACTCCCCGTCCCCGTCCCCTAACGTGGATTAGGTTTCCCCGACCCCGAAAAATCCCCAAGCTTTTTTTTGAATTTTGTTCAACACAACAACAAATCAATATTATCACTATGTTTTGCCATCATCAACAAATCAATGTGTACACAGCAACACATACACACAGATTTAAATTAAAAAAAAAATTAATCTGAAAAAAAAAATCTGTTTTTAACAACAATATGTGTCATCATCATCAATAAATCAATATGTGTACACATACGAGACAGATCTGAAAAAAAATCAAAATCTGAAAAAATCAATAAATCAAAATCTGTTTTTAACAACAATATGTGTCATCATCATCAATAAAAATTAATCTAAAAAAAAAAATTTGATTTCAACAACAATACCAGAGACAGATCTGAGGACACAGATCATATCTCACACACACACACACACACACATACACACACACAGATAACAGATCTGAGTTCAGATCTAACAGATTTAAGCGACGCCAGTGACCAGGCTCGAGATCGACAGTGGCTGGTTGTGGCGGTGGGTTCGGTGGTGGGGATAGACCTTCTGCCGCGGTGGCGGTGGCGGTGACGGTGGCCATGAGGAATAGAGAGAGACGAAGTGGAGAGAGAGAGAGAGAGAGAAGGGGGGTCGGGGCCAGCGGTGGTGGTGGTGGTGTCACTGTATTGGTGACTGAGAGAGAGAGTTGACAGAGAGAGAAGAGAGAGTGAGGGAGAGAAGAACGAGACTGAGAGAGTTGAGAGAGTGAGATGAGAGTCAAAGAGTGAAAGAGCGAGATGAGAGAGAAATATATAATTAATTATAATACAACTAATAGGTAGTATTCACGCAGGGAAGCTTCGGGGAAATTTCGGGGCGAGGCCGGGCCGGGGCCGGGGCTGAGAAATTAATCCCCGTCCCCGGCCCGAAAATCATCGGGGATGTATGTTTTAATACTAGCCCCAGCCCTACGGGGAATAATTTTCGGGGAAAAACCTATTTATCGGGACGGGGCGGTCCAGGTCCCCGTCGAGCCGGGTTGATATTGCCATCTCTATCCAAGGGATTATGTGCACATTGGCCAAGTCACAAGGAATAAATTGAAACAAAGAAATAATTTTTTTTAAAAATTTTATTTGCAAAAAAATAATTTTAATAACTCAAAACAAAGAAATACATTGAGATAATATGAGGTGAGGAAAAAAATATCTTCTAAAACCCGAAACACAGCGTGTTAAGGTTGGCAAGATGACAAACACCTTTTTTTTATCGGTCAAAAAAGAATTTTATTGACGAATTCAACATGTATTACAAGAGAACAAAACATCAATAACAGGGAGACAAAAGCAAAGAGTGGTAATCCCGTTTGATAAAACTCCTTTCAGTTGTAATTTTATTCGTTCTTTTATTTCATTAAAGCTATGAGTTTTTAGATGCGATTCCAATCCGAATTGTATCTATGCAGAGGAGTTTGTGATATTAATCATATCATGTTTGCCACTTCACTAACTATGTCAGGGATCGAGCTGTTTGAAGTTGTTTGTTCATTCGAGCGAAGGAATGTGTGCTCGAGCGAAAAATCTTTGGTCCCAGAAGTTTTCACTGATTGTAAAATTACTGAGAAGTTGCATTTCTCGCTCGACAGAAAACACTTGGAAAAACACACATTTTAGTCTCCTCGCTCAAGCGAGCATTCCTTTGCTCGAGCGAACATCACGGCCCTGTTTGCTATAAAGCTGTGTTTCAATCAGATTTTAGGATACGACTTTCAGATCTACTTCTTGGGTATTAGGATTTTCATCTAGAGCTTCTTTGCTTGTTTCCTTTGA
The DNA here is from genome assembly GCA_030407325.1 of Camellia japonica. NCBI lineage: Eukaryota > Viridiplantae > Streptophyta > Magnoliopsida > Ericales > Theaceae > Camellia > Camellia japonica. The sequence continues at coordinate 26,472,234 of JAPPVO010000014.1, forward strand.
TATATGTGAGAGTTTAATCATGAATTGAGTGGATTATATCAAAGGGTTTGTTTAGTTTGTTTTATTCACAAAAAAGAGAGTTGCTTTACGGTGGTTTCCGTAAAACTTGAGCCTGAAGCTTTGGTGGATTCCAGAGTGGCTCATCTTCATGGATTCGATATCAATGTTCTGGATTCAACGTTGGACATGACAATTCCGAGGTGAAGACGGTGGTAGAAGATGCACATTGGGGTCGGTTCAATTCGGGCATGGATTTACTAGGTAATTGAGAGTACACTTGTGTAATTCTTTTGTCTTCTTAGTGGATTGTTTTGTGGCTTTGGCCCGTCATTTTTTTATCACAATTGGAGGCGCTCCAATTGTGATTTTTTCACATTAAAATCATTGTGTCGATTTGTCTTTGATTGTTTGATTGAGATTGCTATTTATTATTTAAAATTGATACGTAATCACAAATCAATATCTCCAGGATTTTAGATTTTTCAAAGAGCATCGTAGTAAACCTTCCTAATCCGAATTAGGTTGGTACAAAGAAAAAATTCAATCATATACTAGATTAAGCCAAGTGGTTTGTCACAACCCAAACCCGCCCCTATAAGTTTACCGTCGTAACCGGTCAGTAATCCTGAGATTACCAAAGGCCTCTGAACAGAATAACAAAATATAAGGGACTAACGGAAGCAAATATAAACATACAACGTCCATAGAGCTGTGTTGACGTACATGGGACTAAAAATTTTTAAACTTCATATATATATACATATATGTGGAGAAGTGGTTTGGAAATACTCTTCAGATCCTGGGAGACGATAATGATCCTCAGCTAGTCACCTGAAGTGGTTTGGAAATACTCTTCAGATCCTGGGAGACGCTAGTGATCCTCAGCTAGTCACCTGAAAAGATACAAACACTCCGGTCGGTGGTGTCGGAATTAGCACTCTGACGGACAAGTTAGTTTAGACACTCAGGATAGCTTGTTTACTAAGTTAAGTGAAGTGATTCTTACATACCTTTCTAAATCTGTGGTTCTTGTATTTATACTTGCTTTCTGGGCCACGGGGCCTGAGCCTACTTTTATCCCATTCCCCTTTTATTCATTCGGAGCTACTGACCTCCGTCTATTCGGCTTTACTAACGTATTCGGCGTCCTAGTCACGCAATATGAAGCCGAATAGTATCTAATTTCTGGGGTACGCATCTTCCGACTCTTCTACTTATTCGGCTCCCACAATTGCCCCCCAAGCACTTCACCGACGACAGTTGGCTGAAGTTCTTGGTTTTGAATTTCGAAAAGTCAGAGCAAAAATTCGGCGGTTGGCCTCATCGTCAAGCGGATATCTAAGCGCACCCCTTCCGGTTGTCGTGTCGACTTCCCGCCCCCTCGCACGTGTCTATTTATTGCGATTTAAAATTTTGACGTCCTTTCAAGTATATATTTTATAACGCTCATCGCTGGATTGCCTTTTGAATCGTCCCTGCAACTCTCTTTTCCGATATCCTCTTTGTCCTTTGTAAGTTCTCTCCTCCCTTGCTTCGAAGACTCTTTCTGGTTTATTCCTTCCTTGGCATATTCTCATAAACTATAGGGTATGGCGAAACATTTAAAAGACCTCCTTTCGTCAGATCGAATTGCTGGCTTTAAATGCCATTTCTCCATTCCTGATGATGTCCGTCTGTCACGTGTGGCAGACGGCACTCTTGATATGGAGAGGGAGGACAAAACCACGATTGTCTTTCCTCTTTTGTCAATTGCAGAGGGTGGAGTCCGTTTCCCCCTTCACCCGTTTCTTAGGGCTGTGCTTCGCCATTGGGGTTTAATCCCTTCCCAACCTAATGTGAATTTCTTTAGAATCATAATGGGGGTTATAGCGCTCAACCGTCGCCTAAGAATTAACCTTGGCATTCCAGCCATGCGGCATTGTTATGCCTTGGCTAAGTCTTCTGGTCGGCACGAGCGTTTCTTCCTTAGGGCCAAAGATATCGACCATCAGCTGATTACTATGCTTTCCAGTTCTGAAAAACAAGTTGATGATGTTATGGTCGTTGTCCAGGGTAACTGGGAATTTGGCGAAAGGGAGGATCACGTCGACCCTATTCCTAGACGGAGGGGCGAGCCAAGTGGCTGATTGCCTTCTCGCTTTTATTATTTGTTCGTTTTTGTTGTAAAGCCTCTTCTTTGAAATGTGATGGCTTGGCTTGTGCAGGGAGCAATTTGAAGAAAGTTGTGTCTTCAACTGACGGCGCCGTTCTTTCGGATATCGAAGTCGCGCTCAAATATTTCGACCGTCGAAGTCTTCAAAAACAAGGGAGGGCAGCCCACATTCTGCTTCGTTACGAGCTGACATATACGACCTTCTCAGCGGCGGAAAATATCCCAGTTCCGGAGCGTGAAGATTCTCTTATCGCTCTTATTTTGTCTGACTTCAAAAACTTGAGGCAGGTTGGTTTTGAAGGGTCCGATTCGGAGCGGGACGTAGCTAATGTTACCGAATCAGATTAGTCTGAAACCGAGTCTGACGAGGTATTGAATTCGGCTGATCCCCCATCCACTTCGGGCCGAGGGGATCTTTCACTTGACGGCATTTTTCACGGCTTAGAGGATATTCCCGCCGAAGACCCTGAAGACATGGATGGGTTAAGCCTGACAAAACTTGCCAGGAAGGCGAATGCGGAAAGGTTGGCCGCGTGGTGAAGAGCGGAGGCCCTTCCGTCTGAAGTACCACCCGCCACCGAATCTCAATTCTTCCTGCTTGTTAGCGAATCAGAGTCCTTGTGCGTTATTGAGGTGGAGACGGCAGAAAATCGAAATGCCGAATCTACTTTGATCGTGCAGGCTGGCTAAGAAGTTGAGGCAGAGAAACGCCTTACCGAGTTTGAGGCCGGCTCAGAAGAACATGGCGGCAAACGTCCTCGATTAGAGGGATCGGACGTGATCGTTCCTTTTGTCATTCAGCCGATGATAAGAAACATGCCGGTTTCTTCTGATGTTTCGGCGCTTAAAGATCCAGAAGTCGCATTCAGCTTGGCTACATCTGTGTCATTGCCGTCTGACAAGGAGGCTTTCTGGGTGGAAACGGATCTGAATGCGACAGCACTAGCCGCCCAATCGGCACTTTTGGTACATATTCGAACTTAGCTTCACTTAGTCCAAATACTGTTGAAGTTATGGTTTTAAATTCATGTTTTGCAGACCGTCGGATGGATAACTGATATGGGCCGTCACCATCGCGACGCCGTCAAACAGATTGGTCATTTACGCGAGGAAGTTGAAGGCCAGAGAAGAAGGGCCAAGGTCGAGGCTTTGAGGGCGAACAAGGAAGCCTCAAGGGCCGACGCCGAGATGGAGAGGGCTCGTAGCGCGGATCAATTGAGATCGGATGCCGAGAAGAAGGCGGACGCGAGCGAAGATGCGCTCAAATTAGCCCAAAAGGCGATCTCCAAACTGGAGGCTGAGTTGGCTGAAATGAAGGCGGCGAAGGAAGCAGCGGACTCAGAGTCTTCCAAAGTATTCGAGGTCGGGAAAAATGCTGGACTTGCCGAGTACGTGGACCAAGTCCCCAAGTTTGAAAATCGGGGATTCAAACATGGCTGGCACAAAGCCCTTACTGCTGTTAACGCTTCATTAATTATGCCAATACCATATGAGCAAGTGGATGTTGAGCCATTGGAGTCTGATTCCAATGGCTGATCCGGCCGACTGACAGTTTTTAGGATGTCGAATGTATTTTTACAGTCTTTAATTTAGTATTTTTCATCTGTTGTTACAGTCATAGTTTTTTTTTTTTTTTTTTGATAAGCATTTTTATGCGGCTTGTAGCTTTTTGTTTAGTAACTTGAGTATATAAAATTTCATGAGTTGTGCTCAACTGGCTAAGGAAAATGTTGATGAATGATATTGCTTTCGGTTATGGTTAGATCGGCTGCTTAGCTTAGGTATTTGGCCGATCAGATTAATAAATCTGCCCTTGCCTTAGCCAGGACGTGAGCTTGGGAAGCCAAATGGGCCTAACTCGTGGGCTGGCTGAGACACAAATTGATCGGCGCTTGCGCTTGAAAACATGGCTGGCTAGATTAATAAAGTAAATATGTCCTTGCCTTAGCCAGGGCGCGAGCTTGGGAAGCCGAATAGGCCTAACTCATGGGCTGGCTGAGGCACAGATTGATCGGCGCTTGCGCTTGAAAACATGGCCGACCAGATTAATAAATCTGCCCTTGCCTTAGCCAGGGCGCGAGCTTGGGAAGCCGAATGGGCCTAACTCGTGGGCTGGCTGAGGCACAAATTGATCGGCGCTTGCGCTTGAAAACATGGCCGACCAGATTAATAAAGTAAATCTGTCGTTACCTTAGCTAGGGTGCGAGCTTGGGAAGCCGAATGGGCCTAACTCGTGGGCTGGCTGAGGCACAGATTGATCAGCGCTTGCGCTTGAAAACATGGCCGACCAGATTAATAAATCTGCCATTGCCTTAGCCAGGGCGCGAGCTTGGGAAGCCGAATGGGCCTAACTCGTGGGCTGGCTGAGGCACAAATTGATCGGCGCTTGCGCTTCAAAACATAGCCGACCAGATTAATAAAGTAAATCTGTCGTTGCCTTAGCCAGGGTGCGAGCTTGGAAAGCCGAATGGGCCTAACTCGTGGGCTGGCTGAGGCACAGATTGATCAGCGCTTGCGCTTGAAAACATGGCCGACCAGATTAATAAATCTGCCCTTGCCTTAGCCACGGCGCGAGCTTGGGAAACCGAATGGGCCTAACTCGTGGGCTGGCTGAGGCACAGATTGATCGGCGCTTGCGCTTGAAAACATGGCCGACCAGATTAATAAATCTGCCCTTGCCTTAGCCAGGGCGCGAGCTTGGGAAGCCGAATGGGCCTAACTCGTGGGCTGGCTAACGCACAGATTGATCGGCGCTTGCGCTTGAAAACATGGCCGACCAGATTAATAAATCTGCCCTTGCCTTAGCCAGGGCGCGAGCTTGGGAAGCCGAATGGGCCTAACTCGTGGGCTGGCTGAGGCACAAATTGATCGGCGCTTGCGCTTGAAAACATGGCCGACCAGATTAATAAATAATATGTCCTTGCCTTAGCCAGGGCGCAAGCTTGGGAAGCCGAATGGCCTAACTCATGGGTTGGCTGAGGCACAGATTGATCGGCGCTTGCGCTTGAAAACATGGCCGACCAGATTAATAAATCTGTCCTTGCCTTAGCCAGGACACGAGCTTGGGAAGCCGAATGGGCCTAACTCGTGGGCTGGCTGAGGCACAAATTGATCAGTGCTTGCGCTTCAAAACATGGCCGACCAGATTAATAAAGTAAATCTGTCCTTGCCTTAGCCAGGGCACGAGCTTGGGAAGCCGAATGGGCCTAACTCGTGGGCTGGCTGAGGCACAAATTGATCGGCGCTTGTGCTTGAAAACATTGCCTTAGCCAGGGCGCGAGCTGGCCCAGCTCGTGGACTGGACAATTGTCATCCGACTGTTGACGTTTGGGATTACTGACGTTGCCTCGGGAGAGCTACAAACATTGAAGGATAAATGGAGCGGGTGCACGCCAGAGGCCCCACTTATTTCCATTCAGGTAACTTGGGAGGGACGAAGATTGACTGAATCAGACGCCGCAATGAGTCGTAGTAGCGAGCCTACGCGTACGGAAAGAAGAACGTCCAAGGATCGGGAAACACAGCAGCCCCTTAGTCATCGAAGCAAATCGCCCCGAAAGGACAGGCAACAACTGGGAAATTCTCCGTGCCCGCGACCGAGAATCGAGCCTGATGCGACGCCACGACCGTTGAGTTTTGCGGTTTCTGTGAGGAATAGACCAATGACGGAGGTGGATTCTATCATTAAAGACCCAGATGTGGCAGTCGAGTTCGCTCGACAGATATTCCCGCCGGAAGTCCAACAATTGATAGTCGGATGTTGAGATTTCGAAGTATTTCGAGACGGCATACATGGGACCGTGAAAGGACTATATACTGCTTACGAAGTCGGCATGCGTCTGCGGGAAGCGCGACGTCAGAGCGAGAAAAAGGACGAAAGGAATCGCAGTCTGGAGATTCGCGCGGAAAAGGCTGAGCGTGAGCTTCGGGAGCTGAAGAATGTTCAAATGAGCGCGTCGGTGGCGGCCGGTCAATCTAAATTGGTTGTTGCGGAGAGAGTAACCCAACGGACCTCGGGTTATGAAAAGGGGTTTCAGGACGGCCTGAAGGTTGGGATAGAGAAGACCAAACAGGACCTTGCTGAGGAGGTCTGTCGATGTGAAAATTGTGGATTCAGGCACGGCTGGATGAAGGCCCTTCAAACCGAGGAATCTCTCGAAGCTGTGGGCATTGATTCGGCCTCGCCCCTGTATCATCGCCACTACTTTCCTTATTCCGATTTCGAAATTGAGAAGAGCGACGATGAGGGTGCCAAATGAATAGACTTCGTGCCGAATAAATAGAATTTCTTTTATTTTCAACATTTGTATTTGGTCTTGAAATGTTATGTGCTTAATTAATTGTATTATTTTAACTTACTGGCAAGTTTTGTGTTGCGTGGCGTAAATGTTTAGACATGCATTGACCGGCTTGAATTAAGAACGATTCTCAGTGAATATTTATTCGGCCAATGAATTGGTCCAAATACATCTCTCAAAAAGGCCAATCGTGATATCCACGAAGGGCGCTCCAAATTCGGATCCTTAATCGGCCCTAAGGTGTCATGCGCCAAAAGGAGCTCCGAATCCGGAGGCTTTCTTTTGGCCAATCGTGATATCCACGAAGGGCGCTCCGAATTCGGAGTCTTAATCGGCCTTAATAGGCTTAATCGGCCCTAAGGTGTCATACACCAAAAAGGGGGGGGGGCTCCGAATCCGGAGGCTTTATTTTGGCCAATCGTGATATCCACGAAGGGCGCTCCGAATCCGGAGTCTTAATCGGCCTTAAGGTGTCATGCACCAAAAGGGCGGGGGCTCTGAATCCGGAGGCTTTATTTTGGCCAATCATGATATCCACGAAGGGCGCTCCAAATCCGGAGTCTTAATCGGCTTTAAGGTGTCATGCACCAAAAGGGGGCTCTGAATCCGGAGGCTTTATTTTGGCCAATCGTGATATCCACGAAGGGCGCTCCGAATCCGGAGTCTTAATCGGCCTTAAGGGGTTATGCACCAAAAGGGGGCTCCGAATCCGGAGGCTTTATTTTGGCCAATCGTGATATCCACGAAGGGCGCTCTGAATCCGGAGTCTTTGTTTTGGCCTTGGAAGGCTTAATCGGCCCTTATTAATCAAGGCTTGGGAGCGAGCTTGAGAAAACGAGAAACTTTGTATTGCAAAGGTGGAACATGTACAAGTATCAAGCCCACAAGTCGGGTCAATGATACAATTTACGTAAATGTGTTGAATTCCAAGGCCGTGGCAAGCTTCTTCCTGACATGTCTGAGAGCTAATATGCCCCTGTTCCTATGATGGATTCAATTTGATAGGGGTCGTCCCAATTTGGACCCAATTTTCCATCGACCGGTCTCCGGTCGGCTGGAAGTACCTTCTTTAGGACAAGCTCTCCTGGCGTGTATCGGCGCAACTGAACTCGCTGATTATACGACTTGGCGAGCTACTGCTGATACCGTGCCATGGATGCCAGGGCGCGGTCTCTTCGTTCTTCGATTAGAATCAGATCTAGGGCAAGCATCATGTCGTTTCGGCCCATATCAAAAACTTGCGATTTCAGAGTTGGGAGGCTGATTTCCAGGGGTAAGATTGCCTGGGTTCCAAAGCATAGAGCAAACGGCGTTTCTCCAGTGGATCTCCTCGGCGTAGTACGATGAGCCCACAATACACTCGGCAATTCTTCGACCCATTTGCCTTTAGCTTTTCTAGCCTCTTTTTGATGCCGTCCAAGATGGATTTGTTAGAGGCTTCGGCTTGACCATTGCTTTGGGGGTAGGCCGGTGTCGAGAAGTAAGGCCGAATGCCATATTTACTACATAACTCTCGATATACGCCACAATCGAACTGGGTGCCATTGTCTGAGATGAGAGCTCTCGGAATGCCGAATCGTGTTATGATGTTTCTCCATACAAAGCGTTTAATGTCGGCATCTCGTATATGTGTTAAAGCCTCCGCTTCGACCCATTTTGTGAAGTAGTCTGTCGCGACGATTAAGAATCACTTGTTCCCTGGGGCCCTGGGCAATGGTCCTACGATATCAAGTACCCACTGAGCAAACGGCCTGGGGCTGGTGATAGAGTTCAACTCTTCGGCAGGCAGATGGGTTAATGGGGAGAACTTTTGGCACTGTTCGCATTTTTTTACATAACTCTCCACGTCAGCTCTCATTGTCGGCCAATAATATCCCTGCGTTATAGCTCGATGGGCCAGGGAGCGTCCGCCAGAATGGGCACCGCAACTGCCCTCATGTATCTCTGTCAGAAGCTCCTCCACTTTGTCGGGGTGCACGCATTCCAAATATGGACCAGAGAGGGACTTTTTGTAAAGCCCTCATTGCGGATCTAGATAGTATCGCAGGGCTTTATTTCGCAACTTGTGTGCTTCTTTTTATCCTCTGGGAGTTGTTCAGAAGAGAGGAATGCAGCAATGGAGTCTATCCAGCTTGGTGCGGATTCTATAACGTTGACATGGATTTCCTCCGAAGGGCCAATACTCGGCTCCGGGACGAAACCTACTTCGATGGTCCGTTTGATCTCAGAATTGATGGCGGAGGCTAGGCACGCCAAGGCATCCGCGTGTGTTTCTGGTCGCGTGTTATTTGGTTCAGTTCATGATGGTCAAATTTTGCCAGCAAGGAATTGGCCGTTTTCATGTAGGCCGCCATACGGTCGTTTCTTGCCGCGTACTCCCCCTTTAGCTGATTGATTACTAACTTTGAATCACAAAACACAAGCAGACGCCGCGCGCCGAGAAGGTGCGCATTCCGCAGACCGGCTAGAAGGGCTTCGTATTCGGCTTCGTTATTTGATGCTTCGAAGCCAAGCTTGACGGCCTGCTCAATTACTGCGCCGTCTGGAGACATGATTACAACTCCGGCGCCACTGCCCCTTTGGTTAGATGATCCATCACAGTATAATTGCCAAATATCCCCAACATATATTCTCCAATTCGGCTTTGGTAGAACTTCAGCCTTTGGTCGAACTTCATCAGGTTTGAGGTTGGCAAGCTCGCCGGTGAATTCGGCAACAAAGTCGGCCAACACCTGCCCCTTGATTGCAGTTTTAGGTAAAAACTGAATGTCGTATTGGCCGAGTTGAAGAGCCCATTTTGAAACACGTCCTGATGCTTCTGCACTCCGTAGCACTGATCGGAGGGGATAATCTATTAGCACCCCAATGCTATGTCCCTGGAAGTAATGCATCAGTTTTCTTGCCGCCATAACTAGGGCTAAGATGAGTTTTTCCAGCGGAAGGTAGCGTGTTTCGGCGTCAACCATTGCCTTGCTCACATAATACACTGGTCGTTGCTCCCCCTCCTCCTCTTTTAACAGTACGGCGCTGACAGCCCTATCGGAAACTGCCAAATATAGGATGAGCGGGTCACCAGCGGCGGGTGTTGTCAAGAGAGGTACTGAGCGAAGGTAGGTCTTGAGTCCGTTGAAGGCTGATTTGTATTCGGCGGACCATTCAAAAGCCTTACCCTGCCATAGTGTCTGAAAGAATTGTCGGCAGCGATCTGTAGACTGGCTGATGAACCTGTTGAGTGCAACGCCATTCCCATCAACTTTTGGACTTCTTTTACTGAACGGGGGGAGCCAAGTTCCAAGATTGTTGTGACTTGCCTCGGGTTGGCTTCAATTCCTCGGTGATTGACGATGTAACCTAGGAATTTTCCAGAGCCGATTCCGAACGCACACTTGGAAGCGTTCAGTTTCATTCTGTATTTGCGTAAGATGCTGAATGTCTTTTCTAGATCGGCTATATGATTTTGTTCTTCTTTGGACTTGACCACCATATCGTCAATGTATACTTCCATAGTGTGGCCGAGTTGCTCTTTGAACATGGCGGTGACCAATCTTTGGTAGGTTGCCCCTGCATTCTTCAGCCCAAAGGGCATAACTTTGTAGCAATAGGTTCCTCTTGGGGTGAGGAAGGCAGTTTTGTCCTGGTCATCTGGATGCATGGCGATTTGATGGTAGCCTCTGTAAGCATCGAGGAAGCTCATGCGTTGATGACGTGCTGTCATATCGACGAGTTGGTCGATTCTAGGTAGAGGAAAACAGTCTTTGGGGCAAGCTTTGTTCAGATCTGTGAAGTCGACGCACACTCGCCAGTCCCATTTTTCTTCTTCACTACCACTGTATTGGAGAGCCACGTAGGGTAAGTGATTCTTCTAATTGCCCCGGCGTCAAGCAGTCTGTCTACCTTCTCAACAACGCGCGGCAGTGTGCTCGCGCGGCTGACCGTCGGCCTTTCTGAATGATCGGCTTACATTTCGGATCGACATTCAGATGGTGCTGTGAAACTGACGGGTCTATTCCCGGCATTTCGTATGGAGTCCACGCAAAGACGTCAAGGTTGTTGAGCAAGAAAGAGATCAGCTGCTGCCTGTCGGCCTGATTCAGAGAGGCGCTGTAACAAGTCCGCGGGGGACCTCGCTACAGCTCGGACTCGATTTGTGTCACGGTTCTTAATCTTGAACCAAAGAGTCCAAATCCGGCAAATCGTTTTGGAAAACAGATTTTTTTGAAAGAAGTGCCAAACATGGACTGCTTTGCCAGATACAGAGTCGCCACCTAAATATTTTTTAATGGGAAATTTAGGAAACCCTGACTCGGTGCCAAAAGGCCACGTGTCCGTCATCACCAAAGTTGCCTCGGCTCGGGAACTTGGGTACGATTGGGGAAGGTCACTTCGTGAGCACCCCCGCTCGCCCGGTCAAAGACCGGCCTCTACTAACCATGATATCTGTTTTTGAAAACATTGTATGTTCTTATTCCGGTTATTAGCCTAGGTTACTATGTGATGCGCACAGCAAATAAGTATAGACTGGGCCGCCTGAATTGGAACAAAACATTTCATGTTTGTTTGTTTGAAAATGGTTTGATGGTGCTACCCGCAGGTAGGCTAAGACGTGGATTTGCCACCCTCGGGTGGGCTTAGAAAACATGATTTTGCCACTAACTAGTGGGCTTAAAATAAACATTTGATGAATTGTCCCAATTCAAGTAACCCAACCTTCACCCACAGGCATTCAGGCAGTTATATCACATAAGCAGTTAGCCTCATGGCAAGCATGCTATTCATGGCAGCACTCACACGCATGCAAGGGTGCTAAAGCATAAAACTCACCGAGTACTCCAAGCCAAAACAGAAACATATTAGAAATCAATGCATGATCCTAGATACACAGAATTGCCTAATGCAACACATACAATAATGCAACTATAGCAGGCTCGGCTATTCTAAACATGGCATATGGAATGCTACAGCTAACACGTATTCAATTTGGAATTGAAATACGAATGCAGTTTGTATGATACGCCGAGCCCGGTGCGTGCAAAACAGATGAATGATGCAAACATGCTGTCATACTGTATGCTAATTGAAATATGCCCTATATCTAACCATCGTAAGCAGGTAAATAAAAGGGAGAAAGACGTGGGGTTGGAAGACATACATCACACTCACCCACACTTATTACAGTTATGCCCTCGCGCAGAGGGTCCGAATAATAGAATATTACAGTCCGAAATATACAGTCCGAATAATATACAAATTCCTAATTAATTAACAAATTAACTAAGAAAAACTGTAAACTGGCATGCAAGCCAGGGGCTGCCTTGATTCTGATGAATGCTGCATGTTTGGGCTGCCTTGCGCGGAAATCCACTGGGATGCCCCAATTAGCCTCTGTTTGCAATGTTCCTCGAAATGCGTGCCAGACTCCGAAAAGTTACTGATTCTTGATATGCTGCAACAGAGAACAGGAAAGGGGCACAGCAATGTATTTCGTAGATATATGCATGCCTCGATCCTCGTGCCACCAATCACGCATCTCGATGCATGATGACCGAGGAGTCGATTTGCACAACTCAATATAGAATGAATGCAAGTGAATGCTACAACAAAACCTAACTCCATCATGGATAATCCAGAGTGTCGGTGACTTGGGAATTGAGACCCGTTCCGTCACTCGGAGTACGAAACACGCCTCGCTTCCCGTGCCCGGGCTAACTCCTATCCCGAACACGACGCAATATGCATGATATGCATGAATGCAACTAAAATACAATCCTAGCATGCACTATGCTATGAAAATGAGATGCCTCGAAATGCGTGCACGCGGGCACGCAAACCGAGGCAATGATCCTAAGGCAAAAAATGGCATACGCAACGCAAATTGGACTTACACTAACACGAGTGGACCTCAGCCGCACTCACATAAGAAGCCGACAGATGAAAATGAAGCGCCTCGAAATGCGTGCACACGGGCGCGCAAACCGAGGCGATGATATAAAGGCATGAAACGGCCTTAAATATGATATACAATGAGACTAAAATGAGATGTCTCGAAATGCGTGCCCACGGGCACGCAAACCGAGAAAATGGCATACGGAATGCAACGGGACTAAAATGAGATATGCGATGCAATATGGGCTTACACTAACATGAGAGAGCCTCAGCCACGCTCACACGGGAGGCCGTGAGATGAAAATGAGATGCCTCGAAATGCGTGCACATGGGCACGCAAACCGAGACAATGGCATACGGAATGCGATGATGCTAAAATGACATACAGAATGCAAAATGGACTTATACTAACATGAGTGAGCCTCAGCCACACTCGTATAAGAAGTCGTGAGATAAAAATGAGATGCCTCGAAATGCGTGCACATGGGCACGCAAACCGAGGCAATGGCCGTAAGGCACGAAATGGCATGGAAATGATATGCAAGCATGCAAATGAATTTCAGCACTGAAATATGGGGGAAAACAGCCCCGAAACATGGCCAAAGTGCACCCGAGGCATGAAATGATCCCGAAATGCAATATTAGGCGCCCGAAATGGCCTATAGCCGTACAATGCATGCACAATATGGACATAGAATGAAAATACAGTATCAAGGAAGCCCCAAGACAAGCATTTTTCAGTCATAAAAAGGGCTAAACAGCAAGCACACATAGGATTGAGCAAGAATGCAAAAATGGCCCCGCGAGAGGGGTATTGAAGCAAGTGATATATGCAATGCCCAAATGGAAAAGTACCCTTCTACAACACTGATGAGGGACTAAAAATATGAACATTTACAGTAGATGACATCCCCCAACTCAGTATGCAAACTTGCTAAAAATGTCATGCAAGAACTAGAATACATAAGGCTATAACATGAGGTACCGCAAACATTCATCAAACCAGCAAAGACCCTTAATGAAATATGTCAATAAGGTCAAAATATAGATATTTTCAGTACTGATGATGGCCCGAAAACAGAAGCTAGATAAGCTAAAAAAGCATGCAAAAATGGGGCCAAAGAGGGATATAAAAACAAGCACAATTGGAGACCCCCAACAAGGTTGATCCCTTCTAAATGTTGTAGAGGGACACAAAATAATTTTACAGTTCATGACATGTTCCAAAACAATTACATATAGGCCAAACAAATCATGCAAATTTACGGTAAATTGGAGGAATTGTGAAGCAAGTGCATGATAGAGAGGCCAAATAGGGTTGAGCCCTTCTTCAATGTTGAATAGGGGCTCAAAATAGGCCCACTTACAGTTTACATTATGCTGAAAACAGATCACTCATAGGCCAAAGAAATCATGCCAAGATTAAGGCATACCAAGGGGTATTGAAACAAGTGCAAAGAATAGTGATCTCAAATAGGGTTGAACCCTTCAACAAACATGTAAAATGGCTCAAAATAATGCCCCTTTCAGTTAGGGCGGAGCTCAAAACAACAAGACAATAGGCTAGAAGAATGGTGCAAGAAAGAGCTACAAAAGGGGGAAATGGCAACTTACCCTTGTAGACAAGTCTTGGCTGCCTTCTTGGACCAAATTTGCTGCCTCTTAGCTGCTAGAAATCAGCTCCAAGTGTTGGAATGGAGTGTGGGGGTCATGTGCTAGGGGTTGATGTAGAAATGGTGCAAGAAAATGACTTTGGAGCTTGGAAATTGAGAGAAAATGGAAGGTGGAAGGTATGGAACTCTCCCAAATGTGTCTAACAATGTCCAACCCCCATCCAAGAAGCCAAGCCTCTCCTTATAGAGGAAGGCATCAAAAATATCTCCAAGACCTCTCTAATCCTCCATACACGTGTATGGAGGATGGTCCAATTGGAAATCAGCTGGCACAGGACTGAATACACTGAGGGAGGGAAAATGGCCGCCAGCTCACAGGGGCAAAAGGTCATTTCACAAAAGGATGGCCGGCCAGCTAGATTCTGGCCGGCCAGCTAGTTTTCAGGAACTGCCGGGAAGAAGGCTGGCCGGTGGGTGCTAGGGAAGTCCAAATGTGGCCATTCAAGTGTCCAAATTGAAGCCCCAGAAGTTATCTTTCCAATGGCGCAAACCTTGCATCAAAATTCCTCCTGTGGAAAAAGTTATTCCCGTTTCCGTGAAGCCGCGCAGATTTCGGTTCAACCGGAGTGATGCCTTACTTCAATCAACCATATCTCCTCCGTCCGGAATTGAATTTAGGAGATTCTTGAGAGTGAAATGAAGCCCCGGGAGTAAGATTTCCACGATGGTGGCCTCATACTTTAATTCCTCTTGTGCAAAGAGTTACGCCCGTTTCGGTGAAGCCGCGCGCACTTTTCTCCTTCCCGGATCCACTTTCAAAGAGGTTTCAAAATGGACAAAAGAATTACTGGCCGGCCATGTGTTTTTAGGATCCTCCCATGTGTGTACAACACAAATATGTGATTTTGGCTTGAAGAAAATGGCCCTAGGGTGTTCAACATTAGCCCGGAAGTGAGAAAAACGGGCGCCGGGGGGCGCCGGAAGAGCATAACAGGTTGTTGAGACAATTGCTGGCCTCCCACCCTTCAGTGATCTTCCTGATGATAAAACAGAGGTACCTGCCAAAAATGAACGAAAACCGATGCCAATTGAATGCTTGGGGACCAAAACACGCAGTTCGAGGTCTCGAAAACCGGCCGTTAAGCACCGAAAGTGGTGTTGGCCACGAAGTGGGTATCTAAGACCCCAGTGTCCCTCGTTATGATAAAACAGAGGTACCTGCCAAAATGAACAAAAATCGATGCAAAACGAATGCTCGCGGGCCCAAAAACACGCAGTTCGAGGTCCCGAAAAACCAGCCGTTAAGCACCGAAAGTGGTGTTTGGCCACGAAGTGGGTATCTAAGTCCCAGTGTCCCTCGAAAGGGAGTAAATAAGATGCATGCCCAAAAACTGGAGGAATCGGAGATGGTTAGACGGTCCCGAATCGAGGCACACCGGCCTGACGGCTCCGAAAACCGGCAACCGGGCTCCGAAATGGGCAAAATGGCCTACGGCCCACGAAATGTAGCCCACGCCATTGAGAGATGGTCTACTGGACCTCTCCCTCCCTTCAGGAAAAGAAACAGAGAAAATCGAGTCTGGTTCGCAAAACCGAGACAAGGTATGGAAGAGAGTGTCGGAAGTCCGGAGGCAGGGCATCACGCACCGCGACTCTGAGACCTCTGAACGAGCACATATGCAACATCACCGAGCGCTCAATCGGTGACGTCTGAGTCTTAAGGTCGGTCAAAAATGGGGTGTCTACAGGCGCCGATCATGAAGAACTTTTATGGGCTTCCATCAATGTCAACTCGGTTTAAATCTTCCGTGGCCTTCTCGTTTGGATACCGCCCAACGTCATCCAGGATCTCCCGATTCGGCACCTCAATGGAGTTTACTTGCAGTTCCTTTGGCGTTCTGGTGGCAAGGAGATAACATGCTTGCACCGATTTCTGGGATCCGAGGATTTGCTCAATGCCGTGGTCTGTTGGGAAATGTAGCAGTTGATGATATGGTGCTTGGGATGGCCTGCAATGTATGCAACCACGATCGCCCCATGATGAGATTGTACGGCGATGGCAGCCTAACGACCAAGAATTCCACGTCCACCGTTCTGGAACCTGCTTGAACGGGTAAGCTGATCTTTCCCAATGGGTACTCTGGAGTGGCATTGAAGTCGAATAGTGGATAAGGGGCCGGAGTCAGGTCTGACTCGTTGAATCCGAGTTTGGTGAAGGTTTTATAATACATAACCTCCGAGGTACTGCCCTGATCGATAAGAACGCGTTCGACAGTGAACCGATTTACGCGTAGCTCTACAACCAACGGATCGATGTGAGGGAGTGTTACACCGATCAAATCAGAATGGTCAAAGGTGATACCTGGCGTTTCTCGGGGCCGCTTTGCTGGCGTGAGTTGCTGTTGGGGGCCTGGATGTGATTGGATCGCATGCACGGCCGGGGCTACTGGTAGGTTGTATATCATGTGGACGGTGTCAAGCAGAAATGCATCCTTTAGAAGGGCAGGTGTTTCGACCACTCCTCCGGATGCATTGGTGGAGACGTTCGTCCTTTGCCAACTCCTCAAGATGATCTGTTGAGGCATAGCGGCCGTCAGTTTCTTGCTGTCGGGCCCGAGATCGTCGATCATCTGCCCGGGAGTCGCTCAGAAGCCTGGCGCACCGTTTGTTTGGGATTTTGCTATTTCCGAGGCCAGATCGCGACGAAGGCGTTCGTTCTCAGCGATGATGTTGTCCAACCTCTATTTGGTTTGCCTAGCTTGTGCCATGGTCGCTTGTATTGTCTTTTGCGTTGGGTTTGAAGATGAGCAAAGGTCCGAGTCAAGTCTTGCTGCGATGGTTTTTGGTCCAAGCGAGTTGCTGGAATGAGGTCACCTCTCTGTGCGGTCTTGTCAGTGGCTCGGAGGATCTTCAGTCACGCCTGCCATGGATGTATTTGAGTATTTCACAGACGGCACCAATTGTGGAGAAGTGGTTTGGAAATACTCTTCAGATCCTGGAAGACGCTAGTGATCCTCAGCTAGTCACCTGAAAAGATACAAACACTCCGGTCGGTGGTGCTGGAATTAGCACTCCGACGGACAAGTTAGTTTAGACACTCAGGATAGTTTGTTTACTAAGTTAAGTGAAGTGATTCTTACATACCTTTCTAAATCTGTGGTTCTTGTATTTATACTTGCTTTCTGGGCCTCGGGGCTGAGCCTACTTTATCCCATTCCCCTTTTATTCATTCGGAGCTACTGACCTCCGTCTATTCAGCTTTACTAACGTATTCGGCATCCTAGTCACGCAATATGAAGCCGAATAGTATCTATTTCTGGGGTACGCATCTTCCGACTCTTCTACTTATTCGGCTCCCACATATATGCTTTCATGTCCACACATAAGTCATGGATTACTGTACAGATGTTATCAAAAGGGACCTAGCCTAGTGTACAGAGAAACAAAAACAAAACAAAATAAACTCTTAGCATGGTCCACAAAACTTAACTTCTTCAAATGAGAACCTCCACGGGAGACACGGTGGCTAGCTGACCCAAAACTCTCCAGGCAGCAACTTAGGCCTAGTCACGCGTCTGTTTACCTACATACATAATATAAATAGTGAGCGAATGCCCAGCAAATAATAACAAAGTAAAGATTTTAATGAATGATGTCCATAACAGATTTAGATTTCAATTCTCATATCAAAACAGAAACATTAGCATGTTCGTATAAAAAATAGAGTCCTGTTTATATTCATATTCAAATCATGCGTGGTACATCCATTAGCATTAACATATCTCTTTGGTCAAGCATATCAAGTTTCATAAAGGAACCTCCGGTACTGAGTAACATATCTCTTACGTGGGCCATGATATTGTTTCCTCCGGACGAGGGCTTGGGCCACGGTATTATTTCTTTCGGGCGAGGGCCTCATGACCACAAGCCACAGTATTATTTTCCCTGGGCGAGGGCCTCTTCTAAGGATACCACATAGATATTTTAAATAATTAGATCATCATTCATGTAATCACAAAATCACCCTTTGTATCGTTCAAAAACAGTTCATATCAAATCATAATGTTCAGAAAATATTTCGTATCGAACATAGCTTTACTAAGTTATTACTCATAGATAGTTTCACAAATAGCTTCGATAGCAAACCAATGCGTCAACAGCTCACGGAGCGTGACCTACAAAAACATACAGATACACGTATTGAAAAACACGCTTGGATTGTACTTGACTTATTTCGTTTTGTTCTTAGTGTGTTTCTAAGTCTTTATCGTCATTATTATGTCTTAACCATGGTTTATGAATGCATAGGATGCAATGAGGATGTCAAAACCTGTTGTTAGAAAAAATTGTTGAAAATAGGGTCCTCGCTCGAGCGCAACTTCCTTTGCTCGAGCGAAGGTTCAAAAATAAGGGTGGTTGCTCGAGCGCAACTTTGGTCACTCGAGCGGTCTGTAAACTCTGCAAAAGTACTAGTTGTGTGAATTTTCTGTTTGCCGGCCGCTTAACGATCGCTCGAGCAATTTGAAAAACTTGTAAACTTTTGGGAGCATGCATTTTACGCTCGAGCCAACTTTTGGTCGCTCGAGCGGAAGTGCAAAACAAATAGTGGTTGCTCGAGCGCAGAATCCGTCGCTCGAGCGAAGAAGCAGAATTCTGGGATTTCCAGATTTGCTCCCAAGCTTCAAAACACAAGTTAAACACATCAAAACTCATCATTCGGGCCAAAACTCAAGAAAACATTTAGAAACTTATAGGACATCATGAATTGAAGATCATTTCACAAAATCAAGACCCAAAAGGATGCCAATTCTTCCAAAATCAAACTTAAAATTGATGTACAATACATGCATGCAAGGCTACGAATTCAAAACTTCCATAACATGCACATATGAAGTGTTTGAGTATAAAACCATGTTGAGCTCTCATAATATAACAAAGACAAGCTCTTGCATGAATGAATTTATTGGAATTAAAACCCAAAATCCATGAATTATGCATGCAAGCATGGTATGACCTTGCTTTCTAATTCATTAGCTTAATTCTTGCATAACTTAGCTTAATCCTCAAGAATTCATGTCCTAAATATCATAATTATATAAGCTAAATGTTGAATACTTACCTCAACTTCTCAAATAAGGTCTAGGTGATAACTTCACTAAGATTCCAAGCTAAATCCTAGAATTTCCAAGCTAGTTCCTTCCAATTCTAGCAATTTCCTTGTTTGACCTCCCTTCTCTCCTCTTCTCTTTCACCCCACATTTGAACTCAAAAAGATAAGAAATGAGAGTGTAAATAATGGCCCTTAAGTCAACAATTGCCTTATATAGGCTTAATCAGGGAATTCACTTAATGACTAATTAATTGACATTATTTTATTCTACTTACTTTGTTTCAAATCAAATTTAAATTGGCCCTATCATAAAATTCTAAAAATTCCAAATAACACATAACCTAAGTTAATTTTGTGATCGGATGCCGATAAGGCCTACAATTCACAGAACATAACGGAAACATAAATAGATATTTCTACGACAGACAGATACAAATGCAAATAACATATAATACATGCAATTAGCACATGATTTACTGTTAATCACTTATTAGGCATCCTTAATCATGGTTTAGTGGCTAATCACAGTTCAGGGTTGTTACAGTCTTCCCCCCTTAAAGAGTTTGGTCCTCCAAACTCAAATTACCTTCAGTCTGCAAGAATATTGGATCCAGAAGGAACAATTCAGGGTATCTCTTCATCATATCTTCTTCGGTCTCCCAAGTTGCATAAGTCCTTCCGTTATTTTGCCAATCAACCTGCACTAACGGAATTTCTTTATTTCTCTGTCTTTTAATTCAGCGGTTAACAATCTGTACTAGCCATTCTTCATAAGTAAAATCCTCTTTCAGAAGCACATGAGTTGGTTCAAGCACATGGAACGAATCTCTGAAATATTCTCGAAGTATTGAGACATGAAAAATATTATGCATATTCTCTATAACCGAAGGAAAGGCCACTCGATACATCACCGGATTGATTTTCTCAAGGATCTCATATGGCTCAAGATATCTCAGTACCAATTTGCCTTTTACTCCAAATCGTATTTGCCCTTTCATAGGAGTCACTTTGATAAACACATGATCCCCGACTTCATATTCTCGATCTCTTCTTCCGACATCCGCATAACTCTGTTGGCGGCTTTGTGCAGTTTTCAATCTTTGTTGAATCAACTTCATGTTTTCAATCATTTCTTGCACAAGTTCTGGTCCCAACAAAGGTCTATCTCCTACCTCGGCCCAACATATAGGAGAACAACATTTTCTACCATACAAGGCTTCATAAGGAGCCATACCGATACTCAAATGGTAGTTGTTGTTATACACAAACTCAGGCAATGGTAAGTAGGTCTCCCAATTGCCTTGGAAATCTAGGGCACACATTCTGAGCATATCCTCCAAAGTCTATTGTTCTTTCTGATTGGCCATCTGTCTATGGGTGGTAAGCACTACTTAGTCTTAGTTCAATCCCCAGAGCCTGTTGTAAACTCTACCAGAATCTCGAAGTAAACTTGGGATCTCTGTCAAATACTATGGAAACTAGAACTCTATGCAATTTCATAATCTCATTGACATATAAGTTAGCCAACTTATCTGTATTATACAAAGATTTGACAAGCAAAAAGTGGGCAGATTTAGTTAAATGATCAATAATGACCCAAATAGAATCCATACCTCGAGAGGAGCGAGGCAGTCCAACAATGAAGTCCATCGTAATATGCTCTTATTTCTATTCCGATATTGGAAGTGGCTGAAGTAGTCTAACAAATCATTGATGCTCAACTTTAACTTGTTGGCAATGCAAACATTTAGCTACAAAATTGGCAATACTTTTATTCATTCCAGGCCACCAGAAATTCTGTTTTAAATCATAGTACATCTTTATATTTCACGAATGCATAGCAAATTTAGAGTTATAAGCTTCAATCATGATATGTTTCCTCAAGTCGAAACAATCCGGCACGCAAAGTTGATTATGAAATTTCAACACATTATTGTCAAGCATAAATCCCGGCCTCGGTTTTGAGTCCACTTCATCCACAATCTTCTTTAAAAATTCATCTACAAGCTGTTTCTCTTTAATTTCTTCAATTATTGCAGGCTGGGCAGAGATATCGGCTAGAGTTCTACCCTATTCGTGTAAAACCACTTTGATTACATTTCTTTCTAGATCACACAACAAGTCTTTCTGGTCGGTGAGTAAACATGACAAGTTCTCTCAATAGATTTTCGGCTCAAAGCATCTACAACTGTTTTGGCCTTTCCTGGATGATACATAATCTGCAAATCATAGTCTTTTATTAACTCAAGCCACCGTCTCTGTCTTATGTTCAATTCTTTTTTAATAAAGAAATATTTCAAGCTTTTATGGTCCGTATACACCTCACAAGTCACACCGTACAGATAATGTCGCCAAATTTTTAAAGCAAACACCATAGCTACTAATTCAAGATCATGAGTTAGGTAATTCTTTTCATGAAACCGAAGTTGACGAGAAGCATAAGCAATTACCTTCCCATTCTGCGTTAACACATCACAAGCCTTTATATGAAACATCATTGTAAATTTGAAACCCATCGGTTCCGTTAGGCAATGTTAGGATAGGTGCAGTTACCAATCTAGTCTTCAATTCTTGGAAGGCTGATTCCCGCTGCTCAGTCCAATCAAGTGACACATTTTTCTGAGTCAACTGTGTCAATGGCACGGCAAGTTTTGAGAAGTCTCTTACAAATCTACGATACTAGCCAGCAACACCTAGAAAACTTCTAACTTCGGATACATTAGTTGGCCTTGGCCAGTTCACAATAGCCTCAATTTTCAACAGGTCAACTGATATGTCATCTTTGTTGATTACATGCCCCAAAAATGCGACATTATCAAGCCAAAATTCACATTTAGAAAAAATTTCATATAACTTCTTTTCCTGTAAAATCTGTAAAGCAATTCTCAGATAGTTTTCATGTTCTTCCCTACTTTTGGAGTAAATCAGTATATCATCAATAAATACAGCTATGAATTCATCAAGAAGTCATTTGAAAACCCTATTCATTAGGTCCATAAACGTTGCAGGTGCATTCGTTACCCCAAATGGCATTACCATAAATTCGTAGTGCCCGTATCTAGTGTTGAATGCAGTTTTCTCTATGTCTTTTGCATTGACTTTCATCTAGTGATACCCGGATCTAAGATCTATCATAAAGAACACTTGTGCTCCCTGAAGTTGGTCAAACAGATCATCTATTCGGGACAATGGGTATTTATTCTTAATGGTTACTGTGGGAGCCGCATAATTTCAATTAGGAAGAGGCCGATTTGATCGACATTCGACTAAAGTAATTCAGCCTTGACCAAGGACAAAGCCGTGTAAAGAGCCAAGCAGGGCTCAATATTCAGTAGGAAGGCCGAATAGGTAACCACGTGGGAGATCGAGAGTGGGCCTAATCCACAGACCCAGAGGTAATATAAAAATAGAGGAATGCCAACTAAAGCAGGTATATGAGAATAGACAAAATAACTTGAGACAGAAGTAAACTTGAGAGAATATTAACTTGTCCGTCGGAATGCTAATTCCGACAATCCCGACCGGAGTGTTCATCCCTTTTTCAGATAGCAATCAGAGGATCAAGGACGTCTGGCTGGATCCTAGAGTATTTCCAAACCACTTCTCTACAATTAGTGCCATTTGTGGGAATACTCAAGAGCAACCATGGCTGGCGTAATAGATGATCCTCCGGTAGTTGCTGACGACATTACGCCAAGAGATGACATCACTCCAAGAAACATGCTTGGACCAGAGAATATCCCTGCGCGACGACCCTTGAATTTCGACTCAATAGCTCAGACCTCACCCTCAACTTCGATGCAAGAGACTATGTAGACAATCATGGACCAAGCAAAGTGAAATGAACAGCGTCTAGAAGATATGATGGCTGAAAACGAGCGGCTCCACCAGGAATTAGCCCCGGAGTTAGCCAAATCCCAGCAGGCCACATACCATGATCGGGGTTGATCCCCAAAAAAGAAGGATAATCGATGACATTGACTTCGGAAATATGATAATGGCAGTGATTCTGACTCACCATCTCAAGAACTCAAAAAGAAAGGACGAGTTGATGTATCCAGTTCATCCGAAGGAAGTCCGCACGTACGGCATAAGCGAGGGAAAAAAAGTGATGATTTGGATGAAGAAGACAGGCATGACCCTTTCGTGCGACACATTGCAAGGGCTGTGCTGCCCAAAAAGTTCAAAGTACTGTCATTCACCCTATATGACGGAAAACAGATCCCATTGACCATATTCGTCATTATAAATAGGAGATGACGTTGCATGCTGATGATGAAGCCCTCATATGTCGAATGTTTCCAAGTAGCCTGGGACCTTTGGCCGTCAGATGGTACTATAAACTGGAGCCGGCGTCAATAAGAAGCTTTCATCAACTCCGAAAATCCTTCAGGGCAAGATTTATCGCCAACGAAGTTCAGCCGAAGCAAGCTGACTCTCTTTAGGCCATACAAATTAAACCAAAAGAGACTCTCCGTGAATATTCAGCACGTTATTGGGAATGTTTTAACTTGGTGATGCCTGCAATAATTCCATGGCCATTACCGCCTTTAAGATGGGATTATATCTTGATAACCCCTTTACGCAGCTGTGGACGCGCCTGCATGGGGCCTCACGTGCCACAGTTCGGACTCGATTGTCACGGTTCTTAATCTGAACCAAAGAGTCCAAATCTGACAAATCGTTTTGGAAAACAGATTTTTGTAAAGAAGTGCCAAACATGGATTGCTTTGCCAGATACAGAGTCGCCACCTAAATATTTTATTTTGGGGAATTTAGGAAACCCTGACTCGTTTGCCTAAGGCCACGTGTCCGTCATCACCAAAGTTACCTCGGCTCGGGAACTTGGGTACGATTGGGGAAGGTCAGCTATGAGCACCCCCTCTCGCCCGATCCGAAGATCGGCCTCTACTAACCATGATATCTAGTTTTAAAAACATTATGCGTTCTTAAACCGGTTATTAGCCTAGTATTACTATGTGATGCGCACAGCAAAACAAGTATAGACTAAATTGCCTAAGTCAGAACAAAGCATCGCATTTCCGTTTGTTTGGAAAATGGTTTGAATTTTGCTACTCACGAGTAGGCTAAAATACGGATTTCGATGAATTATCCCAATTCAAACAATCCAACCTTCACCCACAGGCATTCATGCAGTTATATCATTTAAGCACATAGCCGCATGGTAAGCATGCTATCATGTTAACATTCACATTCATGCGAGATGCTAAAGCATAAATACTTACATCGTACTCCGTGCCAAAACAGTGAACTAGTTAGTAATCATATGCATGATCCTAATTCATGTTAAGTGGCTAATGCATCGCATACAAAATGTCACTAGAATAGGCTCGGCTAATCTATGAATGGCATGTGAGATGCGACAGATAACATGTATTCAAGTTTGATTTGAAATATTATGCAGGTAGTATGATGCGCCGAGCCTGGTGCATGCAATACGGATGAATGATGCACGCATGCATAGCATAAGGATGCTAAATTAAATATGCCCTAATACTAACCATCATAAGCGGTTAAATAAAAGGGAGAAAGAAATGGGGGTTGGAAGACATGCACACACGCACCCACCCTTATTACAAATTCGCCCTCGCTCGGAGGGACCAAAAGAATAATATAATTTAACTAACCTACAAGCTAATTAAATATTACAGACAATTAACTAGTTAAGCAAATTAACTAAGCTAATTAAGCAGTAAAAGCAGCCTCGGGAAGAGGGCCCAATGCATGCACGCTCGGTTTCGCTCGGAAATCCGCCACCATGCACAAGTTGCCTCTATTTTCCCTGCTCTGCTCCTCTGAAAATGGCACAATTCCCAAGGAACACTCTATGGACATTGTGGAACACCACCGGCCAAGGGAATGGTCACCGGCCATGGAAGGGTGGTCATCGACCACTGGTTGAGCTCTCGGCCACCAATTATTGGTCGGTCGGCACTAAAGATGGCCAGCCGGCCAAAGCTTCCTGCAGAATCCTGTTTTGACAGTAGCAGAGGGCAAAACAAGGCATGGCAATGCACTTCAAGCAAATGTATGCACCAACATATCCCTTATCATGTTTGTGGCTTAAAGGGGTATGGTATTTGATTCTCGGACCACCTATCGCGCATTTCAATGCTTGATGGCCCAAGAAACCAAGTTATGCATTTTGATTTCAAATGAAATGCACATCAAACAAACAAATAAAACCCAACCTCTATCATACTCAATTCAAGAGGCAAGGCAATGCATGCCAATGCAATGCAATCTAGGCATGTGAGCTAGCATGCAACATGGGCATGAGAGCAAGTGTGCAAGCTAGCAAACATGCAAAGTGTAATCTTAACCATGCAAACATGCAAGATGCAACATGGACAACATGCTAAGTACAATGCATGCCAAATGCATTACAACCTAAGCATGCAAATATGCAATGTGACAAACATGGAACAAGGCCAAATATGTAACAACACACAAGGCGAGCATGCAACCATATGCAAGAATGGTCTTAAACCGAAGTGGACAGCTCCCAACCAAGTCCAAAACAGTGGCCATTGCTATGGAAATGAAGGACAATTATACATAAAAACATGCATGCAAATGGACCAACATTTAAGCATAAAGAGACAACTTTTAAGCACACTTAAAAAAGGAACATCATGGGCATATGGCATGCATTATAAACTCTAAAATCATGTAATGAAATGATGCCAAATCAATCTAAACAAGACAATCAAAGCATGCAAGCAAAGCCCGAGGTCTAAGGCTCACCAAAGAGGTATTGAACTACCCTTAACAAAGCCAAACATGGTATGAATTGAACAACCAAAATCAGAGTTTTAGCATGTTAAAGCAAAGCTAAAAACACAATGACATGGCATCCTAGAGGCCTAAACATGATGGCATGCATGAAGGCACAAACATGGAGCATAAGATGACAACCTTATAAAGCATTAAAGGGACATCAAATGCAAGCATATAAGCACACCATGAGGACTGAAGTAACATGACAAGTTGTTCCAAACCACTAAAATAGTGCAAGTAAAGCATGCTAAAGGGGTCAACACTCAAGGTTCAAAAGGGGGATTACATGGTAGCTATACAAAGCAAATCATGGACGACCCAAATGACCCAAAACAGACCTCAAGCACATCAAAACATGCATATAAGCTTCACAAAGCTAAGCCAAAAACATGCTAGAAACAAGTCTCAAAGCACAAGGCATGTTAAGGCAATTCATGGCATTACAAGACATGTATGCAAAGCAAGCATGGTGTGTCCAAACCAAGTAAAAACATAGGTAAAACATGGCAAAATACTACCAAATACCTACTGAAACATGGCCAACATGATCTTAAACAAGGTGCTCACACATGAGGCTTAAAATAGCAAGTTTAAAGACAACAAGGAGAGGGGATGGCCCTCTCCTTCTTAGGACCTTAAACCACCATCCTCACCACTGAAATCCCTCAAGATTTCAGTGGTGAGGAGGCCCAAACAAAGTGGTCCCGGAGCTCACCAAAAATGCACAAAATGGGGGCCAAACAAGGCCTAAGAGGGGTCAAACAACCCCAAAGCTCAAAGCACCCTTAAACAACTATTTAAAGCAATGAAAAACAAGACTTTTATTAGTTATATACAAAGTCTAAAAATAGTTGCAAGATAGGTTAAAAAGCTATGCAAAAATGGGGGAAAAGGGGTAAGATTGTTACCCTTGAAGACCTCCTTCAAAAATGGAAGACCAGTAGCTTCCTTAGGTCCAAACCAGTCCAAAAGCTCCAAGAACAAGCCCCTAATGCCTCAGCAACTAAGGTGTAGTGTAATGGTAGGTGTTTGTGCACAAAACTAAGACTAAACACACCTAAAACACTCAAGAGAGGGAGAGATATAGAGATAGAGTATGAACAAACCCTAACCCTAAAACTCAAAGCTCTGGAAATTTTTTGTAACCCTAATGGAGGGAGAAGAGGCTCCCTCTTATAGAGATTCACTCTTGCAAAGCTTCCAAAACAAGCTAAGCAAGAGTGAAATCCCTTCATACACGTGTATGGAGGGGAGCAAAGTGTATGCCAGCTAGCATAAAAATATCTGGAAAAGCAGATGCACAGTGGTCGGCCAGCCAAAAATGCAATTTGACCAAAATAGATGGTCGACGACCAAAGATAGTGCCGACCGACCAAAGATTTGGTCGGTAGCAACAAAACACAGCCGGTGGCCTCAAGCCATGGCCGGTGATGTATGGGGATGGCCAACAAGCCATTCTCTGCTCCTCAAAGGCAAAACACAAGTGTTTGGTGCAAAACCAAACACAAAACAGTCGAGTCGAGAGATCCTGAAGCAAGGCGCGTGGCTGAGACCTCCGGGAACTCAAGATGAACACAAACATGGATGATCACCGAGTGTTCAAACGGTGACGTCCAAGTCTTTAGGACGGTCAAAAATGGGGTGTCTACAGCAGCTCATTGACCAAAAGGCCCCCTAAAACAGTTTGGGCGTTAATGAAAAAAGTTAAAGAATATTGTAAGGTGGAAGATGATGCCCTACGGGTCAAGGCTGGGCAAAAAGTTTCTAAATCGGCTCTGTCTGATCCAATTCAGCCGATAAGCGTCTTGCCATCAAGGAGCCCCGAACCTCGGACTCGGGCTAAACAAGACAAGAGGTGAGACATGCGCCGTTCAAGCAATCAATGTTCGCACCGATCAAACGAATAGTATCAAGTGGATAGCATGCGCACAAGACGTTCAGATGAGAAGTACACGGAATTGGCAGAGCCGATTGGTAAGATATTACCAAAGTCCAACACCTTCCGTTCTTTAAATGGCCGTCCAAAATGATGGGACCTCCCGATACAAGGAGAAGGGATAAGCGATGCGAATATCACAAGGACCATGGCCATGACACCGACAGTTGTTATGCATTAAAGGACCACCTGGAAGAGTTGGTATTAGACGGCCGGCTAGCACAACACATCCGAAAGAACAATCCATCAAACACGGTAGCCCTATGGCCGGATTCACCTCCACTTGGTGTAATTCACATGATATACAGTCTGCCATCGTCAGCCGAGGTACATACAATTCAGTTACAACCAAGCCTGCATAAGCCAATCACACTAGCCAAACAGCCCTATGAAACTGGGAGGATTAGCTTTGATGACACCAACTTAGTTGAAGTAACCCTCCCCCACGCCGATCCCCTCGTCATTGAGCTACACGTGAACAAGTTCAAAGTCGAACGTGTCCTCATCAATCAGGGAAGCACTTTGGAAATAATGTATTACAAGACGTTTGTTAAACTCGACTTCACTGACTCAGATTTGTTGCCGGCTGATTACCCATTATTCGGATTCAATGCTAATCCTGAGTATCCCTTGGGTAAGATCACACTCCCAGTTCGGGCGGGCACCAGATCAGTAGATGTGGAATTTTTGGTTATCAAACTTCCGTCACCATACAATCTCATCATGGGAAGAACTTGGTTGCATACTATACAAGCTGTGCCGAGTACTTACCATCAATTACTCCGCTTTCCAACTGAGTATGGCATTGAACAAATTTGGGGTTCTCAGAAATCGGCACAGGCATGCTACCTTGTTGCTGTAGCAAAGAGGTCAAAGGAACTGGAAGTGAATTCGATTGAAGTACCAGACCGGGAGAGCCTCGAGGACATTGGAAAAATCCCCAGCGAAAAGGCAACTGAAGACCTGGATCGGATTGAAATTAATAGGAGTCCTGACAAGTTCTTCATGATCGGCACTTCCTTGAACAAAGTTGACAGACGCAAGCTTGTATCCTTCTTACTTGGCAACCTCGACGTGTTTGCATGGACAGCATACGAGATGTCGGGGGTGGATCCATTTATGGCCCAGCACCGCTTAAATGTTGATCCAAAATGTAAGCCAATCATTTAGAAAAGTCGACGGTCAGCCGCAGATCATGCTTCGACCATTATTGAAGAAGTTGACTGATTGCTTGAGGCCGGGGCAATTCGCGAAGTAACCTATCCTACATGGTTGTCCAATACCGTGGTTGTAAAGAAGAAGAATGGATCCTGGATTTCACAGACTTGAACAAAGCTTGTCCCAAGGATTGTTTTCCCCTCCCTAGAAACGACCAACTCGTAGATGCAACGAAACATCATCGATGCATGAACTTCTTGGACGCCTACAAAGGATATCACCAAATTGCCATGCATCCAAAGGATCAAGAAAAGACTGCATTCCTCACCTCAAGAGGAACCTATTGCTACAAGGTCATGCCTTTTGGGCTGAAGAATGTGGGGGCAACTTACCAGAGGCTAGTTACTACCATGTTCAAGGAACAGCTCGGCTGAACCATGGAAGTATACATCGACGACATGGTGGTGAAATCCAAGGAAAAGCAAGCCCATCTAGCTGATTTGGTAGAGACATTCGGCATTCTACGGAAATACAACATG